>CM031237.1:820373550-820973550 GCA_018340775.1 Taxus wallichiana var. yunnanensis
AATCTTAATTCATGTTTCTATGAAGTGAAGAGAAGAATTGGGGAAGTTGCATATGAGTTAGAGCTTCCAGAGTACAACCGGATACATAATGCCTTTCATGTTTTGTGCCTCAAAAAGGCACTAGGATAATACATTATTCATTTTATTGAGTTGTCACCTTTGGATGGTGTATTCAAGCTAATTTTAGTTCCAAAAGCTATAATGGATGTTTAGGAGAAGAATCTCAAGAATCATAGCAAAAGGGATTATTTGGTTTGTTGGAAGGATCTACTAGATGAGGATGCCACATGGGAAGGTACAAAAATTTTAGAGCATCCAAACTTGCAATTGTTTGTGTCTATAAATTTTGGGAGGGGAATGTAAATAAAATGGATAATATTTATAAGTTAATTATTATTAATTCTCCATTGAAATTTTTAATGGCTAAATCTTATAATGAGATATGCACATCTTAGAAAATAGTGATTTAACTATTATCCCTAATAAAATAATGCAAATTTAGTATTCACATAATTATTGAGACCCATTTTATCTAAAAATGTAAATCACGAGGCCAACCAAAATAACGTCTCACCTTGTTCCCTTTAATTGACTAATTTTACCATCCTAGGTACGTCGAATAGTTATTCCTCTATAGTATTATAATAAATCTTAAGAAAGGTACGTTAATGTTATTAAGTTAGTTTATAAGGAACACTAATTGGTAAGTTAGGAAGTTAAATTAATAAGCCATTTAATGAATATTTAATGTTTGAAAATTGAAATCTATAATGAGTTAATCAATAGGTTCCCTAGTGAAAATTATATGATTCAAATCAAAACCCATAACGAGATAATGCAAATTCAAAATCAGTTATAAAACCATTGTTCCATTAATAAATTAACATTACTATTAATGATAAAATTAAATTTGATACCTTATCTTAATGAGGTTGAGACCACCACCTTAGCTACTTTTTTCCACAAGTTGCATCATTATCTTTCAACCAAACCCACATCCTCTATCTTGACAATCGATTAGAATGTAATTGTCTATGTGGTTATTGGATTTTCTAATTTAACCAATGTCTACATCACTTGAACGTGCAATGTGAATGACTCGCAAGTGTGTAAAACCAAGTGGTGTCGTGTAAAGATGCATGATACAAAATTTATTAGCGTAAAATAGAAAATTGGTTCCCATTAATCCTTTCGAACCCTTTCAAAAAATGTTTCATAATATTTTACTATTCACATGTTTTAATTTCGTGTTATTATTTGGGGTGTTACATTATGTGCCAAATAAACAAGTCGGACCATGAGTTTTCGGATGGATTATTATATCCCCTACATATTGATGGGTATTTGTATTCTTCCAATCATTTAACTAATAGATTAATCTACTAGACTCATTATCAAACCAGGGTTGTGTCCTAGGCTGTATGTAATGGAGTTCTACCATTGGGTCCTTTGTTGGGGGTTTCATTAGATCTTCTTGGATTTGCTACTAATATACGAGATATGAAATATAAATCTACATAATTAAGTTACTTGTAATAAAATGAATTCTAAAAGCTATACTTCTAACTCAAATGGAAATGCACACACATAGAATTGAAAGAACGAAATTGAAATTGCACACTCATAATTGAAACTTGCAGTAAAAGTAAAAGCACACGTTAACTAGAATTTGCATAAGAGGAAACACACATTCTGAATGGAAATTTCAATAAGGAAAGTAAACACACTTGAGCATGGATTACATGAGATAGACTAAAATAGAAATTACAGTAAGGAAACTGAGTGAGTATAACTTATCATAAAACCATATGCGTATGTAAACGTAAACAACCTTCTGTATCTCCTGTCAAGTGGGCCCTTGCTCTTCCTTGGGACAGAGGAAATCTTAATAGCTCAAGATACTCAAAATGATGTCTCCTTATATTAATTCAAATAAGTTTCATGCCATATCCAGTGCAGAAAGGAAAAGTACTTGAATGCAACAAGTTATACCGCAGATGTAAAATATTACCAGCTACTATTGTTCTTCATGGAGGTGTCTCTATATAGACACGGCAGTTACAAAATATGCCAAAATTACCGGCACTAATGTCTTCCACTAACAGTATTGATTAAGACTCATAAATTCCTATAATACTGCTAGACACAAGACCCATATGTATAGTCGATAGATAGAAAAATTCTTATTCTTCTGCACTCCAACTCCAAACTCAGGGCTCCTTAATTACATTGGCAATAATCGTTCACTATTTTCCTACACACATCACCACATTTTTCTCACAAAGGCAGTTAGTAGGAAGTTATATGGTTAATCATGTTTCATGAACAAAAGCAAGGAAAATGCATTAAACTCACTAGGATATACCTATACAAAGCATCCCCATGCATTAGCAAACCATGCTTAAATGAAAAATTATCAATCATATGAATGATATTAATAAGCCAAATAATGTACTCATCACCTATCCCAACTTAGAAATGTGAAAGTATTTATATGGACTTCATCACTAGACTCCCGTAGTTCAAGATAAGAGTTGTTTGTATGTTGTGGTTGATAAAATCACCAAATATGCTCACTTGTTTCCACTTCTAGCCAAGTATAATGCACCTATAGTGGTTGATGTTTATTCTAAGGAAACTTGTAATATTCATGGACTTCCTAAGAACTTCATAAGTTATAGGGACAACAGGTTTATGAGAAGAATTTGGCAAGAACTCTTTCCCTTTGACCGTCACATAGTTAACTCCTAGCACTATCTATTATCCATAAACCGATGGGAAAATTGAAATAGTGAATAAGTGGATAGAAGGATACCTAAAGAATTATGTAGCAAGGAAACAAAAAGATTGCATAAAATGGTTAGATATGGATGAGCATCTTTACAATACATTATTTCACATGTCCATTAGTATTACTCATTTTAGAGATTTTATGGGTATGATGCACTTTCTTTTGTTGACTTGGTCATGACGGATAGTAGAGTATTGGGCACCAAACATTTAGTAAAATAAAGTCATGATATCTTGGAGGTACTCAAGGAGAACCTTAAACATTCCCAAAACCAACAATAGTTGTACGTAGACCAACATTGGATAGAGAGGACTTTTGAGGTGGGTGATATAGTATTTTTGAGGTTGTAGCCTTATAGGCAATCTTCCCTCAAATAGAGTGGTGATAAAAATCTCAATCCATGTTTCTATGAGCCATATAAAGTGAAGAGAAGAATTGGGGGAAGTTACATATGAGTTAGAGCTCCCAGATTACAATGGGATATACAATGTCTTTCATGTTTCATGCCTCAAAAAGGCACTAGGACAACACATTATTCATTTTATTGAGTTACTTGCCTTTGGATGATGTAGTCAAGTTAATTTTAGTTCTAGAAGCTATAATGGATTTTTAGGAGAATAAGATCAAGAATCATAGCATAAGGTATTATTTGGTTTGTTGGAAGGATCTACCAGTTGAGGACGCCACATGGGAAGGTGCAACAATTTTAGAGCATCCAAACTTGTAATTGTTTTTGGGTGAGAAATTTTAGGAGGGAGAATTGTAATGTCCCCTTCTCAAATCCAGATTCACCAAGAAGACCCTTAGCCTATCCAGTTATTTCCCACAGGCTAAAGGGGTGGAGAAAAGGGAAATAAGGTAATAATATAACTAAGTTAGCCCAAAAATTAATATTATAAAGGCAACTTATGTTATTATTATAAATATTGAAGGGGACTTCCTTTTAAGTGACTTAATGCTAAAATAGAAAATAAGAGTCACTTTATTAATTAAAGTGTAATAGTCCCACATGGAGTGCCCCAATTGGAAAATAGAAACAAAAAAGTATAAAAGGAGGTGAGGGGTTCGTTTGTGGGCATCTCTTGTCATCTTGTCATCATATTTTGGAGAGTTTGAGTTTGTTGCTTCATCTTTCTACTATTAAGGACAAAAATCCTCATTAATAATCAATTTATGGGGATGAAAACCCTTAATGTCTCTTGGGTGGTATCATATGGAGATCACATTTGAGTTAAAGATTAGATTTCTAAAACTAAAAGGTATATTTTCATAGCTAGGGCACAATTTCAGAGTGATTTTAGCGATTGGCAGCTAGGGCATCATCTACATATCATATTTTTAGAGTTTCTTGTGGTTGTACATCCACCAATTAGCTGATATTTTCTTGGGATAGTTTTTTGGTAAGTTTAAACACATTTCCAAGGTTGGGAGAATGACTAAGAAGGTCGAACAAACCATATAGGAGGCCTTTTCGGATGTAATAGGGGTGTGTTACGTGATAGAGCTTGCACCAACCATAAATCTACCCTAGAGAATTATTTATAACTTACCATTCTTCATATTTTGTAATAAATGGTTAGATATTTCTTATCTTTCATTCCCAATTGCAAATTAAATTAAAAAATAACATCAGATATTAGTGAAATTTTTATTTTCTTGCATGTAGATGTGCCAAAAATGGTTTCTAAGTGTTGTGGGCCTTCTGGGTACTATTGCTTTGTGGTTATTTGATGAATAAGAAATATTTCATATTGATGTGTTTTTTGGTAAGGATTTTAAACAAAAATTATATTGTTCTCATAATTTTGGGTAAGGATTTGTGTAGATTTCAATTTTTTCTTTATTTACTCACCAAGGGGATATTACAATTCACGATCTAGGAAGTAATATAGATGTATTCATATTTTAGTAGCTTCTCTACAAAGTGTACTCTAAGGGAAAATTTATTTAATGATTATTCTCAATGACATTGTTAGAGTGTTCCTTTCCATATGGGACCCTAGATTCCCTAATGAATAAGGGTGTATGTGTTTTTATATAAATAACCAATTTAAATGGTTTTTTTCTTAATTAACCCTAAGATGATGAAGGTAACTTATGTATATGAAAACATGAAAACTACAATTACATGATATAGGCTCATTAGCCATGTTTACACCCAAAATTTAAAAAGATTTTTTTACCTACTTGATTTGGATTGAACATGAAACTATTAAACAATAATATATTTTGTATACAAGCTCAAACATTTAGATATGATAATACATGTAAATGTTATAAAAAAATATAGTCAATTAGGGTACATCCTAAAATATAGTAAAACAAAATAAGATGAGTTGTTATGATGTGTCACAAAGTTGATATGGATCTAGAATTAGGGAAAATATGTTGTGATAGGGAAAATTTTCATCTCTAAAATGAAGCCTGAAACCCCAAAGAGACACTAGCATCAAATTTGAACACTAGTGTGTGGCACTTTTGTCCTACTTAGAACTAGTGTCTAGATTTGTTCTATACTTTTGTTGCTTTCTGGTCACTTCATATTCATATTTAAATATTTCATGAACTTATGCTTCTTTTGAAACCTTCATGCATGCACATGTAATGGTGAAAACCCTAATCTCCAACACTATCTCTTCAAGTACATGATTATATAATTAAAAGAGTTTTACATGCGATGGAGTTAGAATACTCTTGGTTTCGAACTACCTTATTGATTATGACCAAGTGTTTTACTACATTTCCCAAGTGAGGGGCTTTGTGCTAGATTAAATTAAAATCTAGAGTGTCTCCCCTATGTTTTCCCTTGATTTAAGAAACATTTAGGCATATTTGCATAAGAATTGATAAATATTTACTAGACGAGCTCTTGAAATGTTAGGTGAGTAAATGCTGGTTCTTTATTTTCTTTTATATGACTCCACAAGATATAATTTTTATTAAGGCTACCTAGGAAGTGGAAATAACATAGACATAAAAATGACTGTTTGAGTGTTTTGGATAGAGCCATTGGGTAGGAAAAATACCAATTTCCTATGTTTATATTAGATGGTAGTGTCTAGGAGAATATAATCTTTAAATTGAAGGTATAGATCATTTTATAGAGGATTTATTGTGTGCATGATAACTAATTCAGTCCTATAGTTGTTTGAGTAGTAGAGTGAGAGAATAGGAGGTATTAACAAGCCTTAATACTCTTATTGTGTGTGCAAGTCATAATGAAAAGATATAATACAAATTAATATTATCAAACACTTATTTACAAAATTTAGGTGTCTACATTTGCCCCCACAAAGCTAATAAATTAAATCTTCTAGCTTAAAGGAAAACCATATTTGAGTGTACATAAACACTTTGTATTTTATTGATTGATTGATTTCTTTAGTGGTTGCAAGTAAGATGCCCCTGTGAGCTTAACCTATAACTCAAGAGTTTATTTAATGTTTTTCTAATGAAAATTGAAACCTTAACTTTAAACAATATTGACATTAGATTTGAAATTTATAAATTAGAAGAGAGCAAGGAAGAGTACATGTGTGTAGAACTAATTCTTCCTTATATGTGTAAAAGACCATGTTCCCTTGACAACGAATGAGGGGATGGATATTGTATCATTAGTAATGGAGAATTGGGGATGATAAAATCCCCAATTCATAGGAGGTTAGGGCACACAAATGCCCCAACATATACAACTATAATACTAACGATAAAAGTAAATTGGGATTCTCGATGTGTATTATAGGTGAAACTTGAAGAAAGGAGGAACTACAAATGTTCCACAAATTAAAATGTGAAATAACTTAAAGTTTCATTAAACCATGATGTGTCTCTCATTTAAACCACTCTATTGCATATGGAACTAGGTTTGTAATTCTCAAATGACTATAACTTATTAAAATGGAAATAACAACATATAAATTAATAAATCTATAATATTTACTTGTCGTAGTAAACATACCCCGTGATTTTTTCCATAAAATACTATTAATATGTGATTTAATTTATATCTATGTAAGTGATTCATTTTCTAAACCACTCATGACCCATTGATTTTTCTAACAATCCATATTTTTGCATGTTGAAACCGGGTTGTAAATAACTATGAAAACATATGACACTACCATCCCATAATTCTATCAAGGGTGCAATGTACTATCCATATATAAAGTTTGTAGATGTTCTTGTTTGTAACTTTATAAACATGTTCCTATAAATTTTTCATATTACATGTTCTTGTAGTCTTGTATACAATTTTTCTTAGTGCCTTAATTGCATTGATATTCTTATAATAACCCCACCAAATGCCCCTATTTTAATGTGAGGGATATAGAATGTTGATCACTTTGCAGAAAATAATTGTAGTTTTTTTGTGTCAAATATATCAGATAATCATCATTGGAACACATAAAAGGTAGCTTTAGATGGCCACCATGTAAAACCAACCTTGCTAGAGAGTGCATAATGGATATCATGACAAAAAGAGATAACACACAACAATCACATAAAGACCCAAAATCGCATAAAAAAAGATGTAAAATGTCATATAGAAATTCCAAATGGCCATATACATGAACAAAAAAGTGTCACACACTCATAATAGGCCAATGGACCCATGATCAAAGGTAAATGATGCTATAAATAATGAACAACAAAGTGTCACACACTCATAAATAGGTCAAGGGACACACACACACACACACACACACACACACACACACACACACACACACACACACACACACACACACACACATAAAATAATAATAAATTATATGTGTAATAAATAAATCGATAATAGCCAATAGGCATATAGATCAAGATATATTAGGCGTGTATATTCCACATGTGTTGGTCCTAAAAATATAGAAATATAGCAAATAAAATAATAATAATATAAGCATAACAATTATGTGAAGAGTATTAAGTGATGACTAGTACAATAACACTTGATATTGTAGAAAATGCCCCTAATATACTCATGCAAATTGTGTGAAGGGTAAGTTTAACATATTAATCATGTAGAGTTTTGAATATCCTGCATTACGTTCATATACCTTGTGAACACGTGTGTATAGAAAATAAAATACGATATCTATTAAATCATGTGACAAAAAACATATGTGAAGTAAAATCTAGTAGCTCAAACTATGCTCATGTCCTAATTTTGTATTTTTGAATATTTGAATATATTTGAGTTTTGAAATATTTTGATTATTTTCTAATTTTATTTTTTCAAGGTGTTTGAAAATGTGCTATATGATGACCAAGTCATATAGATGGGAAGGATCATGTAATGTGCCTAAGATATAGTTTGGAGTGATCTTATGTGTCATAGTATTAGGATTTTATAATATATGACAATGGATAGGTTGTACCACTAAAAGAGGTGAGTGCCTTAATGGAGCTCTTAGTAAGATATGATTTTTTCACTTTAAGATTAGGTTGTGGAACTTTTTTATTCAATTATAATGCTCAAGAATATTCCACTAACTTATATTTATGTGATTTCAATAATGGATTATGTTTAAATGGCGATAATATATGTACACTTATGACAAAGCGTGTGCCTCTACTAGTGCTCCCTAAGCCTACTTATCAAAGTTACACAAATGAAATGGGAAAACTATTTATGTTTTCCCTTATATTGAATCTAAAGTCCGTGTGACATCTATATATTTGTGCTCTCAAATGGAGTGTATACATCCATCTATGGGGTCTCACAATATTGGCACCTCCTAGGGATAACCATATCTTTGCATCTTACTTCAGCTCTATAGTTGATCCCGACCTTAACCTCTTGGACCCTTTCATAGATCTACCCCAATCTAACTAACTCCATTTCAACTTAGTTCAAAATCAACTAACTCTAACTCATTAGTCTCCTTGGTATTTTATAGTCACATGCATCTAGACTTCCCATTTCTCTCTCTTCTACAATGGCTCCTCTGAAATTCATGCTTAGATTTAAATTTGAACATAACTCCTTCATTTCCCTTATCCATGTAATCCATTCTTGACCAATATCCTTGCACCATGTCACCTAGTAGTTGTATCTTTCTTATCCGTCTCCCCATCATTCATTAACATCAACACATGGTCATCCAAGCACATCCTTTGTCCTTCTCTTACCAATTGTTACCATGTATTGTCACCTCAGGCTTCATGATGATACTAACTTTTACATGCTTCCTTTACTTGTTATTGCATGCCTCTATTATTCCTCCTTTCTTCTTATGCATCCTTCTCCGTCTTTTAATTTATTTTTTTTCTAACCATTTTCTCACGCATATTTCTCTTACATGTCTTACTTCTCTTTTCCCCTTTCATCTCGTGCATCATCTTCCTTGTGCACTCCTTTTCAGTTTCATTTGCACATTTTTCTCCTTTTTTACCTTTGTGGCAACCCTTGTTTCCTTCTATCACATCTTTATTTTTGTGCATCTCCTTCTCATCTTGACTTGTTCTCTTGGAACTTTTAGTGTCTTATGTACCCATCCTTATGCACCACCAAAATTCCTTCATTCATGCCTCTAGAAATAAAATTTCATCCACTTTCCTTTATTTCCATGTCACCTCCTCTTGTGATTCTCTTTGTTGTTAGCCTACTTCTCGTGGTATATTATTTATTTTAAGTAGTTGCCTCATAGGTTGGCGCACTCTCTCTCTCTCTCTCTCTAGATCAAAGCAAGTTTGTTAGAGAGAGAGAGTGTGTGTTTTTCATCATTCCACACACCTCCACCTTATTAATTATGATTAGTTACCTCATAGGTCAACGCTTTACTACTCTTCATTTCCCTTATTTTCAATGATTTCATCCCTAGACACCATCCTTGACCTTATGCACATTATTTTGTGCACTCATCCATTTTTATGTGGTTACTAGCCACTCTTCTCCATTTTTTTGTCATTATCTTATATGAATCCCTTTTCCCTTTACTAGTTACCCCTTATTCGGTGATCTACCAGTCCCTTGGAAGCTCCTCCTGCTACCACATGATCCAGGGTAATCCTGAGACTTAGGAAAAATATACACCAGAGAAATAAGATGCATACAAGAATAAAAGGATGCACAAGAGAAAAGTAATAAGGTTACATAAGGTCTCAACAAGAAGGAAAGGAAAGGAGATCACTACAAGTGGTGGTAGACCACCGACCGGTGGGGTAACCAAATCTAGTAATCACGATAGTGGGAGGAGATACCAAGGACTAATGAATCACCAACCGAGAGGTAATTATTCAAGGGAAAAGGGAGTCATAGAAGCCAATGGTAAGGATATGGAGAAGAGTGGCCAATATCCATATAAAAATTGAGGAGTGCATAGAAATAATGCACATAAGGTCAAGGATGGAACATAGGGATGACAATGTCGAAAGGAAGGGAAAGAAAGACTAGTAAAGCATCGACATAGGAGGCAACTAGTTGGAAGTAAGAATGTGGAGGTGCACGGTAAGATGAAGAGATGTCAAGAGAGAGAGAGAGAGAGAGAAATGGTCATGAGAACAATGATGGAAGGATAGAATGATCGGATTGGTAAAGCACCTACCTATGAGGTAACTAGTCTAAATAAATAATAGACCGCAAGAAGTACGCTAACAAAAAGAGAGTCGCAAGAGGAGGTGACAAGGACATAAAATAAAGTGGTTTAAAGTCGCTATTTAGAGGCATGTATGAAGGAATTACACATAAGGTCAAAGGTGGCGCACAAGGATGGGGGAGTAAGACATAAAAAAAATATTAAGGGAACATGTGAGGAGTATTAGGAGATGCGCAGAAGAAATATGTGATAGAAGGGCACTAGGGTTGTCCAAAAGGTAATAAAGGAGAAGTGGCATGAGTGGGAAGCTAAGAAATGATTTCTCAATGAATAAGATGCGCAGAAGAAATAGGAAATGAGAGGTAAGGTGAAATGGTTAGATGAAGAAACACCAAAGGTGTATAAGGATGTGTAAGAAGAAAGGATCAAGAATAGAGGTGCAAAGGAATGAGTAAAAGAACTACATGAATAGTATTAGCAAGAAACTCAAGGAGAAAATATAGGTTGATAGATGGAAGGAGAAGGAAAAAGGATGATCTTAGATGGTCACATGGTTTGTTAAGACGAGGATTATTAAACCATATTAAATTAATATTTGAAGAAAACATTAATGTAAATGCATAAATAAATAAACAACAAAACAAATAACATTGTGAACACATTATTTACTTGGAAACCCCTTGAGGGGGGAAAAACCACAGATAAATGAGAAATTTCCATTATAAGAGAAACAAACTTTTACATTCTAGTAAAATCCCCTTTTCCTCACTTCTCTCCACATCATTCACATCAGTGAAAAAAATATGATCCGCGACCATATTTAATTGACCCCATGGGTCATGAACATATTAAGTGACGGGGTATGATTAAATTGTACCCCGATTTAATATAAATTAGTTAATAAATAACCAATTAACATAAACATAAAGTTTATATTAAATAATTAAGAATATAATCTATTCTAAATTATTTAATTATAAACTAAAGTTTATAGGAACTTAATATTACGTTCTAACAATCCCCCTTAATATTAAGTGGGTAACCATATGTCAACATTACCTATTTGTACAACATGATTTACAAATCCATAAACCATTAGTGAAGGTTTAGGATAGCATATCACTTTTGAAGGATTTATAACACCTTCATCATGCTCAAATTACCTTTTGGTACAAAAGGATTTGGAATCCATAAATTAGAAGTTATGATTTAGGCTAAGCATGATTTGTGAGACTACATCTCACAATTTCTCATGGAAAAATATCAAACAAAGCATCTCTAGGAGCCTTTTATAACACAAGGACCTCCTTTACAAATAGATGCAACACACTGGATTGTACACCATAAACTTAGAGTGATAAGTTTAAAAAGATCATAGAGATATTTTTACAATGCTTTATAAATGGAGCAGAAGTATAAAGGAGAAGGAGATATCAACTAGATGGCCATTAGGAGGTGACATTTCCATGCACACTCCCCCTCAATGGAAAATTTGAAAGGCCAAACATTACACAAAATTACATAATTTTACTACACACAATGGCTTCGTAAACATATCTGCAACTCAATCTCTAGTTGAGCAAAGATTGGAGATCTATATTACCACAAAGAACCTTCTCTCGGATAAAGGTATATGAATATCTATATTTTTTTCCTTTGATGCTAAAATGAATTCTCATCAAGATAAATGCAACTTTGGCTATCACATAGAAGAGGATTACTTCCTTTAGATTCCATGTGTATCTCTTCCAACAATCACTTCAGCCACATGGCTTCTTTCGTTGCTTCCATTACACTTCTATACTATGCCTCAATATAAGAAATGGAGAATTTTGGTTGTTTTTTGTTGATCCAAGTAATGAAACCTACACCAAACTTGAACACATATCCATTTGTAGACTTTCAATCTATCACATCACCAACATGGTCAGAATCACAATATCCATATAAATATACATTGTTAGAAGAAGTAAACCGTAAACCAAAATTAATTTTTCCTTTAATATAATGTAATATTCTTTTGGGTAACTACAAATGATCCTGATATGGTTGCTACATAAATATTTAATCAATCTATACTACATAAGAAAATCCAGGTCTAGTAATAGTTAGATAAATCAAACTACCTACAAGTTACGTGTACAAAGTAGGATTAGCTATTTCATATGCAGTTTAGGATCTAGTTTACATCCAACTTCTATAGGAATAGAAACAAGTTTACAATCAATCATATTAAACCTTTTAATCAAATTAGTGGCATATTGTGATTGAGATACAACAATATAATTTTTATCCTGATATATAGCCATGCCTAAGAAATGATGCAATAATCCTAAATCAGTCATTTCAAAGTATTGTTTTAATTTAGCTTTAATTTTCATAATTAAACTGTTAGAGTTACTAGTAATAAGTAAATCATCAACATACAATACAATGAGAATAATCTAATTTTCTTCAATTTTTACAAATAAATCATTATCAAAAGAATAGTTAGAAAATCCAACTTCATTGAAAAAATTGTTAATCTTTGCATACCAAGCTCTAGGAGCTTGTTTTAAACCATATAGAGATTTTTTAATTTACAAACATACATTTCTTTACCAGGTTCTTCAAATCCTTTAGGTTGGGTCATATAGATTTCCTCTTTTAAGTCACCATTTAGAAATACATTCTTGACATCCATCTGATGGATTTCCCAACCATATTGAGCAACTAAGGAAATAAGAATCCTTACAGTGCTCATTTTTGCAACTAGTGCAAAGGTTTCAACATAGTCGATACTAGGTTTTTGAGTAAAACCTCGAGCTACTAACCTGAATTTGAATTTATCAACACTGTTATCAGCTTTATATTTGATTTTGTATAGCCATCTAGATCTTAATATACTTCATTTTTCAGGAGGAGGGACTAAATCCCAAGTTTGATTTTTAATTAAGGTAGTATATTCAAATTTCATTGCATCTACCCATCTTTCGTCAGAAGAATCTTCTTCAAAATATTGGGGTTCAAGTTCATACATCATCATTAAAGCATGATATGTATGTTGACTTCTAGTCATTTTTGAAGGTTTTTCGGATTAGAGTCTTGAATAATAGACTCATCCCATCTAGGTATTTTGGTTATAGAGGAAACAGGAACTAACTCTTTTTCAACTATAGGTTCATTATTAACTTCATCATCACATACATCATTATCACTATTATTATCATTATTTTCAATTTCATTAGATTCATTATGAACAATAGAAATAGAAGAGGATGAAGAAGAACAAAAAGGTTTTTCTAATATTTTAACATTCTTGTTTTCTATAAATTTTCATTTTGAAGGATCGTAGATCCTAAGACCTTTAGTTTTACCTCTATAACCTATAAAGATATAAGGGTAGGAGGTTTGATCTAGCTTCTTCCTTTTTGATTTTGGGATGAAGATAGTTTAAGGGCTACTAAATATTCTTTGATGAGACATATTTGGTTTACCTACTTTGATCTTCATTACATTCTAACATGGTTGATGTTAACCGAGATGATGGGGAGATGGATAAGGAGGATATAACCACTAGGTGATGTGGTTCAAGGAGATTGGCCAAGAGCAGATTACACATGAGATAAGGGAAATAAAGGTGCCAAATTCATATATAAATCCAATCTTGGATTTTGGAGGATCCAAAAAAAGGAGAGAGAAGCAGGGAATACCAAGTGTGTGTGACTATAAAATACCAATGATACTATCGAGTAGGAGTTAGTCGATTTGGATCTAAGTTGAAATAGAGTTGGTCGATTGGGGTAGATTTGTGAGAACGATCGAGAGGTTAATATCGGATCAGCCATAGAGATGAAGTAAGATGCGAAAGATGGTTATCCCTAGGAAGCATCAGCATTATGATACCCCATAGAGGGATGTATATGCTCCATTTAAGAGCATATATATAGATGATGTATGGCCTTTAGATTCAATATAAGGAAAACATAAATATTTTTTCCATTCCGCTATGTAACTCTAGGAAGCATGCTAAGGGAGTACTGATAGAGGATTGCACTTTTTCAAGTGGTATCGAGATGGTTCTTTCCTATTGGAAATTAAAGGAGCGTAAAATGCTAACATACCTCCAAACATGAGGTAGTTATCATAATATTTGTGTTCTCAATCACACGAAAATGGGTATAGAATGTGCAAGTATGTCAACGTTGGCATGAGAGTTCATGTTCTCCATTGTGTGAAAGTGGGTAGAGAACATAAGAGAAAACTTATATAGCACCAAGGAATGAAGGTGTATCTCGACGCCGAATTCCTAAAGAATCTCGAGGAAATGATGTAGGAGATTCAAGGAGTCTAGGAGGTGAGGATCTGACTAGAACGTATGAAAGAAGACTATCCCATCAAGAAGGATTACGTAAAGGCACAACTGAATAATGAGTGAGAAGGGCACAATAAGGACAAGGATCCTAGTATGGGAGTACCTATAGAAATATGTGGGAGTAGAGGTACATCAACTTACAAAAGTGCGTGAGAGTATGATGGAGGTAAAAGAGGATGATAGGGAAGATAGAGAGATAGTCGATAGAGACCATGAGCCCATAAATAAATGCATATAGATGCAAGAGAATATTGTGGTAATGAAAGAAGAATAAAATAAATAATATGTTCATGGGGAAGATACGTGTACAAAATACATAGGAGATGTATGGGAAGGCATCTTAAAGAAGATAGAAGATGAGAATAAATAAGGAAATGGGAGCACCATTGTAAAAGAAGCCATGTAATCTGGTATATTATGAGATTACGTATGAAAAAGGGCATACTCGGTGTAAGGAGATCCTAGAATATCTCTAGATGAGGTGTGTAGAGAAGCGTGTAGGAGAAGAGGAGCATATATACCAAGGAAGGTGTGGAAATAGTTTTGGGAAAATGCAGGAGAATACGGAGGAGGAGACCAAGATCGAGAGAGGTCAGGAATGGTCTAACCTGAAATAATTTTCCACAAATTTAATAAATGAAAAGAAACTAAGGATGGTTATTGAATACCACATGGGAAAAATCACACAAGGAGGAGAAGAGATCGAGGGATATCTCAAGGATGCATCCCGTGGAGAGGATCCAAAAGTCTTAGACAAGGTTAAAGGTGCATGAAGAAACGAGAAGGAAGTGACGCGGTATAATTTCAAAAACAAGAGGGAAAAATATTCCAATACCATTATCTAGAGTGTGGTCTAACATATTCCGAGGGAGGAGGAAGAGAATAATCCATCAATAAGTCTCAGAGGCAAGGGAGATGCGGAGGCATGACAAGGTTATGTTGGGATTAATGCACAAAGGAGTGTTTGTGTAAAGGGTCACGATGATAAGATGGCCAAGGGGAAAAGGATGGGTGTGGATTCAAGACATGCTAAATAATCCCAAGACAGAAGAGGAAGAGAGGATAAGTAACGTGAAAAGCAAGGGATTGTAGAAATAAGGGGTCACAATTGAAGGGAGACAGATAAGAGAAAGGGTCTAGCGGTAAGTAAAACCATATAAAAGGACATGAGCATGAAATAATTCACTCTAGGAAGGGATGAGGTGAATAAGAGATTCGCAAAGCGAAGGATCTTACAAAAACCTTAGGAGCAAAAATACAATTCAAATAAAGTAAACACTTGTGTGGGAGGAAGGAGATGGTGAGGGAAATATTTTTGTTTGCAATTGAACACACACCCCAATTTAATGACCCTACATAAATGATATACCATCTTCACCAACACATACCAACTTCATATAAATTTCATATTCATTCATGCCAGCAATATCTTTCAAATTGGAAACAACTATTTTATATAGGTTTTCAGCATTACAATTTTCAACCATTTTTATACAACCAAAAGATGCATTGCCTTTATATGATTTTCAAAGTATAAACATGGATACATACCCATGAGGTTTTTTCAACTATTGTTACTTCATCAATTGATAGAGATATAAAATTTTCATTTTTTACACTCTCTTTCAAATCTTCCTTTTCAATCATTGCAAGGCATTTAGCCATTTCCCATGCACTGTTGTCTAACCAATGAGATTGAGGAACATTGTGCATTCCATTATGTTGAAACAAATTTTTTAAATCAATGAAATCAAAAATACGTATTCCCTTCTTAAGGATGTGGAATATGGTAGATAAATATATGCTTTTAGCATGCAAATTTGATTCAATCACCTTACCAATTTGTGATGTGATTGTTCTGCCATTTTCCACAAGATGTCTATGTCTTTTCTACTCAACTTCATACTCTTTTGTGTATTTAACATGCATACATTATTTTTCACTTTTCCATCTGTGTGTTTTTATTTTTGGACATCCTTTTGTTGTACAAATCACATATTTTTTCCACAATGTTTTTCAATTATGTCTAACTTCAGTTGCATTTTTGTTGCTTTCCCAATTTCCAGTACATATTATACATGTACATTCAGTTGGAATATCTTCAAAATTAGCTAGCTCTACATGTTTAATAAAAGGAAATTTTGCATCCCACTCGAACTTATATGTCCTACCAAGTGTCCACATATTCTTGTTTTCTTTCAAAGTTTTACTTTTGCGACCATATTTTTAGGAATATCTCGATCATCTTGTTTCCTCTTTCATGAACCAGAATTTTCATTTGATTTTGGTGTTACATTTTGCTAAGTATTTGAGATATCTTGATCCTCTCCTGGTTACATCTCAACAGAATATCTTCAAGCTTTGGCATGTTGTCATCATAGGTATCATTTGGTTGATATTGTGTTAAAGCCATGTCCACTTCAATAATACCTTCCACATAGTCTATACTCTAATTGATTCTAGTGGTAGTTGTATGGGTGCTAGTGGTAGTTATATCAGTAGCTGTAGAGTTTCCAAAATACTTGAACAATGTTGAATTTTGAGATATTTTGGTTACCTTATGGCTCTTTTGAGAACTATTAGCTTTCATTGAGTACTTTCTTTAGGAACTGGTCAACCGTTTACACCCTTGTTAGACATCTACAAACTTTCCATGGAGCCGCATTGTTGTCACATGTCTACACCCTTGTCACGTGTCTAGAATCCTATTATGCACCAACACCATTATCAAGCATTTGCACCCTTGTCACACGTCTGCACCCTTATCACACATTTGTACCCTTATCACGTGTCTATGTCATTGCCGTGCATTTTCACCCTTGTCATGCATCTAGACCCTTGTCATGTGTTTGCACCCTTGTCACACATCTACAAAAATTTACTTGTCTTGCGTCGCCAAAAGTTTACTTGTCGTGCATCTACCAAAATTTACTTCTTGCACATCTGCAATCTGATTTACACCTTTTTCATGCATCTACAATCTGATTTACACTTTTTTCATGCCTCTCCGATTTTACTTCACTAGTTCGCACGGGTATTTGATTATACTTTGGATAGTACCTTAGTAGTAAGATACTAATACACTACCCGATGAATTACTTATGTTTATATAGGAGTAGTTTTCAATAGTAGGTGAAGCCAACCCCTAAAAAGCATTACTAGAAAATTTAAGTGAATGCTAAACTATCCTACTCTGAAAAATTTACCTTTTAAGATTTTCCAAATATGAAATATTCACCAAGTTACAAATATTTGCCACTAAAATTTTCCCTGAGTTAGTAATAAACATAGGTTTCATTTGTTCAACATAACCTATGAGTGTCTCCTCCATCATTTTTAAAGTGATGCATAATGGTTGTACTAAAAAACGTCCAACATAAAATCACAACATTTGTATAATACATTTGAATCTTGGGATTTGAGCGTGCAAAAAAATCAAAAATTATATCATTACTACGCCTATTAATAACAATAATAAATATTGAATCAGGTATAGTCATTCATTTTAACTCACACATGGAAATAGATTATATCATTACTACGCATATTAATAATAATAATAAATACGGAATCGGGTATAGTCATTCATTTTAACTCACACATGGAAATAGATAAAAACATATGCCATCTACCATACAATCATGGAAATTTATAAAAGGTTTGGATGGAACGCTAATACATTTTATAGGTCCAATAACAATTCATACATACAAACATACACCATATGAAACCATGAAAATTAATTATATGTATAAAAAAATGACCCAACATCAATCAATTTTTAGATTCATTATTAGACATGTCCTAACCGTGATTCCTAGATCCCATAGCTAACCGATCATCCCAAATATTATCACTACTTCCATTCTCATCACACCATTATGGGCATGTGTACTCTAGCTCATATGACTTCCTCACATTTTTAGTTCCAATCATGCATCATATTTAATGAATGGTTCTTCAACATCAGAATTTGATTCTTTCACTAATTATCCATTTTCTTCCTCTTTAGAGAAAGGATCTATGGGATGGTCAACCATTATTTTGTTTCCTTCATTATTGGGGTGGTAACATTAGTTATCACTACATTTTCCTTGGCATTTTATAGGGAATGTCGGATGGGGCACCAATACTCTTTTTATTTTGTATTTTTATCTTTCTAGTCCTCATATGATGAAACTTCATCTACTCGTGCACTACCTCAATGATCACCAAAAAATTACCCTTCCTTAACTTGTTTATCGCATTGAAAACACTTTAATGTTGGAGTGGAGCTCTTCTTGAATGAAAGAAAAATTCCCCTTTCAATTTTAACCATGTACAAAAAAACAAGGGTAGAGCAACTAGTTATTTAGGTAAATTAAATTGTTAAAAAGAACACAAATCTTATTGTCAAAAATACACCGTGTTTTTCAACAAGTTCATGAAAAAGTTTGTTTTTCCATAACCACTTGAATTTTTTGGAATAAAACATCAATTTTTTTCCTACCACTTCAATGTCGGCATCATTCATATTATATTACAAGAAATTTCAATACATAATACGTATTCAAAATGTCAGTGCATTTTTGCATGTGTTTTTTATAACATGGTTGCAGAATACCTAAATTCATTGTGATTTTGAAATAGAAAATATACTAAATATAGCTTTGGTTAAATTCAACTACCTTATTATCCCTACTTCGGTTAGACTCGTGTTAACATGTATCTATAGTTTGGAATGTATTTTTCAGTTTCGGATGGGCATATTGTCTTCTTCAACACTAATAAAATCCATTTGAATTTATCAATCCATTTCTATAAATAATCTTAAGAGCTTCACTTTCCATTCATTAACACAAACACAATGTTCTTGTAATTCAATTACATACACTGGATTTCTTCAATAACTTTTTTGTGTAGTAAAATTCGGGTATTCTTCAACATGTTGTTTATGCACATGTTGAAAACATTATGGATGCTCTAGTGGTGTTTGAAACTTACATTTCTCCAAATTAGAAAATGTAACTACTTGATGTCAAAAACATGTGGTACCATTCATCGACATCAGCATAATGAATTAAGGGCTAAAAGAGTTAAATAAAGGCCCGTATTACTAAGGCCAATAAAATTATGTATAGATAAAAGTGGTGTTTTACACCAAAACATAGTTTTAGTGCACACACTAATGTAAATTGCACATATTTGTTAACCCATGTAAATTGCAAAACACTTAAACTGATACCTCTCATAGCATATGGTTTCAAACATGGTGTGTTTTTCAAAATCCTCTTTGCTCCCTAATGTTATATTGTGGAGCCTATTGTTTGGCCTCAAAAAATGTGCCCAATATTTTGAGAACCATGATCTTCTCTATTGGGCCTCTAAAATATTGGCTATGTACAAAATGGTACATGGGTGCAAGAGCCTAGTTGAAGAAAAGTGCACAAGGACAAGGCACGCATGGTAGGGTTTAAGGAAGGGTATAAGAAACCAAGAAACGCAGCGCTACAAGACAAAACCAAGGTTTTAGGACTCAGCCATATTGGGCATTTTGGGTAGAACACATGAAAATCATGATGCAACTACACATGCGGAGTGGATAAGATGTCATCCTTGCAACAGGTTGGCCCATGAAGGAGCATGAATACAGTAGAAGCTTCTAGAAGCACATCATGGTAAAAGGTGGAAAGCTCGGGCCTAGAGGAGAATGCTCGCATGGAGGACCACATTCAGACACTTGGCATCAGATTTGAGGTAGTTGCGGATGAGTTGGCACCCATAAATGCTATATATATAAGCGCTGTAGAAGTAAGAGATATAGAGTAGATGGAAGTGGAGCTCGCAGAAATATTGTGAGAACTCGTTGGCTCGGGTAATTGGGCATAGGAAAGGATGTATCAAGGGTTTGGGGGTTGTAAATTTTATTATGGGAGCTTGGCTATATGAATCCAGTTGTAATGCATGACTGCAGTCTGCTTCTCTGTGATATTTTGTAATGGCTCCATGAATGTAATGAGGTTACCAGCTTACATGAATATGAACGTTGATGATTTTGATGCATACATATTTCTCATAGTTCTTTTTCATTTATGTTTATGATTAAGTATGGATGCTTGTATAACTTCTTTCTGTGTTAGTATAAGCTATAAAATATGTTAAGCTCTTTCTGTCTAAATGACTACAAGGATCTAGAATCCATTATGAGCTCTATGGTGCTTGTGTTTTTATTTCCTTTCAAACCTCTTAAAAATGGATCATAGATGATGTTTCTCACCGAACTCGCATAAAGGAGATACTCGGCACTCGCGCGTGCCTCGAGTGAGCACCCAACGCTACTAGGTGATAGGCCGGTGTGTATGGGGTTCCTTTCTTTTGTGATAGGGGTAAAAATGACTACATCTTGGTTTCGTTGTCGACCTCTTTTTGAAGTTGTAGTGGGAAATGGCATACATCATGATCTATATAATGAGTAATGACAGAATGTTTAACTTTGGAAAGTGTTGAATCATGGTTCAAGAGCACGGAGGATGAATTTTCTTAGAGATTCAGCATTAGACTTGAGTTTGATGCACGTAGATGGGTAGAAGAGAACCTCTACCATGATTTATATGAAACATTTTTCTTTTTTTTCCCAGTAGAACTGTATGAATGGCTCTCAGCATATGCGTCTAGATCAAGCTAGTATTCTAGATCGTGTGTGTGGACCCAAGAAGAATACCAAAGGCTACAGGATGCAAATCTAACGTGGACTTGTGTTGTGGATCATTGGTGGGAAGGTGTGTTGGCTAGCTACACTCTGGAGTATGCTATTTCCACATATTCTTGCCTGGAAGTTGTTGAGTTTAAATTTCTGTAGGAGCCCAGAGGATCATTTCTACGTGTTATCCCTCTAGAAATGAAGATTTTGATTGTTACCTTGGGTTTAGAGGCATTTCCAATGGTGGATAAACCATTCGAGCATTGGGAAAGGAAGCTAGGGTAGAGGAAGATGGTAGATATTACAACGAAGAAGGAAAGGGAGGAGAGATGGCTCAAGTATAGTGAAGCGTGTGAAAGGGAGATTGCTTCAGACACGTAAGGCTACAAGTGTGATGGATCTATGGAGGCATACGTTGTAGGAATTAGTTAAGGTTCACGCAGAGGACGTGGAACCCGAGCATTTTTACTACCCCATCATTGCGTAAGAGAGCCCCCTTCGGCTTCTGATGAGAGTTCATCACATGGAGAGAGAAGATTCATTGGCACGTATCTGAACCTACCCAATGACCAAACCATGGTGCTTAGTTTTCCGGATCAAGGAAGGAATATCATTAACCCAGATTGGTATCGATGGAAGTGATAGATCTCGTGCCTAGGAGATACAATTTTTCAGTTCCCACTTAAATGGCTACACATATTCCAATATTCAGAGGAGTCTTTAGACAAGGAGAAAGTATACAAGCCTTTGGTCTCATGTCTAGTAGTGGCATGGGGTACAATAGTGGTAGTGTGGCATTATCACAGGCATGTTGGCACACAGCCAGATGGGACCTTGGGGACACTTGGCACGACTACTACATGACCTAGTGGTTCTAGTGGATCTGATGGGTTAGGAAGGACAAGACCAGGTGGTTCTGGTGGATCTATTGGCTCAGGAGGCATAGGACACAGTGGACCCGGTGGATCCGCGGCGGCGAAGGAAATGTCGGAGGAAACCAAGGCTCTGGCTTAGGAGGACAAGGGCCCCAACCACCCCCTCAAGTCTTATTTGAGATATCTTTACATTTTCTAGATTACAGAGGTATTGAAGATGCTGCAGAACATGTTCACAAGTGTGAGCTGTTATGGCGTGCAAAGGGGATCACAACCTCGGAGCGAAAGGCTAGTCAATTTGCAACGATGTTATAGGGGGCGCGCACATAGCTGGTATAGGAAATATGACCCTCATCAAACGGTGGTGGATTATACTTTGCTTTAAAGAATGCCTTCTTTGCAAAATTCCACATCCACGAGTTTTAACAGAGAGCATCAAAGACTCGAAGGAGATTCAACAGGTAATGGCAAAGAGTGTGCGGGAGTATGATGTGTGCTTTAAAACTCTCTTGTCTAAGTTATCATATGATATCCATCCTTCACAACATGCTCAAGTGGTTTGTTGGAGGATTGATCATGCCTTTTAGAAGGGCCTTATCTCATTAAACTTTTATAGACCCACATGAGGTGTTGGAAGCTGCTCTACGCGCTGAGGCAGTTGGTAGTGTTGATACTGGTGTTAGCCCATTCCTGGAGGCTCAAATTATTGTTATGGCTAAGCAATTGGAGAAGTTGTCTGCAAACTCAACCCATGAGACTCGTAGTGGTTTATGGTGTATAGATTGTGAAGTAGAGGGGCATGTCAAGGATAGTTTCCCCCTACGGACATGATCGTGTTATGACAGAAGATTGTGAAATTTTTCATAGGGACCATGATGGAAGTAGGTGCCCTCACATACAACTGAGTGCACAATCTGAATAATGAGTCCTCGCTCTTTATGTAAGATCTGCACCTCTATGACCCATGATACTAAGGATGGTAGGCTCATTTACCGAGATCCATGAGGCCACTAATCATGGGGTGCATCGGACCAGCATTTCTAGTAGTTCTAAAGGTGGTGATCACTGCTTTATGAGGAGCGCGCAGATGGAGGCACACGTGGAAGGGGATTTCACGGAGGATTCTGTGGTCATGGTAACCACAGAGAAAGAAGTGAGTTCCCATGAGGAACCTATTTTAATTGTGGATCCACAGAGCATTACAAATGAGAGTGCCCAGATCTATTGTAGTGCTCATGGTGTGAAAAGAAACACACAAGTATGAAGAGTGCCCTGAGTTGTTTGAGCACATGAATCAGCAGCAACGAAAAGACAAGGGCGCTAAAATGGTAAGCATGAATAAGATAGACACATAATGGATGTCATGGGTAACACATGATGCGAGATTAGAAGCTATCTTAGAAACAACTAGAGCAGAGGCCACACGTGCAAAGGAAATACCAAGGCAAAGGACTCGGTTTCAAGAGAGTAAGGGGTGCATGGAAAGTACCGGATCCCGCTCATCAAAGGGAGGTATATCGAAATACCATGGACATCATTTAGAGTCTACAAGGAGAAATATAGTGTCTAAAGGAGTATTCTAGGAAGGAAGAGCAAAGGAGGAAGGTTGAGGCATCAAAAGATGACTTGGATGAGGTCAAGGAAGTATGTAAAATGTTGAGGCAAGATAATGTTATTCCCTTGCTAGGGGCATGGTTAAAGGAGAAGGTACCACGCGCGGAGAAGAGCACAAGAAACAGGTCTTACATGCAAACCTCCCCCTCACAACCTTGATTATGACAAAGAGATCATGTTAAATGCAATATTGTATGGATGCCTGCTAAGTAATATCCTCATTGACACAAGCGTGGCGGTCAATGTCCTCACTTTGGATGTTTGGTATCAAACGGGACGACCAACATTACAGCCATCTTCAAATGTGTTGTATATGGCTAAAAACAACAAAGGAAATGCCCATTGGTTTCTTAAAAGATACAGCTATCACCATTCAAGGAGCCAAGTTTACTGGGACTTTGAAGTCTTAGCGCTCACCAAGGTAAACAATTTCCCAAAGACTCTTGGGCACCCATGGTGTTACAACAATAATGTTGATATCAGGTTCAACAAAGGATATATAAGTTTTGAAAATAAAGAAGAAAGGGTAATCATCCCCTTGATAGATGGCAAGTCAGCACCCTACACAAATCCATTGGGAGAAGATGTCCTTGATAGAATATATATGCACTTAATCGTGGATCCTAAGATAATCCTGTTATCCAAAATTCACCTCTCAAGGTAATTTTGATAACATGCATCAGATTCTTCAGTCTCGAGCAAGTAGATTGATTCAATGCCCAAAATCATGTTTTGGGGCCCCTTCGGCTTCTCTCTAACTCTCCCATCCAAGGAAAAATCCCAATGAGTTAGAAAAAATTGAAAAAATGCAAAAATGAAGTCGCAAGCTTATTTTAATGCATTGCAGGTCTGAAGGCTGTGGGTCGTACCAATGCGGGTCATACCGAGGTTTTTCGTACCAAGTTTGGGGATGAAATACAAATAGAATTGGCTAAGTCAGACATTTTTGTCCCAGGCGGTCCGCGGGGCTTGGGACATCGATGACGCGTGGAACGTGAATCGGTGATTTGCCGCAAGTCATTCAATTGCGGGCGGTGCGGAGGTTTTTGTCTGGGACAGTCAGACAAAAGTACGTGCGGGACATGCAAAGGTGAAAAGGCCACAAAAGGGAACAAGGAAGCTGAATCAGCCGATGTGGAAGAATGTGTCCGGGATAGCCGGGACACGTGGACCCGATTTTTCCGCAATACCCTGCAACTCAAAGGAAAAGTCAACGTTTGACTCCCGAAACTTCAAATGGCCATAACTTTTGACTCCGAGCTCCGATTTTCACAAAATTGGACTTTCTGGAACAAGAACAACGTCCTCTACACCAAAAAAATTAGATTTCTTAATTTTAATTAGGGTAGATATATTTAAATAAAAGAAACATATTCTGCCCTAGTCAGTTAATGCTCATTCCCGTCAAATGACAGAAAACGCTTGCTAGACCCAAAGCAGCTGCTTGCACTCAGAAGGTCATAACTTTTGCATTTCTCAATGAAATCGCACAAAATTGGTATTTTGGAATCATGGATCTGATTCCAATGCATATAAATCAATAAATTATGGATTTGATGAGAAATCAATGGGTATTTTTCATAAAACGTGGCCGGGTTCATAATAGTGTTTTATTTGGTAGTTGAGAGTGCAATTAAGAGGCATGGTCATCATTCTTTCTCTGTTGTAGCACCTAGGACAGTATGGGGATCCTTTTACAAGTAACATACAATCATTTCACTCCATTTAGTGCCTCTTACAAGTGGTTGAAGGACAGATTTTGGGATTTCCATTTTCCCTTCTTCTCTCTCTTCTCATTTTCCTATAAATTGGAGTGTTGGGCTCATTGTAAAAGGAGGTAGTTTTTGTAGCAAAGCTCTGCCAAAATTGCTTTGTGAAGCCAATGAGTTGTAGGCTCTTTTTGTGAACTCCTTGCATGGTGATCCGGCCCTTATCTTGTATAACAGAGTTAATCGTGCATATCATGAAGCAATAAAATATAAGTTTGTGGATACATCTTCCCCTACTGTGTTTTCTTGCATTCTTCTTACCCCTTCAACCTTGATTACAAGTTTATTATGTCTATCTTTATACTCTTGCAAGGATCCATTGTTATTGTGCATGTATGAAACATTGTTGTGAATGTATTTTTAGATTTTGGAGAACTATTATCACCCCTTCTAGTATGCACTTTACTCCTAATTTTCACACATTGGAAGACTACTCTCACACCCTCCTTTTCTAGTGTATCATCACTTTAGTGTAGGATTTCATTTTCATGCACTTTCTCTCCTTAGTCCCTTGGAAAGTTAGATTAGGAAACATAGTTTTTCTTGCATTAGAGTAGATTGTGGCGGTAGTTTAGGAGCAAGAACCAGGCTTTCTCTGGGAGGTCTATCTCAAGTAAAGAAGTCCCTTGGACAGATCTATGGATAGACGAGCCAACAGAATGCGTGGGCTTAGCCCCTCTTTGAGACAAAGAAAGTGAAACCGGTTTATTGCTACTCTACTAGCAGGAACCTATGCAAGTCTCACGATTCTTCCTTCGGGGTTGGGATCTCATCCCAAAGAGAGTGTTCTAGGCTGCGAAGAGAAAGGAATAAAAGAAGAAGAAGAGAAAGAACAGATCCGAAGGGAGAAAAGAAATGAATTCCAAAGCGTAGAAGGGTCGAAGATCTATGCTTTTAGTTTAGTAATGTGAGCCAAACCTACTTGCATAAATAAACAAAGCAATACTGATAAACAAGTGACGGAAAAGTAGATATGAATTCAACAGAATAAACACATGCAGACCTAACATAAGAAAGATCTTAATGTATAACACAGTTATTGAGCACAAAGTCTGAATAATTGTATTAATTGTTTTTATCTGTTACAAGAAAGCTCAAAGTCTTTCTCTCCTCACTTCTATTTCTATCTGAAAAATGTTCACCTTTGAATACAACAAGTATTCTAGTATTTATAGAAAGTGAGGGAGAGAGAAGGCAAAATGGAGCCAACCACTTATTCACAAGATATTTACAAAATATCCAAAAGTCATGTTGACCTTGACAACTTGGACGGATGACATCATCCCATGATGCAACATGGATGATGTCATCGTTCATGCCAACACACTTATGATATTTCGAAGAGAAAGTCGGAGAATAGAGAGGAGAAGAAGAAGAAGAAGAAGCTATTCATCATCATCATCCTGTGGCCTAAAAGGGGTCGCCTGTTTCTGATGCTGATCAGGAGATGAGATGTGGAACTGAGCGCGGTATTCCAAGAACTTGCTGATCATTGGCGCAAATTGATCTTGTGATGGATCCTTGTGCCTTTCACTGATTGCTTCGCAAGTTTCCCGCTCATCAATGAGCTTTTCGGGGACCTTGGAATAGTCTTTACCCGCCTCGATTAGGGACCCGATGAAGTCTCTACAGGCCAGTAGGTTGTTGATGGATTCGATGTTGAAAGTGACTTCTGGCCCTGTCCCTTGAGAAGCTAACTCCTTGAAAATTCGGATAGTATCGTCAGCTGATCTCAAGGTGAGGGAAGGAGTGAGCAACCCTGGAGTCATAGATAGAACAATCTTCTCCATTTGATGCATCGCATCCAGGGCCTCTTCCTTCACCTTGTCTATCTTCTCTAACACAAATTCGAGCTGATCTATCCGATAGTCCAGAGTGGACATGGTCTTGTTGAGGGTCCTTGGATGACCGAATACTCCAAACTTGACCAAATCTTCGACCAATTCAATAACATTTGTTGGAAGGCCTCGTGTTGGAGTCTGGCGTTTTCGAGCTCTTCTGATACTGGACTTGCTAATGTTTGGAGTTCCTTATTCGCCTTCTCGATGTTCAGGTATAAACTGATATACTCGGCGATCACCTTTTCACTATCCTTAAGGATTTGGCTCCTCCAAGCAGAAACAGCCATACCTTGCTCGCCGATCTTTGAATATTCATTGATCTTCTCCTGACTGAGCAGCTCAGGAGTCTCGGCGGCAGTTGTGGGAGGTGCACTTCCCATCTTCTGTAGGGCTTGAAGCAGGTATTTATTCTGCTCCTTCAGTAGCCTCTTTTCTTCCTTTGTTTCCTGAAGCTTTTCGCAGATTGCATCAACTGCGGAAAGAGCTTCCCCCTGGAGACTTTCAGAGGATGTCCCCATTGTGACTTGGGTCACTGTGAAATCTGCCGGAGACAGATCTTCTTTCTCTTTGGTGGGATCGGGGTAGGCAATTTCCATAACCTCTCACCTGCAGCGCTCTTGGAGAAGCGTGTAACCGGCTTGTGCTTCTTTGCTCCTTTAGCCGGAATGACTGAAAAGTCCATCGGAGCGATGGGGACTTTCCTCTTTGGTTGGCTCAGCTGCTGAGAGATCCAAGCTGGTCCTATTGAAGAAGGACCAGAGACAGAGGGGGAGGCAGCAACGGTAGAAGAGGGGAAGAACGTGGAGACACGCGGCGGCGGCATTGAAAGAATAGCCGAAGACATGCCCACGGGAGGAAGGGAAACCGCAGCTGCAGAAGACATGGGAAGGGAAGGGAGCCCGGAAATGAGGGAAGAAATGGAGGAAGACAAATCAGCGAGAGAGGAGAAGATGGACGAAGAGGCAGGGGAGAGAGTAGAAGAAGGGGGAGAAGACACAACCAAAGGAGTGGTTGCCGATATCTGAGGAAGGGGAGGAAGAGAAGAAGAAGGGATAGAAGGGACCTCTGTAGTTGTAGCAATGCCGACATCCTGGGTGGATGGGCGTATAGGACTATCCTCTGTCAATTCCTTCTCTGGCGAATCCAGGGTTATTACTTGTTCAGGCTCTGAAGGAAGAGGACTTTCAGGGGCTTCCTCCTGAATGGTGCTAGGCTCACCTTCCGCAGCTTTGCCTTTTAGCTGCTTCTTTGACCTTGGAGGTGCATTACCCAAAGGAGAAGTTGTAAAATCTACACCGAGGTAGATTAACCCATTCATGCGGCACCAGTGCTCTGTTCTCCGCATAGTCTCCTTGACCCTCTCCTCGATTGTCTGAGGAGCCTTGCTTCTGTCAATGTCCGGGAAGGGCCAATCATCCCCTTCTGTGTCATTATACACTTTGTCTACTTCGTCTTCCGTGGTTTGGAAGCCTTTTGGGACAATAGCCACTCCGTAATGGATGATTTCCGTTAATGCTAAGCGAGAGTGATCCTTTCTTCTGAGTTCTACCTCATGGAGAACGTCAATGTAGATATCCTCAATCTGAGGGACATGAATCGGATCAAGCTTAGCCCTTGGTAGACAGCCCCTAGGGTCGAATGTAGGCCTTGCTGGGAAATCATGCTTTAGGTTGAGCAATTCTAGCTCAGCAAACATCTCCTTCGCCTTGTGATAGCTGGAGCATGTGTAACGGCCTACTGTGAGGGGGAAAGGAGTTCCGCCCTTCTTTCTCTTGAGGCACTTTTCATGGTATGTGACGAGCTGTCTTGATAGTTCCAATAAAATCAGCTTTGGTCCAGCATACCTTGGCAACCTGGTTGGTTCGCCCAAAAAGTTGACCGCCCTCAGATAGGTGAATGTGGGAAATTGGGTGAACAAGGCCCCCCACTTCTCTGTGACTGCCACTATGTTTTTGGTTGTCCGGCCATGAGTCAAATTTGGCCGCAATATGCACATGATGTGATAGAAGAAAACATCATTGATCTTAGCGAAGTGTTGGATGCTGTTCTCCAGCTTCAGCTCTTGATAGTATTCATATATTTTGGCCTGAGGCCAAGTTCCGCTTCGGTGCAGCCTCGATAATACCATTTCGACGCAAAAAGATACACTACGTAGGAGTTCATGTGGAACACTCCTGTTGTAGCGAACTGTTGCAGTTGCTCGGATATTGTGCTGCTTATTATCTCCCCCCAGCAGAAACGCTGATCGGGCAGATTCTTATTCATTGTGTCCAGGTACCGCAGCATCCACTTATGGAAGTAGTGAGCATCTGAAAGACCGAAGACTCTGCTCAGGAAGGTGATTGTATCACTGAGTTCCTCTGAGAAATCACTCCGGTGGATAGTTTGAGGCCACCGGGTCACTACCTTCTTATTCTTGAGGTAGACCTCATTCATTAACTGCATGCACTGGTCCTCGTTGTCCTCCCAAGCCTTGAGGCATTCTTGCTGGCTAACAGCCACATAGTTCCGGTGATGAGGGATGCCAAGCATTAACTCAAAGCGACGGGCAGTAAGGTTTATAACTACCTCGCCCTTGCTATTCTCGACACATCTTGTGTCTTTGTTGAAGGATTGTGCAACAACCATCATAAACTCGTTATTAACAGCACTGACAGGAATCCCACCGGCGAAGTGCAGGGCGCTGCCTATCAATTTATCCATCCATGGACTCCTTGTCACTTTCTGAGTCCTTACCCAGAATTCCTCTATGTCAATGTGGCCCAGTTCAGAATCCCTGACATCCATATTGCACTCTGCCTGTGATTCGGGCATCCTGACCCTCTGATATTTGTATTTCATTTCTTCTTCTGTTAGCTTTGCCTTCCCTCTTGGTTTGGTGGGTCTCTTGCTTGACGTAGACATGTGTTCTTCAAGGCTTATTTGATGATCTGCACGTAGAAGGAGCGAAACCCAATCCAAGAAGCTTGAATTAGTCATTTGATCTTCCATTGGAATACTAGCAGAAGAAAGAGTTAGAACTTTTAAGATTCGGGGCGCAGGGCGCATGAAAAATGTATATAACAGGCTGAATAGTCAAGGCGCACAGGAAAAGGGTGCAACAGAGGTTAAGTTGGCGCCAAAGGCGCATGGCGCATGGATGAAGCAGACTGCATTATATATAAGGGCGCACAGGAAATGCATGTTACATTGAGATTTGGTGCGCCCCTTGGCGCATGGGCAGATTGTGCAACATGGAAAAAAGGCGCGCCAAAGGTATATGGCGCGGCGCATGGAGGGTCTACACAACATCATGTACTTGCGACGGAAGGTGCGCCCGCGCCTTGGAGGCTTTATACTTGCGCAAATAACTCTTGCGTTGCATGGAAGCTGGGCGCGCCCTTTGGCGCATAGAAGAGGGATGCAACAGGGGTAAAAGGTGCGCCAAAGTTTTTATGGAAGCGCGGGATTTAAACTCGCAGCATGTAAGAGGGGCGCGCTTGAATTTAAACTGCAGCAAGATGGCAGGGTGCGCCCTAGGCGCGGGTCTCGAGCGTGTTACAGGCCGAAAGGGTGCGCCTAGGGGCGCATGATTTTTAACTGCAGCATGCTGGGTAGACGCGCCGAGGGGCGCGACTGTCTAAGGTGCAACATGACGCGGCAACGCGCCATGGGGAATACTTGAAATACTTAAGCATTTTCACATTTCAACCTCCACTTCGAAAGGACGCTTGGCATCACTTAGTTTGATAAAATAGGATTAGACCAAGCCAAAATAAAACCATCCCTCCCTTTCCCATCAAATCCAGAAAGAGGGAGGGAGAGGAGAAAGAAAGCACAGACCAGGCAGGAGGAAGAAAACAAAAAGCTCGAGAAAACAAGCTGCACAAATACAATCGATGAAAACCAGCAAGCAAGCACACACCAAGAACTAAATGAAAAGAGGATGAACCTCTTACCTTAACAATATAGCCAAAATCCTTGAGCGGGTCCACAACTTGATGAAAATGACAGAGCAGGGCCTGACAAATCCAGAGCGATCACGTGCCTTGACAAAATGCAATGAAAATGACAGGCGGGCACGGGTATATATAACAAAACTTTGTCATTAATGCGCCACCAACTTTTGAAATGGCGCATGGAAACAGCTGTCGACAGGGGAAAGCGTGCGCCCTTTGGCGCATGGAAGGAAATGACAACAGAGAGAATGAGCGCGCCTTTGGCGCATCAAACGAGTTGTCGACATGAAGCTATGTGCGCCCTTTGGCGCACCAAAACTTGATGTAACAAAGATATTACGTGCGCCCTTTGGCGCACCAAAAACTTACTCAACATCCTTTGGCGCACCGAAAGACGTGCTAACATGGAAAACCATGCGCCAAAGGCTTTTAAGGAGGCGCATCAAAAATTGATGTTGCAAGGCAAAACCATGCGCCCAGCCAAAAAAGGCTCAAAAAAGACTAAGTTCAAAAACTGAATTTCCCGGGAAGGGATTTTACAATATTTTGAACGCGAAGGATCCCTAACGAGGGATCGAGACAAAATTTTCGGTATGGTTATCGGTAAAATTGCCCTTGTCAATTTTACAGGATAACAGCTGGCTCTTTCTGGGGACTATCCCTGAGTGAAACTCGGGGGTAGAGAATCCCAGATCACATGTGCCTATCCATTGGGTACGGAGTCAAAAACAAGGGGGACCGGAGGGAGAAAAAAGGAAACACACAACAAACCGAAAGCAAACACACAACCAAAATAAACTGTACAAAGAAGAGAGCAAGCTCTACTTCCTGAAGATCTTGAGATGTTGCCCGCTATAGGGAAGCGGGAGTTCAGCTCCATCCAAATATGAGAGATAGAAACTATTCTCTCCATTGAGTTGCTTGATTTTGAAGGGCCCTCTCCATAGGGAATCAAATTTTCCGTGCATACCCTTTGGCTCTCTTCGCTTGTCCCAGAGAAGGACGAGATCTCCCACTTCAAAATCTCTCTGTTTGGCTTTCTTATCAAAAAGCCTCTTTACTTGATTCTGATGTTCGGCGATCCTGTCGACCACCTTTACTCTCTTTTCTTCAAGTTCTGTCAAATACATGATTCTCTTTTCTAGAGAACTCTGAAAAGTTTCATCTTCGATTGCTCGTGCCAAGCGTAGAGCAGGAAGTTCTGCAGAAATGGGAAGTTCGGCATCAGTGCCATATAACACTTGAAAAGGTGACATGCCGAGGGATCTCTTGGGGGTAATGCGGTCCGCCCACAAAGCATCGTACAAAGACTTGTGCCACATCCGCTGATTTTCATCTACTAATTTCCGTATGATGGTCACCAAGTTCTTATTACTGGATTCTGCCTGACCATTTCCCTGAGGATAATAATCTGAGGCATGTGCTAAAGTTATCCCATATTCATAGCAAAAGCTAATAACTTCCCGGGAAGAGAAGTTAGAAGCATTATCAGCAACGATTTTATTTGGAATGCCGAACCTGACAATGATATTTTCCTTGATAAAACTGCAAACCACCTCAGAAGTGGCATGTTTGACAGGTATGGCCTCCACCCATTTAGTGAAGTAATCCGTTGCCGTGAGGACATAGCTATGTCCAGCACTCGATTGAGGATTGAGTGCACCAATAAAATCAATTCCCCATTGCCTGAATGGTTCGTTGATAATAACCGGCCTTAGGGGGAGGGCAGCCAACTTGGGCTTGCCGACGAATTGCTGACAGGGTTCACACTTTGCCACCCAGGTAGCCGTATCTTGAAAGAGCGTCGGCCAGTAGTACCTGGCTCGAATGATCTTGTGTGCTGTCACGGAAGAAGAAAAATGGCCTCCACAGGCTGAATTGTGAAAACTTTCCAGCAGTTTTACTTGCTGGGGCTTGTCAACACATCGCAGGAAGACACCGTCTATCCCGCGCTTATATAAACCGTCATCCCAGATGACATACTTAGCTGCTCTGAGCTTTACAGTACGCTTCTCCTTTACAGTTAGGTGCATCGGGCATTCGCCGTAGGTGAGGAAGAAAGCAATGTCGGAGTACCATTCGTCACTAGTTGCCACAAACAAAACCAGAGGCAGAGAATCTGGCCCTTCTAGAGGGGTTTGCTCTTCATTGGTACAATTTTCTCTTTCATCATGATTTTCTGAACCCTTGTTCTCAGCCATTAGCTGACACAGGCCTTTGCCCCTCACCAGCTTGGTGGGTTTAATATCTAGGTCATATTCCTGGACCTTTGCGATCCAATTCCCTCTCAAGCTTCCTAACTCCTGCTGAGTTAGAATTGACTTCACCGCAGTGTCAGGAACCAGCACCACCGTATGTGAGTTCAGAATATAATACCTGAAATTCTTCACCGCTTTGACAACGGCAAAGGCGTGCTTTTCTAATTGAGTCATTTTCAGTTCGTGAGGCTTAAGAGGAGAACTCATGAATGCGATTGGAGATTCAATATCCTCCGAGTTCTTTTGCATTAGGATTGCAGACACAGTATGTTCCGATGCATAGCTATACATAATGAAGTCTTTGGAGAAATCCGGACATACCAGGACCGGTGCATGAGCAACAGAAGTTTTTATTTCCTCAAATGATCTTTTCCCTTCTTCACTCCATTTGAAAGTGGGTGACCCTTTCATCATGTTCAATATGTGGCGGGTCTTCTCAGCAAAATCAGGAACAAAACGCCTAAGAAAGTTCACCTTCCCGAAGAAAGAATGAACACCATTCTTGCTTGTAGGCAGAGTAAGGCTTTGGATAGCCTTAACTCTTTCGGCATCGATCTTGGTTCCTTCTTTGCTAACCACATGGCCTAGCAATTTCCCTTCTGTAACCCCAAAAACAGACTTTTTGGGATTTAGGGAAATTCCATGTTCCCGGCATCTGGCCAATACTTGCTCCAAGTGATCACAATGATCACTTCGCTGTTTAGAGAACACGGTTAAGTCATCTAGGTAAACTACAATGACTTTTCCCATCATGCCTTTGAATGCAAAGTCCATGGCCCGCTGAAAAGTGGCACCAGCGTTGGTTAGGCCGAAAGGCATTCTGCTGTAGGCAAATGTACCCCATGGAGTAGTGAATGCTGTTTTGAATTGATCTTCAGGCGAGACTTCAATCTGATTATAGCCTGAAAAACCGTCAAGCATAGACAACATTTCCCGACCCGCCATCGCTTGCGTAACTTGGTCCATTATGGGAAGAGGGTAGTTGTCTTTCAGCGAAGCTTGATTCAAGTTTCGGAAGTCTACGCAGATGCGTATTTCACCGTTTTTCTTGCGTACCGGCACAATGTTTGCCACCCAAGTGCTGTGATGGATAGGGAAGATGATTCTTGCGTCCAGCATCTTCTGAATTTCGGCCTGAATGGTGCCCGAAACCTTGGGATTATAATGCCTTTGCTTCTGACGGAAGGCTTTGGCATCTTCTTTCAGTGGTATATTATGCTGAACGTCCTCTGGCTTGAAGGACTTTAAATCTGCATAGGACCATGCCAATACATCCATATATCTTTTCAGCAACTTGACAAATTTCCGCTTTTCTTCTGGCGTGCAACATTTCCCGATGTTCACGAATTGCGGATGTGCCTCAGAACCTATATTGACTGGTTCTGTCTCTGGAGATGAGCTAGGATCATCTCGCCTTTTCTTTTTCACAAAACGGTCATGCCTGTCAAACAGGCGCTCCAGAGAAACCAGGCCTTTTGGAATTTTATTTCCCTTAAGCTGACAAATGCCATCGTTCTCCTTTGTTTCGTGGTTTTGACTGTTGATTGATTCACGGCATGGAGAGGTGGATCCTTCAAAATACAACTCATCAAAATTTTCTGATTTTTCTAGAAAGGCAATAAGGTGATTATCATCGTTGAATACCTGCCAATGCTGAGAGTTGTCTGGCACGCTTGGGCGGAAAACCACTTCAATGGTGTACTTGTTTGTTTTCAAACCCGGGTGCGGGAGCATGAGAGATGCTGAAACAGCCAACGAATCAGCCATGTCATTTTGAGCTCTTGGAATCGCTCCTATTGAAAAGGCATCAAATTCCTCAATGCTGTCCCATACTGCATTACGGTAGTGCCTGAGCCTTTCATTTTTTACTTGGTAAATCCTTTTAACCTGATTTACAACTAGCTCGGCATCACCTTGGACTTTTAGATTTTTTATTCCTCTTTCCTTTGCGGCTTGCATACCGAGTAAGAGAGACTCATACTCAGCAGTATTATTCGTATTGAAAAACTGCAATTTGAAAGAGAGAGGAATGACCTCCTCCTCAGGAGATATTAGCACAACCCCAGCGCCGCATCCACTAGTTGCGCAGCTGCCATCAAATTGCAAGGTCCAGACTTTATTAAGGTCCTTTTCTTGAACGAAAACTTCCTTTGTATCCGCCTCGGTGGATAAGAAGTAGTTCCCCATCCCTGATGATTCAAAAAGGATTTGAGCTTTGGGGTCTTCAGAGCTAGTGACCAAGTATTTCTTTTGGGATTCCGGCTTCAAAGTTTGCATTACGCCTTTGACTGGAATTCTAGCTTTAGACCAGTCCATATGAATTTCTCCACCAACTTCGCTGCAAAAACTCCTTCCCAGCAAAATTCCATAAGCTGCCGGAATGTCAGCGACAAGAACGGTCATCTTTACTCTTTTTTCAGGGAATGCTGCGAACGCGAATTGCGCGTCTTTGATTTGACCAATCAATGGCACTTGCTTGGTTTCCAATGAGTAGCATCTGCCGAAAGGCTTGGTAAGAGTGAGGCCCAAAGCATGGGCGACTTTCGCTGGCATGACGTTATCTGAAGCTCCGGAATCAATTATACAGTTGCTCAACTTATGGCCATTGATTAGGAGGGAGAGATAGAAAGGCTCTATCTTGCCTGATGCAGATGTTGAGGCAACATTTATGTGGGATTCAGGAGGAGTAGAAAGGATTCCTTTAGGGGAAGCCTGACTAGATATAACAGCTTGACTTTGGATATACTTAGTCAATCTTACAAGCTGTTCGGGGTTTGACTGAAGATACTCAGCTTCAGACATTTGGATCTTGGTCTTTTTTGCATGATCTATTATATCAAATGCGGTTAAGGGTCATGTGGTAAAGGAATGAGTCCTTCACCCCGCGATGATGGAATAGGGTTACTGATCTTGATAGGAATATGAGAGGGCTGATTCGGAGGAGAGATAGGTAGAAAAGGCTTCTTTGCAAAAGATTTAACAGGGAGTTGAGTGGGAAGAGGATTACCTCTTTTAACAATGGTTGGAGGCGCGTTTGACACGGCCTTCTCTTTTTGCGTATGGGCAGCAACTTCCGCTTCCTTTCCTTGCGAGCGGGTAAAAACAGCGTAGGATTGTCCGCTTGCATAGCCCTGAGTACTCTCTTCTTCATCAGATTCATCCTCGTCAAATTCCATGTATCCAATAGTAGAGTCGCCAGTCGGCTCACCGACATCTTGATCATCTTCGCCCTGAGACGAAGGTTCTTCATAGTACTGCTCCTCTTCCTCTTCAATTTCGGCCAAAGCATTGACCGGAGGAGCTTCAAGCGCCAACCGTGGAGCAGCTGCAGGCAAGCGCGGCCTTTGTGAAGCATTGTTAGGAACAAAATTCCTTCTCGGGATATCCCGATACGAGGAACTGGGAGAGGCCTGGGCTAGCTGCTTCTTTAGTGCAAGCAAATCATTCGCCATTTTTTGGAATGCTGGATCAGACGAAGTGATAGGCGAAGGGCCCAAAGACTTAGGCTTTACTGATTCTTTTCTTAACTCGCCAGATATTATCAAATTGTCTTCTATACGGATGGCAGCAGCCTGAGCGAGAGGTAGAGTAGCCACTCGCTCTTGAAGGAGTAAGAAGCTAACTTTTGAACTCATGGCATTTACGAAAAAACACTTCTGGTTCTCCGGTGTTGGAAGCATGGCAGTAGGGACACGGTTGATTAGCGCATTGAACCGGGCAACAAAATCGCGCATGGTCTCATTTGCCTCCTTCTTCAGATGAGTGATTCGTGACAATAAAGTAAATGCATCTTCTGAAGGCTTATACCTGTCTTCAAAAGCGTCCCGCAAAGTTGCCCAACTAGTGATAGATCCGGCCGGCAAATGCTGAAACCATTCAGCTGCAGGCCCTTGTAGAGTTTCCAGAAAAAGGCGGACCGACACATCTTCGTGAGTCACGTCCAAAATACTGCATGACATAATGAAAGCAGAAATGTGGGAATCCGTGCTTTGATTTCCGCTCCCGTCGAATTTAGGAAAATTCTTTCGATTTCCGTGAGGGAGTGCGTGAACTGGATGTGGTAAAGCCAACGGACCCATAGCGTTTCCCCATGGTACCGCCATCTGAAAAGCCGGAAAGAGAACACGAGCTGGAAGTGTAGTTCCGCTGAGTAGCAAAGCACTACAAAGGGATGTGGATGCTTCTGGCAAAAGACTTTTTCTTCGTGAAGGCGAGACACTCCTGGATGACCGGCTAGCTGAGCTTAGCGCTGAAAAACGTGCCGGTGTTACGCTGAAATTGTGCCTCTGAAGCAGATCGAAAGTAGGATCAGCTTCTCCACGGGCTCTTCTGCTGCGCGTAAAAGGTTCACTCGCCAGTGTACCTTTCAGATCTGTAATATTACAGCGCAGATTTAAACTTTATTTTTGGGTGTACTTGCTGATTTTCTGGTTTTTCTGACAAAAACCAGCAGCATGCACTTTTCTGAATATTTGAAAATTATCCTCTTCAGAAACCGATTGCGGTTAAATGACAAATAACAGCGAGGATAAGATGGAGGGAATATAGTAAGCTGATTTTTCAGATCTGGTTTTTAATTTTCAGAGGGTTTAGAACATTTCAGAAAATAGTTAAAAACTCAGATCTACGGAAAATGATGATTTTTGATAAAAACTCAGCGAACTAAAGATATGTAACAGGCCCAGATCTATGATTCTCAGAAGAAAATTTTCAATTTTGAGTACTTTTGCAAATTTTTAGGATTTTTAACAAAAAGGTTTAGATTTGCAAACTGGCAGCAACCTGCTGATTTTTCCTGATTTTTTATTTTACTACCAGCATAGATCTGACAGATTTATCTGTTTCTGTTGGCGAAATCTGTTAGAAAATCCGATCCCCAGCGGAGTCGCCAAAAACTGTTGGTCCGAAAATCTGTCGCTTGGACAGATCTATGGATAGACGAGCCAACAGTGTGCAGGGCTTAGCCCCTCTTTGAGACAGCAAAGCGAAACTGGTTTATTGCTACTTCTACTAGCAGGAACCTATGCAAGTCTCACAGATTCTGCCTTCGGGGGTTGGGATCTCATCCCAGTAGAGTGTTCTAGGCTGCGAAGAGAAAGGAATAAAAGAAGGAGAAGAGAAAGAACAGATCCGAAGGGAGAAAAGAAATGAATTCCAAAGCAGAAGGGTCAGAAGATCTATGCTTTTAGTTTAGTAGTAAACAGAGCCAAACCTACTTGCATAAATAAACAAAGCAATACTGATAAACAAGTGACGGAAAAGTAGATATGAATTCAACAGAATAAACACATGCAGACCTAACATAAGAAAGATCTTAATGTATAACACAGTTATTGAGCACAAAGTCTGAATAATTGTATTAATTGTTTTTATCTGTTACAAGAAAGCTCAAAGTCTTTCTCTCCTCACTTCTATTTCTATCTGAAAAATGTTCACCTTTGAATACAACAAGTATTCTAGTATTTATAGAAAGTGAGGGAGAGAGAAGGCAAAATGGAGCCAACCACTTATTCACAAGATATTTACAAAATATCCAAAAGTCATGTTGACCTTGACAACTTGGACGGATGACATCATCCCATGATGCAACATGGATGATGTCATCGCTCATGCCAACACACTTATGATATTTCGAAGAGAAAGTCGGAGAATAGAGAGGAGAAGAAGAAGAAGAAGAAGCTATTCATCATCATCATCCTGTGGCCTAAAAGGGGTCGCCTGTTTTTGATGCTGATCAGGAGATGAGATGTGGAACTGAGCGCGGTATTCCAAGAACTTGCTGATCATTGGCACAAATTGATCTTGTGATGGATCCTCGTGCCTTTCACTCGATTGCCAAAGTTTCCCGCTCATCAATGAGCTTTTCGGGGACCTTGGAATAGTCTTTACCCGCCTCGATTAGGGACCCGATGAAGTCTCTACAGGCCAGTAGGTTGTTGATGGATTCGATGTCGAAAGTGACTTCTGGCCCTGTCCCTTGAGAAGCTAACTCCTTGAAAATTTGGATAGTATCGTCAGCTGATCTCAAGGTGAGGGAAGGAGTGAGCAACCCTGGAGTCATAGATAGAACAATCTTCTCCATTTGATGCATCGCATCCAGGGCCTCTTCCTTCACCTTGTCTATCTTCTCTAACACAAATTCGAGCTGATCTATCCGATAGTCCAGAGTGGACATGGTCTTGTTGAGGGTCCTTGGATGACCGAATACTCCAAACTTGACCAAATCTTCGACTGAACAGTCGAACATTTGTTGGAAGGCCTCGTGTTGGAGTCTGGCATTTTCGAGCTCTTCTGATACTGGACTTGCTAATGTTTGGAGTTCCTTATTCGCCTTCTCGATGTTCAGGTATAAACTGATATACTCGGCGATCACCTTTTCACTATCCTTAAGGATTTGGCTTCTCCAAGCAGAAACAGCCATACCTTGCTCGCCGATTTTTGAATATTCATTGATCTTCTCCCGACCGACCGAGCAACTCAGAGTCTCGGCGGCAGCTGTGGGAGGTGCACTTCCCATCTTCTCGTAGGGGCTTGAAGCAGTATTTATTCTGCTCCTTCGCAGCTCTTTTCTTCCTTTGTTTCCTCGAAGCTTTTCGCAGAGTGCATCAATCATGCGAAAGAGCTTCCCCGGAGACTTTCGTGAGGATGTCCCCATTGTGACTTGGGTCACCGTGAAATCTGCCGAGACAGATCTTCTTTCTCTTTGTGGATCGGGTAGGCAATTTCCATAACCCTCTCACCAGCTTCTTGGAGAAGCGTGTAACCGGCTTGTGCTTCTTTGCTCCTTTAGCCGGAATGACTGAAAAGTCCATCGGAGCGATGGGGACTTTCCTCTTTGGTTGGCTCAGCTGCTGAGAGATCCAAGCTGGTCCTATTGAAGAAGGACCAGAGACAGAGGGGGAGGCAGCAACGGTAGAAGAGGGGAAGAACGTGGAGACACGCGGCGGCGGCATTGAAAGAATAGCCGAAGACATGCCCACGGGAGGAAGGGAAACCGCAGCTGCAGAAGACATGGGAAGGGAAGGGATCCCGAAATGAGGGAAGAAATGGAGGAAGACAAATCAGCGAGAGAGAGAGAAGATGGACGAAGAGGCAGGGAGAGAGAGTAGAAGAAGGGGGAGAAGACACAACCAAAGGAGTGGTCACGATATCCGAGGAAGGGGAGGAAGAGAAGAAGAAGGGATAGAAGGGACCTCTCGTAGTTGAAGCAATGCCGACATCCTAGGTGGATGGGCGTATAGGACTATCCTCTCACAATTCCTTCTCCGCGAATCCAGTGGTTATTACTTGTTCAGCTCAAGGAAGAGGACTTTCAGGGGCTTCCTCCCGAATGGTGCTAGGCTCACCTTCCGCAGCCTTGCCTTTTAGCCGCTTCTTTGACCTCGAGGTGCATTACCCAAAGGAGAAGTTGTAAAATCTACACCGAGGTAGATTAACCCATTCATGCGGCACCAAAGGCTGCTCTGTTCTCCGCATAGTCTCCTCGACCCTCTCCTCGATTGTCCGAGGAGCCTTGCTTCTTGTCAATGTCCGGAAGGGCCAATCATCCCCTTCGTGTCATTATACACTTTGTCTACTTCGCCTTCCGTGGTTTGGAAGCCTTTTGGGACAATAGCCACCCGTAATGGATGATTTCCGCAATGCTAAGCGAGAGTGATCCTTTCTTCCGAGTTCTACCTCATGGAGAACGCCAATGTAGATATCCTCAACTGAGGGACATGAATCGGATCAAGCTTAGCCCTCGTAGACAGCCCCTCCCTAGGGTCGAATGTAGGCCTCTGGGAAATCATGCTTTAGGTTGAGCAATTCTAGCTCAAAGAAACATCTCCTTCGCCTTGTGATAGCCGGGAGCATGTGTAACGGCCTACTGTGAGGGGGAAAGGAGTTCCGCCCTTCTTTCTCTTGAGGCACTTTTCATGGTATGTGACGAGCTGTCTTGATAGTTCCAATAAAATCAGCTTTGGTCCAGCATACCTTGGCAACCTGGTTGGTTCGCCCAAAAAGTTGACCGCCCTCAGATAGGTGAATGTGGGAAATTGGGTGAACAAGGCCCCCCACTTCTCTGTGACTGCCACTATGTTTTTGGTTGTCCGGCCATGAGTCAAATTTGGCCGCAATATGCACATGATGTGATAGAAGAAAACATCATTGATCTTAGCGAAGTGTTGGATGCTGTTCTCCAGCTTCAGCTCTTGATAGTATTCATATATTTTGGCCTGAGGCCAAGTTCCGCTTCGGTGCAGCCCTGGATAATCCCTTTCAGACGCAGCAGCATACACTACGTAGGAGTTCATGTGGAACACTCTGTTGAGCGAATCACAGCAGCTTGCTCTCGGATATTGTGCTGCTTATTATCTCCCCCCAGCAGAAACGCTGATCGGGCAGATTCTTATTCATTGTGTCCAGGTACCGCAGCATCCACTTATGGAAGTAGTGAGCATCTGAAAGACCGAAGACTCGCTCAGAAGGTGATTGATCACCGAGTTCCTCCGAGAAATCACTCCGGTGGATAGTTTGAGGCCACCGGTCACTACCTTCTTATTCTTGAGGTAGACCTCATTCATTAACCGCATGCACCGGTCCTCGTTGTCCTCCCAAGCCTTGAGGCATTCTTGCCGCTAACAATGCCACATAGTTCCGTGTGATGAGGATGCCAAGCATTAACTCAAAGCGACGGCAAGAAGGTTTATAACTACCTCGCCCTTGCTATTCTCGACACATCTTGTGTCTTTGTTGAAGGATCAGGCAACAACCATCATAAACTCGTTATTAACAAAGACCGACAGAATCCCACCGGCGAAGCTGCAGTGGCGCGCCTATCAATTTATCCATCCATGGACTCCTTGTCACTTTCTCGAGTCCTTACCTGCACTTCCTCTATGTCAATGTGGCCCGGGCCGTAATCCCCGACATCCATATTGCACTCGCCCGTGATTCGGGCATCCCGACCTCCGATATTTGTATTTCATTTCTTCTTCTGTTAGCTTTGCCTTCCCTCTTGGTTTGGTGGGTCTCTTGCTTGACGTAGACATGTGTTCTTCAAGGCTTATTTGATGATCTGCACGTAGAAGGAGCGAAACCCAATCCAAGAAGCTTGAATTAGTCATTTGATCTTCCATTGGAATACTAAAGAAGAAGAGTTAGAACTTTTAAGATTCGGGCGCAGGCGCATGAAAAATGTATATAACAGTCAATAGTCAAGGCGCACAGAAAATGGTGCAAACAGAGGTTAAGTTGGCGCCAAAGGCGCATGGCGCATGGATGAAGCAGACTGCATTATATATAAGGGCGCACAGGAAATGCATGTTACATTGAGATTTGGTGCGCCCCTTGGCGCATGGGCAGATTGTGCAACATGGAAAAAAGGCGCGCCAAAGGTATATGGCGCGGCGCATGGAGGGTCTACACAACATCATGTACTTGCGACGGAAGGTGCGCCCGCGCCTTGGAGGCTTTATACTTGCGCAAATAACTCTTGCGTTGCATGGAAGCTGGGCGCGCCCTTTGGCGCATAGAAGAGGGATGCAACAGGGGTAAAAGGTGCGCCAAAGTTTTTATGGAAGCGCGGGATTTAAACTCGCAGCATGTAAGAGGGGCGCGCTTGAATTTAAACTCGCAAAGAAGATGGCGTGGTGCGCCCTAGGCGCGGTCTCGAGCGTGTTACAGGCCGAAAGGGTGCGCCTAGGGGCGCATGATTTTTAACTGCAGCATGCTGGGTAGACGCGCCGAGGGGCGCGACTGTCTAAGGTGCAACATGACGCGGCAACGCGCCATGGGGAATACTTGAAATACTTAAGCATTTTCACATTTCAACCTCCACTTCGAAAGGACGCTTGGCATCACTTAGTTTGATAAAATAGGATTAGACCAAGCCAAAATAAAACCATCCCTCCCTTTCCCATCAAATCCAGAAAGAGGGAGGGAGAGGAGAAAGAAAGCACAGACCAGGCAGGAGGAAGAAAACAAAAAGCTCGAGGGAAACAAGCCAGGCACAAATACAACTGATGAAAACCAGCAAGCAAGCACACACCAAGAACTAAATGAAAAGAGGATGAACCTCTTACCTTAACAATATAGCCAAAATCCTTGAGCGGGTCCACAACTTGATGAAAATGACAGAGCAGGGGCTGACAAATCCAGAGCGATCACGTGCCTTGACAAAATGCAATGAAAATGACAGGGCGGGCACGGGTATATATAACAAAACTTTGTCATTAATGCGCCACCAACTTTTGAAATGGCGCATGGAAACAGCTGTCGACAGGGGAAAGCGTGCGCCCTTTGGCGCATGGAAGGAAATGACAACAGGAGAATGAGCGCGCCTTTGGCGCATCAAACGAGTTGTCGACATGAAGCTATGTGCGCCCTTTGGCGCACCAAAACTTGATGTAACAAAGATATTACGTGCGCCCTTTGGCGCACCAAAAACTTACTCAACATCCTTTGGCGCACCGAAAGACGTGCTAACATGGAAAACCATGCGCCAAAGGCTTTTAAGGAGGCGCATCAAAAATTGATGTTGCAAGGCAAAACCATGCGCCCAGCCAAAAAGGCTCAAAAAGACTAAGTTCAAAAACTGAATTTCCCGGGAAGGGATTTTACAATATTTTGAACGCGAAGGATCCCTAACAAGGGATCGAGACAAAATTTTCGGTATGGTTATCGGTAAAATTGCCCTTGTCACTTTTACAGATAACAAAGTGAAACCACAAGTATAACATGTGATAATTGGGCACATAGGACCTATGAGTTGACCGAAGACATTTGAAAGGATTGGTGACTAAGGTAACAAATGCATGTAGATTTTGGCACCTGGGAGGGAGGAAACTACCCAGTTACTCAGGAGGGGCTAATCTGGAATATTTCTTGCGAGAAATGGAGGCCCATTGGAAAAATGAAAAGGACAAGATAAATGCTAAATTACAATCTACTTGGGACTGTTGTGTGCTGGTGGGAAACACACTGGGATAGCCTTTTGGAATGGCATGAATTGAGGATTGCATTCTCTATTCGGTTCTCTAGAAGCAACATGCCCACCATCATCAAATACTATCGTGGTAAGGAGCCTACTTCTTTCCATACCCAAGAGTGTGAAAGGGTCTGGAGAGGAGGCACGAAAGCTTTGCCACAAACTCTATGGGTGCACAAGTTGTAGTCTACATTGCAGGGTTATGCGTGCGTATGGTACATACATTCATAAACCCACCGCCAAACAGGAATCGTAAGAGCTAGTAGCTAACCTCATTCAAACATTTGAGTATCAAAGTACCAAGCCATCAGTTGATAAGGCCTTGTAGGTTGTTAAGCGCCTTACCATGGGGAATAGTGCCATGGCAGGAGATAGGTCATTGGAATTTCTAGGTGGACCAGGTTTGAGGTGCACTTTGAAGAAGAGTCAAAAGAAGCGAGAAGAGATACAACTTGAGAGTGTGTTCTTAGAAAAGGAGAAAGGGATGTTGGTATACATTATTGATGGGGAGGAAGCAAAGAGCTTGGATGTTAACCATTCAGCAGGGACACGTGAGGTGGTGAACAATGCTAACACTCACATGCACACCTACCATGAACCTTTAAAAACTAAAAGGGTTAACATCAACTCAAGAGAAAAACCTAAGGAAGCTATCATTGGAGACTAGTGGTCGAAAATGAAGTCTCTAAGATCATTGATCTTTTGCGTGAATTTGAAGATTTATTTTCACGCAAGTACCATGAGCTCAAAGGCATCCACCATTCCTTGGGGGAAATGAGGATAAATTTGAAGGATGGTGCGTGCCCGGTCAGGAAGAGACCCTACTGGATGAATCCCAATTTATGCTTAAAGGTAAACGAAGAGATAGACAAAATCATAACATTTGGGATCATCAAGTCATTAGAAAATCGAATGGATAATTCCAATGGTATTAAGCATCAAGAAGGATGGATGGATTAGGATCTGTTTGGATTATAGGGATTTTAACGTAGTTTGTGTCATTGATCCTTTTCTAACCCCCTTCACTGAAGAAATTTTGGAAGGAGTCGCTAGGCACGAAATCTATTCCTTTACGGATGGATTTTTGGGATACCACTAAGCTCAGATTGGAAAGGAAGACCAAGAGAAGACAACTTTCACCACTGAATGGGGAATTTTTACATACATGGTCATGCCCTTTGGGTTGAAGAATGCACATGTTGTTTTCTCGTGCATAGTGGTACATGTGTTCCAGGACTTCATCCATAAATTTATTCAGGTCTATCTGGATGATTGGATGGTGTATGGGCTAGTAAAAGACCATTGTGATAATTTAAGTTTGATGTTTGAGAGGTGTCGGCAGTTGAGGATATCCCTCAACATTAAGAAATGTGTCTTTTCTACCCCCTTTGGAACGTTATTGGGGCATATCATATGTAAGGAAGGCTTGCTAGTAGATGTTGCCAAAGTTGCAATTATTTTGGGATTGAGGGAGCCTACTAACCAGAGCGCAGTGCACATATTTCTTGGGCATACGGGTTATTATAGGAAGTTCATTAGGGGTATGCCAAGATCACCGTGCCTTTAGAGGAACTACTTAGACATAAAAGTAACTTCCACTGGGGAGGGGTGTAGTAGAAGGTGTTTGACATACTAAAGGATAGGCTTGTCACCGTGCCTATATTATGTTTTCCCTCTTGGGACAAGCCTTTCCATGTTCATGTAGATGCCTCAAGAACCGCCATTGGAGTAGTGCTTGCACAGCAATTGAGTGAAGGAAATGTTGATCATCCTTTATGTTTTGCAAGTAGCAAATTGACATCGAAGAGCATAATTCTACTACGAATCGAGTGTGAAGAATTATTAATGATCTATGAACTTTTCAAGTTTAGATAGTATCTCATGGCAATGCCCTTTCTATTTTACACCGACCACATGGCATTGAAGTACCGGTGATCAAGCCCATTTTGTAAGGGTGCATATGTCAGTGGGTGTTGTTATTCCAAGAGTTTGAATTCATGGTAGTTGTGAAGCCTGGAAAGAGTAATTGTGGACCTGATCATCTGTCAAGAATTGATTCAGGGGAGGATGCGTAGAGTATTGAAGAGACAATGCCAAACACGTAATTGTTTAGGTTGTGACGCGCACCCTTAGACTTGGAGGATATTATAGTATTTCTAAAAGAAGGTGTGGCGCCGGAAGGGATGAAGGCATTAGAGAAGAAGCAACTAGCCATATGCGCCTCACCCTACATGTTGATCAGTGGGGACTTATACAAGTTAGGGTGTGATGAATTTTTGCACATGTGTGTACTAGAGCATGAGCACCTCGCAATCATAGAGGAAGCACATGGAGGAAGTGCGGGTGGACATTATGCAAGTGATGCCACCGTGCATAAAATTTTAATGGCAGGATTGTGGTGGGAAACCAGTATAAGAATCGTGCATGGACTATTGTAAAGCATGTGACCACCGTCATCACGTTGACCACCCAGAAAGAGAGATGAAATGCCTTTTTGCCCTATACCTAGTACTAAACCTTTTGAGAAATGGGAAATATACTTTGTAGGAATTTATTGCACTAGCGAGGCATGGGAATGGATCACGCTATGTAATCACTGCATGGACTATTTGACATGATGGGAAAAGGCAGCCCCAACTAAAGACTGCACAGAGCCACAACGGCAAGATTTTTGTGGGAGAACATTATCACGAGGTATGAATGTCCTTTAATATTAACCAGCAATAGGCATACACATTTCTTGAATGAGACCGTGAGGATCCTATTAGTAGAGTTCATGGTAGCTCATCACAAGACTACCCCTTATCACCCACAAGAAAATGGAACCGTAGAAGCATTTAACAAAATACTGAGTCATACCTTGACCAAAATTTATGATGTTAGAAGACAAGATTGGGATGACAAGGTATCAATCGTATTATGGGCTTATAGGAAAACTTATAAAAGGTTAAACAAAGCCACACCATTTCAATTGGTGTTTGGCATGGAAGCTGTTCTGCCATTTGAATTCATGTTACCTTCTCTGTGAATAACATGCGCAAGAGGGCTGGCTGATGAGCAAGTGCTGGAAGAGAGAATTGATGAACTGATGAAGCTGGATGAAAGACGATCACTTTCCAGGTGGAGCCAAACAACAAAAAAGTAAAGCAAAATCATGGCATGATCGCCACATCAGAAACAAGAAGCTCAAGGTTAGGTAGATGGTTTTACTGTATGATTCTAAGTTTCTGTGCAATCCTGGGAAATTGAAGGTCCATTGGTTAGGTCCTTATAAAATCTCATACATCCTTGATTCAGCACGTGCCAGTTACAAGTGTTGGATGGAATGAAATTTCCTAGACACTTCAATGGGAGTAGGCTGAAGCCCTACTATAAATAATTCTTCTTGGTGTTTGTAAATAAGGCAATTTTTCCAGTTAATTTTAGAATTTCCTTTATGCTTTCCTTTTCTTGTGTTTCCCTTTCATGTTTTTGTTTTGTTTTGTGCCTTGGGTTTCGTAACCTTATTACTTTTTGAGGATTTTTGAGTGTGCAGAGGACCACGCTTTGTTTTAGTGTGGGGTGGAGTGATGTGAAGGAGAGCATGGGTAAAGTGCTAAGGAATTTTGTGTTAAAAATCCCGGTTGAATGGCCCTATTGAAAGAGGTGCATGAAAAGAAAAGATGGAAAAGGATGGTTGGTGTCAAGATAAGGCTACTTTCAGATCCCATGTACAAAGGAGGAAAAAGTGCATAAGTAACATGAGGTAGGCGAGAGCAAAAATCAGGATAGAAGAAGTTCCTTCGGCGCCAAAGATGAGTGCACAATATTCTCTTGTCAAGATAGATTGGTTGCGTGCTAGAAGGTTGGAAAATTTTCCGCGCAGGTTGGGCACGTGAGTTAAAGAGATAAAGTCAGAATTTGTTTGAAAAAGTTGCATTAAACATGAAAAGTACGGTGGTAGGTGGAGTATCATTTAATGCTTAAAAAGGAAAAACTATAAATAAAGGGTCGAGGCATTTCATTATTCACTTTGTGTATAAGGAGAAAGAAGCACTTTTACATCTTTGCAAACTAGGGCTTCCAAAACTTGATCCGTGTGAAGAAAAATTTGAAGAGATTGAGCGTGAATAACTAGTTTGGATCTGTGAGCCAAAAGGGAGGTATTTAATCATTAGTGTAGGTTATTATTTATCCTTTTATTTATTTATCAGGATAATTCTTACACTTGTGTTAGCCCTACACTTATTGGGTTAGCTTGCTTAGGTGTAATAGTTGTGTGGAGTTAGCTTCTCGCCTGTGTCGAGTTAGCTTACTACTCTTTTGGAGTTAACTTAACTACCAGTATTAGTTAGTGGGAGTTCTTCACCACTGATTTAGGTAGTAGTTACACTTCCCTCCTCCTATATGTACATATTTCTTATCAACAATTCAAGTCATTCTATCAGAATGTATTGAGCATTATGGATTATGATGGATTTCCATATATGGTATTTTAGCTCTTCTATTTTTGCAAATCTAATGTGGTGTGCTATTATCATCCGAGATCACACTTGGAACAATCTTCTTATTGCTCCTTTCATGGTATCGAGTGATAAATGATGTAGACATCCATCTGTAAGTTTTTTCTTTGCAAGCAAGGGTTTATTTTTTCATGTATTCAAAATTTAGTTAGCACTTTTCTGCAGCATGCATTTTTATGCAAAATGGAGTGCGTCATTGGATTTGGAAGGTGACAAAACCTTAGAATCGATCAGAACTCGGCCATGTTTTGAGACACCAAATCTAGACATTTTAAAGGTTTTTGGCATATTTCTCAAAAAATCTGTACAATTATGTACAGTCATATTTTTTGGCTCAAAATTATATCATCTTTCTGGGTTTTTCGAGAAACTTTCTGGGTTTCTCTCTATTTTTTGATACAAGTGCCAGTAAAAAAATATTTGCAAATCAAAGTTTGTATTCACAATTATACTTTTTGGGCATCCTCTTATCCATTAGATATAAGCATGTACCTTCCAGATGCATTCTTTTACCCTCCGGATATTTCAGTTTTGGACGCAGCTTTTATCCACTGGACACAGATCTGCACCCTCTCAGTGCATCCTTTTATCCATTGGATATAAGCGTGTGCCTTCCGTGATGCATTCTTTTACCCTCTGGATATTTTAGTTTTGATGCGAGCTTTTATCCACTAGACGAGATCCGCACCTCCGGTGCATTCTTTGATCTATTGATATAAGCGTATACCTTCGAATGCATTCTTTTACCCTCTCGGGTATTTCATTTTTGGATGCAATCTTTATCCACTGGACGCAGATTCACTCCCTATGGGTGCATTCTTTTATCCATCGGATATAAGCATGTACCTTCCGAATGCATTATTTTACCCTCTCGAGTATTTTGATTTTAAATGCGCTTTTATCTATCGACGCAGATCTATACCCTCTGGGTGCATTCTTTTATCCATTGGATATAAGTGTGTACCCTCTGGACGCAATGATTTACCCTCTGGACATTTTAGGTTTTGGGCGCAGGATTTTATCCTTTGGTCGCAAGCATGTATCATGTGGATGCACTCTTTTACCCTTTGGACATTTGGGTGTCACGTGTACCTTTTAAAAGATCAACATTAAAATATTATTTTAATAGCAAAACCTTGTAGAGCTCATAAATTTTGATCCGTAACTTGATTAAGGTGATCTTTGTTTTGAAATTGTGTATTTTTTCGAGATCTACGCATTGGTGAAATTTTTATACACATATTTCAAATGTAAAAGGTACTTTTACTCATTGTAATATTTACATGCACTCAATTATAAAGTGCCAAATTCGGGAGGGTGTTGTGATCACTTGTGGATGCATTTTCGGTTGAGCCCGACGTCCTAAAATTTTGGGTATTGCATTCTTGTATCTATGGGTGTATAAATTTATATCTCTTGTTTGTTAAGATATTTTGGATCTGTATTTTTGACACTTTTTTGGCATGTTGCGCCTCTCTCTGTGGGGGAGCTATTCTAGTGGAGCCCAGTGTTAGTTTTTCAGTGTTCGAGTAGTTGATTTTGACAACTCATATAGATCTATGGTGTCACTCTACCCATTCTGTAGTATGGGAGGGTGTGGTGTTGATACTGCTTCTTCGGGTTTCGTGCCCTTGCCTTGTTACCTTGGATTTTTCTTGGATCGTGGAACTCCTATTTATTTGGATCTCATGTCCTTGCCTTGTTGCCTTGGTTTTTCTTGGATCGTGGCACACCTATTTGTAGCAGTTGATCAAATTATGTTTGGTGTTTGTTTTTCACTTTTTGACATCACTCCATTGATAGTCTCCTTACATGGAGCTATTTTGGTGAAGCCCAGTGTCAGTTGTTTTTGAGTTATATGATCGAGCAGTGGATTCAGACCATAGTGTGCACCACACTTCTTCAGCATTGTACAAGTTTTTGGAGTCGAGCTTCTAAGGATATCTTGCAGCAGGATTTTGCTCTCTACTTTGTTATTATTGGTTTTGGGTACCTTGCGGTGTCTATTTTTCCTAGTTGTTATACGTGGGTACCTCATCAGGCCTTGTTGCCGGACCCACCTTCTTTTCCACCCACCTAAGCTATGCTTACGGGAGGGTGTTAGTGTAGGTTATTATTTATCATTTTATTTATTTATTAGGATAATTCTTACACTTGTGTTAGCCCTACACTTGTTGGGTTAGCTTGCTTAGGTGTACTAATTGTGTGGAGTTAGCTTCTCAGTTATGTCGAGTTAGCTTACTAGTCTTTTGGAGTTAACTTAACTACCAGTATCAGTTAGTGGGAGTTCTTCACCACTGATTTAGGTAGTAGTTACACTTCCCTTCTCCTATATGTACATCTTTCTTATTGAATAATTCAAGTCATTCTATTGTAATGTATTGAGCATTATGGATTATGATGGATTTCCATATATGGTATTTTAGCTCTTCTGTTTTGCAAATCTAATGTGGTGTGCTATTATCATCTAAGATCACAGCTTGGAAAAATATTCTTATCGTTCCTTTCATTCACGGGTATAAGAAAAAAAGTGGTGAGAAGGCGTCATCTTGTGAAGGGATTATTCTAGCTAGGGTTTGAAGAACTAGGGCATGGGTTTTGGGGTTTTCTTCACAAATTCGAGATCTAAGGTGGGGAAGGGTAGAAGAATAGAGTTACAAGAAGTGATTGAAGTAGTAAGAGGACCTAGACAATGGCACCCAAGAAACCAGTTAGCACACCTAAGAAGGGTAAGGGCAAGGAAAACAACAATAAATTGACGCACATATAAACAAAGAATGGTATGAAAAATACAATACCCAGATGGAGTGTTGTTGGGGAAGGAGTGGGAGTCCCATCTAAGAAACATGTCTGTAAATGACTACAATCATCGTACGAGCACAATCGAGAAGGATTTAGCACTGGAGTTAGTGCACCCAACAAATAAAAGGACACCAGAGGGTTTTCCCATCTATAACAATGATGTGAAGGTCAAGTTGGAGAAGGCAGGGTTATTGCAACTCTTTGAGTTGCCCTACTTGAAGCCTGAGCACCTATATCAATGGTTGATGTTTTGCATGCATGAAGACTACTTCCATTTCACAGGGTGTAAGATGTGCACTACTCCTCAGCTCATTTAACATTTCACAAGCCTTATCTATGAAGGAGATGGTTTAGAGGATGACTTAAACAATAAAGAGGTAATTAAGGAGACTATCGCCGCCTATGCATACAAAAAGGGTCAAGGTACTATGATATCACATACATCAAGGACCCGTTAATGAAGATGGCCGTGCACCTGGTGAAAAATTTAAATGGCTAGGAGAGATGGACCCAGATCAATAAGCCATGGTTGTATGTTTGCAAGAAAATTTCAGAGGGCACCATCTACAACTCTTATGCATTCATCACGGATGATATTGTCAACTGCATGAAGGAAGGTGACAGAATCCTTTTCGTAATGTCCTGCTAACCATTGTGTTTTCAGAGATTGGGGTACCTAATGCATCAAACAAATTCATGTGGGAGTACCCTGCTGAGGACCCTTCACCCGCAAAGAGATTTGAAAAATATGCATGTGACACTATGACAACTGTGCACAAGGCACACCTAGAGAAATGGTATACGTGCTTGAGGAATGCATTCGAGGTGGAATGGAGGATTCCCGAACAAGCTGTCAAGAGCCACCAAAGGATAATCTAAATTTTTGTGTACCAAAGCATTTCGCACGGTAGATTTAGACTAATAGATGAGACATGGAGCCCATGGTGCAAGCTCCCTTTTGCCTTCACATCTCAATACTTCCAAGTGGGAGTAAATAGGTTCAAAGAATCCAAGAAGTTGAAACTGGACCTTGGTAATCTAGACCAGGACCACAGGGAAATGCACAAAGGGTTGGTATACCCCGGCAAGCATGCATATGTGGAGAGGTACATATCGCATGAAGTTCAGATGACAAGGCCCATGACTTTTCCCATTGCGAGAAAGGATCTCAGTAGCGCACATATACCTCTGCATAAGACCCAAATATGACAAGAGCACATATTTAGAGAATGAGGTATCTATACCTAAGGATCCAACTGGAAGGAAGAGACCCGCGCCAAACAGGAGGAAAAAGAGCCAGAGAAGAAAATACCAAGTGTAGTGGATACACAAGTAATAGGTTCCCCGATACAAGTGCCAAAACGAGTATGTGTTCATGCAAGAAGAGGCCCATAGTCAAAGAGAAGACTTTGGAGCCATAAAATTTGTCAAACAAGGAGTCCTCGGGAGAAGAAGAGATAGATTCACCTACACCGGAATCCCCGGTTAGGAAGAAGCAGAGGATAGAAGAGGAGACCGCCTCGAAAAAAAATTAGGAGTTTGGAGAAATACATAGGTGAAGAAGATGTTAGTGGGAAGACGAACCTAAAAAAGATCAAGGGCCACATGTTTTTAATGTGTATGATTCAAAAGAAGAAGGTGGAGAAGAGGAATAGGGGTTCCTTTTTTTTGCAGCACAAGGATAGCCATGAGGAGAAAGGCACCCAGGACATGGGAAGTGAGGAGGTTGGCACGTAGAAGTAGAAGGCTCCAAGCCTTACACTGGAATAGATGAACAAGGTGGCGGAGAGAGAAGAAACAAAGAACATTGAGACCTTAGTGGAGGAGAAGTTGGAACGCAGCATTGAGCCAGTGTTGAACAAGGATAAGGAGGAGAGTGCAAAAAGGACCACGACAGCACTGGAGGCCCCATTTTAATTGAAAGTATTCCTGAGGGCATGCGCACGAGAGGAAGGCATGTAGGGGAGGGGAGGCTAGGGATGGGTTATGTTAATGACCCCAACAAAGTGTTTCACGCACGGTTCCAAAGCACGATTCCAGCAGAGGAGCTCATGGTAATGTCATCTTTTGAAAAAGAGGCTACATACCCGTAGACAAGGAAGATGCTCTCATGGGAAATTAAGTCTCATCTTGATGAGCCAAAATTTGAAGTAAACCACGGGGTAGTAATAACATTGTCAGGACCAAGGGAAGACAACCCAAAGAGTGAATGTTTGGTAACTCTCAAATGAACAACTGGGCAATGCACTCAACAAGGTCTCTGTTGAGGTCGAAGCTAGACTCTTCAGGCGGAATGATAGAATCAAAGATCTGGAGGAAGAGCTAAAGAAGAAAGAGGAATAGCTTCTTGTAAAGGACAAAGGAGCTATACCAAGATAAACTAATCGGTGCCTGGTTGTGGCATGAGTTAAAAGATGAAGAGGCCAAGGTATGCATAGTATACAAAAAGGTGGAATCCATTAATAATGTTATAGTGTTGAAGCATCTAGACCTAGCGCCTCCCACATAGAAGTATGGATCTACCTTGGGATTCTTGGAGGATTTAACAAGATTCCTCTCCATGGAGAGGTAGCCGTTAGCCTTGGAATTTGTAGAAGAAGTGGCGCGTGCTTGGAGAAAGAAGATAAGTTGAAAGTTGTGGTGTTCATAGCTGAGTACAGCAAGGTTCTTGTTGATATAAAAGTTACTTCCTAGACTGCTGAGGCTGCATATAACAATTGTGCAGATAGATACAAAGTGGTAGGCATCTTGGTCGCCACTCATGAAGCAGAACTCAAGGATTTTCAAGAAAATAATAAGGGAAATAGGGTGGAAAGGGACAGAATCATTTTCAAGGTTGAAAAGAAATCTGAAGCCATTGAAGCCTTAAGGGGTTCAATCAAAAACTAGTTGAAGGAACTATACCCACAGATTACATGAAGAATGGATGCACTGGATGATGTAGGTAAAGAGTTAGAGAAAATTTCTAACACCATAAGCACACAAGGAAAGGGACTAAGTTTTGGGGAGGTGAGCGCCTGGTTGGCGACCTTTGTCAGAAAGTGCATAATGAAGTCGATGCCTGGAACAAGTTGGAGGCTGACTTGCGAAAGGATTTTCCTAGCTTATTACAGTGATTCCATCATTTCCCATTCTTTATTCTTTCCCTATTTCTTCATCCCCTTATTTTTGTTCTAAGGCGTAAATCTACTATATTCTTTCTTTTCACTAGAGAAGTGTTCCCATGGACAAAGAATAGGAGTAGTGTGGGGTGATGTTGGGCCTCTAAAATATTGGCTAAGTACAAAATGGTGCATGGGCACGTAAGGCCTAGTTGAAGAAAAGTGTGCAAGGACAAGGCGCGCAGGGCAAGATTTAAGGAAGGGTATAAGGAAACCAAAGGCATGCGCGCAAAAAGCAACCAAGGTTTTAGGACTTATCCATATTGGGTGTTTTGGGTAGAACACGTGAAAAGCATGACCCGACTGCGCACACGGAGTGGATAAGGTGCCAGCCTAGCGACAGGTTGGCCCAAGAAGGAGCATTCCTACGGTAGAAACTTCTATAAGCACATCATGGTAAAAAGTGGAAATCTCATACCTGGAGGAGCATTCTCACATGGAGGACCACATTCAAACACTTGGCATCATATTTGAGGCCACTGGAGGATGATTTGGTAGTCCAGAAGGCTATATATACAAGCACCTACAGAAGTAAGAGATATAGAGTAGATGGGAGCAGAGCTCTGTAGAAATATTGCAAGAACTCTGTTGGCTCAGGTAATTGGGCATAGGAAAGGATGTATCAATGGTTTGGGGGTTGTAAATTTTATTTTGGGATCCTGGCTATATGAATCCAGTTGTAATGCATGACTGCAGCTACTTCTTTGTGATATTTTGTAATGGCTCCATGAATGTAATGAGGTTACCAGCTCATAGGAATATGAATGTTGATGATTCTCATGCATACATCTTTCTCATAGTTATTTTTCATTTATGTTTATGATTAAGTATGGATGCTTGTACAACTTCTTTCTCTCGTTGGTATAAGCTATAAAATATGTTAATCTCTTTCTGTACGAAATGACTGCAAGGATCTAGAAGTCATTCTGAGATATATGGTGCTTGTGTGTTTTATTTCCTTTCAAACCTCTTTAAAAAAGATCATAGATGATGTTTTCCACTAAACTCACATAAAGGAGAGACTCAAAGACTCTGCACGTGCCTCGAGTGAGCACCCAACGCTATTAGGTGATAGGCCGGTGCGCATGGGGTTACTTTCTTTTGTGATGGGGGTAAAAATGACTACATTCTCATATGGGAAGGATTTTTGACCCATAGGTTTATGAGGTAGTATTGGCCCATGGTTTTGGTACTCATGGTATTGTAAAACTACTTAAGCAGTTTCATATTAATGTACTTTTGATAGGTGAGACATTATATTGTAGAAGTGTGTGAATTCGGTGTGAATTCAGGAGATTTTGTTGAGCACAACTCCAAACAGATATGGGTATTGTATTGAGAGAGAGGTGGCTTTTAATAAAATCTAAGCAAGTGATTCTTGGTGGACGTAGCCCAAATTGGGTGAACCACATTAAATATTGTCTCTTTGTGTTGTGTTCTTTTTATTCTCAGTTTTATTTTAGATCATTAATATTTTCTTCATATTAGTTTCTACTATTGTGATTATGTGTGGGATTGTTCCACGTATTTTATCCCTTATTTCCTAATAATTGGTATCATATCCTGGTTTGGTTTGCTTAAGTGTTGAATCGTGGGAAAAAATTTATCTTGAGTGGGAGCTATGGCGAGATGATGGAAGATCAAGGCTTGAAAAATTCAACAAGCGAGAATTTTAATCTTTGGAAGATGCGATGGAAGATTACCTTTATCGAAGGATCTTTATATTATGTTGTCTAGAAAGGGGACAAAACCCTCGAGCATGATGGATGCGAGAATGATATTTATTGGATAGGAAGGCAATTGGGACAATCCGTATTTTCCTTGCATCTTCAGTATTATTTAATGGTTCAAAGGAAAAGACTATAAAAGAATTGATGGATGCATTAGGGAAGTTGTATGAAAAACCCTCTGCCTCTAACAAGATATTTTAAATGAAAATTTTGTTTAATATGAATATTTATAAGAATGGTTCAATAGCAGATCATTTAAATGATTTTAATATGGTTGTAAATATGCTACCTTCAGTTATAATAGAATTTGATGAAGAAGTAAGGGTTTTATTAATTTTATGTTATTTACTTGAGAGTTGGAATAGTCCGTAATGGCGATAAGAAACTCGGTTCTAGCTAACTCAAAGTTGAAGTTTGAGGATGTTGTAGGGGTGATTCTAAGTGAGGAAATGCGAAGAAAAATCTCTAGGGAATCTTCTACTTCAAGGAATGATTTGACAATGGAAACTAGAGGGAGACAGAAGAATAGAGGAAGTCGTGGAAAATTGAAAGATCGGGAAAGGTCAAAATCCAAAAGCAAGATGGTATGTTGGCACTGTGGAAAGTCTTGGCATGCAAAAAGGATTGTTGGGAGCTTTGGGATAATAAGAAACAACAAGAAGAAAACAAGGAGGAAAATGTGGCAATGGGTAATGTATGTCAGGATGTTTTGATTCTTTCTTTGCATAATATTGTTGAATCTTTGGTTTTAGATTTGGGGGCTTCTTTCTATACTTTGCTCCACATAGGTATTATTTTATTAATTATGTTCAAGGGGATTTCGGGCATGTTTTTCTTGGTGATGATGAGCCTTACAACATAGTTGGAAAAAGTTTTGTTCGGAGTTAAGATGCGTAATGGGAATACATGGTTATTGAAGGATGTAAGACATGTGCCTACATTAAGATGAAATTTGATATATGTGGGGCATTTGGGAAGTGATATTTATGTTGTGATATTTACAATGGACTCTTGGAAGGTTACCAAGGGTTATCTTGTGGTGAAAATAGGTAAGAAGGTTGGAATCTTGCATTAAACCACCGATAACACTAATGTTTGTAATTTTGTGTCTTTAGAATCAAATACAACATTTTCGCACTATAGGCTCGGTTATATGAGCCATAAAGGCATGGAGATAATAAAGAAGGATTTTCTCATATATACATAAACAATTTTGGAGTTCTCGTGAGGATTGTGTATATGGGAAACATAAGAGAGTAATATTTCTCAAGGTTAGACCTATGAAGAAAGAGAGTAAGTTGGAGTTGGTACATTTTGATGTGTGGGGGTCATCTCAGGTATCATCTCTTGGGGTTCAAATTATTATGTTACTTTTATTAAGGATGCAACAAGGAAAGTTTGGGTATATTGTATTAGAAAAGAAATATGATGTATTTGACACTTTTGTTGAATGGAAAGCCTTGGTAGAGAATGAAACAAGTCTTAGAGATAAAATGTCTCGAGTCGATAATGGAGGGAATAATGCAGCAATGAGTTTGATGGTTATTGTTCTAAAAATGGAATCCGAAGGAAAAATACGGTTCCCAGAACTTTACAGTAGAATGGGGTGTCGAGAAAGGATTAATAGAACAATAAGAGAATGTATTATGAGCATGAGGTTACATGTAGGACTCGCCTCTTTATTTTTGGGCGAAGTGGTGAGCACAATTGTGTGTACTTGATAAAAAGAGGACCCTCAAGTGCCTTGAAATAAAGGCACACCTAAGGAGGCTTGGTATGGTAAGAAATTTGAATATTCATTTCTTATTAAGTTGTGGAGCTTAAATTCTTAACATTAGCATGCTTTTATACACTTGCTTGAATACACCATAATCGGTGTCGATTGACAAACCGGTGTTGGTCACATAGGGACTGGTATCAATCGGAAAGAAGGAATTGGTATTGGTTGGGTAACCAACATCGGTTTCCTGTGTGGGTTTGGTTTTATTTAACTCACAAGATTAGACATAAAATTTAATTAAAAGGTAATCTAACGGATGTAATTGCATAGTTAGAGTGACCTAAGTTGGTATATGCCTATATAAGCTAAAATCTAGGGTTAGAAGGGAAGAATTAGAAGAATTGTAAAGAAGTTTCCTTTGTAGAGAGAAAAGAGAAAATTGTAGAGAAGAAAGTACAGGACATCCAAGAAGGTGTGGAAGATTGCAAATCTTCATTGTATTTCCTCTGTGATAATAGATTGGTTATTTCTTGGTGGATCGTAGCCCACACTAGGTGAACCACGTTAAATATTGTGTATTGTTTCTTCTTGATTATTTCCATATTTATTACTTGTATGCTTAGATATGATTTATATATCTATACAACTAGTGATCTAAACCCAATAACTATCTTTATCGAGCATTTTTTGTTTGAGGGTTTTGTGTGTTAACATATTTACTCATAGGAGATTTTTGATTGAGTGGGAACAAAGTGAAGGGAGAAGAAAGAAAAATCAAAGTGGAGAAATTTTATGGCCATGGTTATTAATCATGGAAGATACATGTGGAATATTATCTGTATCAAATATTTATACTTACCGTTGGATGAGAAGGCTATACCAACAAAGATAACTGATGAAGAATGGAAAATTCTTGACAAAAAGGCTTTGGGATCTATAAGATTGAGCTTGGAAGCATCTATAGCTTCTAATATCACTCAAGAAGCAACCACAAGTAGAGTTGATATCTTTAACAAATTTATATGAAAAAACTAGTGCTTCAAATAAACTTTATTTGATGAAAAAATTACTTAATTTAAAGATGTAAGAAGGTGGATTTACATCAAGTCATTTGAATGATTTCTGGTCTATTATAAATCAATTAAAATTGGTTAGTATTCCATTTGAGGATGAAGTGAAAGAACTTTTATTATTATCCTGTTTTTCAAATAATTGGGATAACTTGGTTATGGTTGTTAGTAATATAGCATCTCGCTACCATTATTTTACATTTTGATGATGCGGTTAGTATAATCTTGAATGAATAAATACGTAGAAAAAGTATATGAGAATCATCATCTATAAATTATTTGAATGTAGAAATCGAGGAAGGCGTAATGAGAGATCTAAGAGAAAGAGTAATGGGAAATCAAATTCTAAAAATGGTAGATCTAAATTAGAGGAATAACCTATTAGAATTGTGGAAAGAAAGGTCATGTAAAGAAGGATTGATGATTCAAGGAAAACAAAGAGAATTTACAGTGACAAAGGTAAAGAGGAAAATATTGCAATAAAAGAGGTAATACAATATGCCCTAATTATCTCCTTGGATAATAAAATTTAATCATGGGTTTTAGATTCGAGAGCCTCTTTCCATGCTACCCCTAATAAGGTTTATTTTAGAAACTATGTCCAGGGTAATTTTGGGCACGTTTATTTAGGAGATGATGAACCATGCATTATTACTTGGTAAAGGTAAATTTCATCTAAAATTGCATAATGGAAATACATGGATATTAAAAGATGTGAGGCGTGTTCCAAGCCTCAAGATAAATCTAATTTCGTAGGACAATTGTGTGAATCTAGTTACATGATTACACTCACACCCAAATCTTAGAAAGTTACCAAGGGATGCCTTGTTATGGAAAGAGGAAAGAAGGTAAGATTATTGTATTTTTCAACTTTGTATTACTAATTCATTTTTATTTTATCTACTTTAGATTCGAGATACAAGCATGTGGCACTATCAGCTAGGTCATATGAGTGAAAAAGGAATGCAGATCTTAAAGGCAAAGGGTAAGTTATCAGATTTGAAACATGTAGATCTTGATTTATGTGAGCATTGTATTTTTGGAAAGTAAAAGAGAGTGAGATTTCTCAAATTTGGGGCAACAAAGAAGAAGCATAAATTAGAGTTTTTACACTTAGATGTGTGGGGACCATCCTAAGTAGCTTCTCATGGTGGATCCCAATATTATGTGAGTTTCATTGATGATTCCACAAGAAAGGTATGGGTTTATTATATTAAACGTAAATTTGATGTTTTTGAGACATTTAAAATATGGAAAGACCTTGTGGAAAATGAAACTTATTTAAAGTTAAAATGCCTTAGATCTAAAAATGGTGGTCGAGTATTGTGTCAAGGCTTTCAATGATTATTGTTCACTAAATGGAATACACGGACAAAGGACATTTTCTAGAACACCACGAGAGAATGGTGTTCTGAAAGAATGAAACGGGACAATCATGGAACATGCTAGAATCATGAGGATACATGTTGGATTGCCCTTACAGTTTTGGGCGGAAGTAGTAGACATAGTGGTGTATTTAATCAACCGTGGGCCTTTAAGTGCACTAGATGGTGGAATACCAGAAGAAACTTAGACTAGAAAAGAGGTAGATATTTCTTTTCTTAGAGTATTTGGTTCAAAAGATTTTGTGTATATTAATAAGGAAAATAGAAATAAGTTGGATGCTAAATCTAAGAGATGTATTTCATTGGTTATGGCTCTAGTGATTTCAGATTCCATTTTTGGGATCTAGAAGGTTCTAAGATTGTTAGGAGTCGTGACATTGATTAGAATGAAAAGAGAATGTACATGGATCAAATTCTGGTATCCAAAGATGAATATGTGGATGAGTTTGTGGAAGAAAATGCATTCTCGAATTTAAAATTGACACCTACAGTTTACACGAAACTAGTACAAGTTTACACGAAAACCGGTGTCGGTTGACCCTCGATCGGCATCGGTCCTCTAAACTAACGTCGGTTAGAGAAGATCCAGGCCGGCATCGGCCATAGGTGACCAATGTCGGTCATTTTCTCGAGGTTGATACTAATTTACGAGAATGAGAAAAATGGACCTCCAACATCCCAAATTTAAGTAAGAAGGTCATCAAGGGTAAGTAGACCTCCATAAATATTTTCTCCTTATCTTATTTATGATTAACGATAATGGTGAACTAGAGAGTTTTAAAGAAGGAATGTAGGATGATTCCCATGTGAAGTGAGAGCATGAAATGGATGAGGATATGGACTCCTTGGAATAGAACTAGACTTGGGATTTGGTTAAGTTCTTTAGTAGGTAAAAAATACATTGCAGAACAAATGGGTTTACGGGATCAAGCAAGAATAGGGTGGACGAGAAAAGGTATGAGGCAAGTCTTGTAGTAAAAGGATTTACACAGAAAGCGGTATTGACTTTGGTGAAATATTTTCTCTTGTTATTAATATGACTTTTGTTCGTCTTGTATTGATTTTATTTAGAGTAGAGGATTTTCACTTAGAGAAACTTGATGTTAAGATAGATTTCCTTCATGGTGATTTTGAGGAAGAGATTTATATGCAAAGAGTCACTTACATATGAAGTCAAGGGTAAGGAGAAACTTGTGTGCAAGTTGAGAAAGAGCTTATATGGGATTAAGCAAGCCCCAAGGCAATAGTATATGAGGTTTGATAGCTTCATGCATGAGCATGGTTATATGATATATGAATCTAACCATTTTTTTATTTCAAAAATCTTGAAAATGGAAGCTTTATCATTTTTTGTTGTATGTGGATGATATGTTTATTGCAGGATCTAGTATGCGTAACATTGGTGAGCTTAAGGAAAATATATCTCACACATTTGTAATGAAGGATTTAGGAGATGCAAAGAAAATGCTTGGCATACAAATACAAAGAGACAGGAAGAATAGGAAGGTGTACTTGTCTTGGGGGCATTATATCAATAAGGTGTTGGAAATGTTTGATTTGTAAAATTCAAAACCTATAAGTATGAATATGGTTAGGCACTTCAAATTGAGAAAAGATCATTGTCCTACATCATATGAGGAGGTTGAGTACACAACATGGGTTACATATGCTTCAGCAGTTGGAAGTTTCATGTATGTTATGGTTTTTACAAGACCATACATTGCACGAGTAGTGGGAGTTATGAGCATAGTCATGGCCAATCTAGGTGAAGAGCATTAGAAAGTAGTCCAATGGATAATCATGTATTTAAGAGGTACATCCAGCATATAGTTATGTTATGGAGGTTCGAGATACTTCTTTATGTTTCTATTTTGATTCAAACATGGATGGAGATTTGGATGCCGGGAGGAACACCACTATATATGTTTTCACACGATAGGTGGCATGATAGTTAGCTCAATTTTGAGATTATAGAGGGTTGTGGCCTTATCTACTATAGAGGATGAGTATGTTGCAGCTACAGAGGCTAGCAAAGAGATGATATGGAAGAGTTAGGAAAGGATAAATAAAATTGTAGGTTATATAGTGATAGTCAAAGTGCGATTCATCTAAAAAGAACTCGGTGTTTCATTCAAGACCGAAACACATTCGGTTGAGAAATCACTTCATACGGAAAGTATTGGAGGATGGGAAGCTAAAATTGGAGAAAATTCATACGAAGGATAACCCTTTGGATATGCTAACAAATTCATTAGAAAAGGATAAGTTGGAGCTACACTCCGCTTTTGTTGGTCTTTGAGTTTGAGACTTGAAGAGGGAGAAACACGCCAAGAAAGGATAAAAGGAAGGAGTTGTATGGTACAGTGCAGGAATTTATCTCCAAGTGGGAAATTGTTTATTTTTAGAGCTTGATTACTTCACATTAGCATGTTTTTATAGACTTGCTGGAATACATAGTAACCGGCATCGGTTGACAAACCAGTGGTGCTCACCTGGGACCGATATTGGTCGGGAAAGTAGGAACTGGTATCAATTAAGGTAACCAACATCGGTTACTTGTGTGGGTTTGGTTTTATTTAACTCACGATTAGATATAACCTTTGATTAAAATGTAATCAAATGGATTTAATTGCATAGCTAGACAGCCCTAAGTTGGTATATGCCTATATAAGTTAAAAGCTAGGGTTAGAAGAAAAGAATTAGAAGAATTGTAAAGAAGTTTCCTTTGTATAGAAAAAAGAGAAACTTGTAGAGAAGAAATTACAAATTATCCAAGAAGGTGTGGAAGATTGCAAATCTTCATTATATTTCCTCTATGATAATATATTTGTTGTTTCTTGGTGCACGTAGCCCACACTGGGTGAACCATGTTAAATCTTGTGTATTATTTCTTATTGATTATTTCCATATTTATTACTTATATGTTTAGATTTGATTTATATATCTATAAAACTGGGATCTAACCCCAACATTTCTTAGAGTCTTTAGATGTGATGTGTTTTTCCATATAGACAAGGATGATAGGACTAAGCTAGAGGTTAAATCAAAAAAATGTACTTTCATTGGTTATGGTGGTGATGACTTTGAATATAAATGTTGGAGTATTAAGGATAAGAAAATCATTCGATCTAGGGATGTGGTATTTAATGAGAAAGTCATGTATAAGCAATAGTTGTAGGAAAATAGGGAAGAATCAAAGAAATAATATGAAGTGGTAGAGGATCTTCTCGACGGGACAAGAACACAAGAATTAGTTCAGAACCTATGCAACAGAACCCCAAAATCATATATTAAGGAGGTATTTTAGGGTAAGAAGAAAACTCGAATATTTTCCTCCTCTTTATTATTTATTACTCACCGATGTGGAGAACTAGAGAGCTTTGATGAAGCAATGCGGTAGATTCCAGGAAGAAGTGGGAGTAAGCCATGGATGAGGAGCATCGAGGCTCTCATGGAGAACCAAACTTGGGATTTGGTGAAGCTACCCGAAGTAAAAAGAGCATTGTAAAACAAGTGGGTATGAAAAGTTAAAGAGGAAGAAGGAGGCAAGAAAAGATACAATTCCTAGTTGGTAATCAAGGGGTTTGCACGAGAAAAATGGTATATATTTTTATGAGATTTTTTCACTTGTAGTAAAAATGACCTCAATTAGAACTGTTCTTGGAATAGTGGCAATGAAGACTTGCACTTACAACAGTGCCTAGATGTAAAAATTGCATTTCTCCATAGTGATTTGGAGGAGGATCTATATATGCAGCAGAAAAATGGCTATGAGTTCGGTAAAGAGGAGAAGGTGTGCAAACTAAAGAATAGCTTGTATGGCACGAAACAAGATTCACGTCAATGGTATAAGAAATTTAATAGCTTCATGATGGAGCAAGGTTATATTAGATGTCATTTTGACCATTGTGTGTATATAAAGAAATTTAAGATGGTAGTTATATTATCTTGTGCTTATATGTGGATGACATGTTGGTTGCAGGAAAAACATGAAGGAAATAAAAGTACTCAAGAAAAAGCTAAGTGACTCCTTTGATATGAAGGATTTGGGGGCAGCCAAATAAATCCTTGGTATGAGGATATCTCGAGATAGGAAGTAATGGAAGTTGACTTTATCTCAGGAAGATTACATTAAGAAGGTCTTGGAGAAGTTTAATATGCGGGATGTTAAAATGATTAGGACTCCTTTGGCGGCCATTCAAGTTATCAAAGGAGTTGTGTCCCAAGATAGAGCAGGAGAGAAACCAGATGTCCAAGGTACCTTAATCATCAGTGGTTGATAGTTTGATGTATGCTATGGTGTGTACTAGGCCTGATATTTCCCATGGAGTGGGATCTGTGAGTAGATTTATGAGTGATATAGGTAAAGATCACTAGCAGGAAATAAATTGGATTCTTCGGTACTTGAGAGGGACCATGGGGAAAACTTTTTGCTACATTGGATTAGACGTCACTTTGTGTGGTTATGTAGATTCATTATATGGTTGGAGATGTGGACATAAGGAGAAGAACAACATGTTATATTTTCATTATAGGTGGGACATCTATGAGATAGATTTCACGACTACGAGAAGTTGGTGGCTTTATCAACCACCGAGGTGAGTATGTCATACCATAGAGGGAAGTAAAGAGATTATTTGGTTACAGAAATTTCTTAAGGATTTGATGCATAAGAAGTAGGGAGGGAAGCTACATAGTGATAGTCGTAGTGTTAGACACCTAGCTAAAAAAATTGTTTTCCACTCTAGGATGAAGCATATAAAGTTAAGGTACCATTTCATTAGGACATATTTGGAGGAAGAGAAGTTAAAGTTGGAGAAGATTCATACCAATTATAATATTGCATATATGATGACCAAGGTGGTCACAAGGGAGAAACTAAAGTTATATTCGGCTTTGGCTAGCCTTCACAGACGACAGTGAAGGGTTAAGAAGATTTCTTAAAGGAAAACTAGTCTCCAAGTGGGATATTGTTATGATGTGGAGCATGTTTTTATGTGTGGAAGTGTTGAAGATTGTACACTAAATGTATTGTACACTTTTTACGCTTGTCTCGGCTGGGGTTCGGGGCAGAAAGGCCTCGAGTGGGGTCTAGGGTGGCAGCCCTCGGTAGCATGGGTTCGGGGTGTAGCCCCGATAGTGGAGGTTCTAGGGCACAACCTCAAGAAAAAAATTGGCCTCAAAAAATGTGCCCAATATCTCAGAAATGTGTTCTTATATGGGCGGGATTTTTGACCCATAGATTTATGGGGTGGTTTTGGTACCCATGGTATTGTAAAACTACTTTAAGCAATTGCTATTAATGTTTTTTTTTTCGATAGGCGGGACATTGTATTGTAGAAGTGTGTGAATTCGGTATAAATTGGGAGAGTTTGTTGAGCACAACTTTAAACATATTTTGGTATTGTATTGAGAGAAAGGTGGCTTGTAATAAAATTTGAGAAATTAATTCTTGGTGGACGTAGCCCAAATTTGGTGAACCATGGTAAATATTGTCTCTTTGTGTTGTGTTCTTTTTATTCTACACTTTTATTTGAGATCTATAATATTTTCGCGCATATTAGTTTCTCTTATTGCGATTGTAACACCTACTGAACTCGTGTTACCTTCTCCTGAGCATTCAAGTGTTGATATATAATTTCTTCTGTATAAGGACATGTTCCTTTGGTTTCGGGAAGTCATGCTTGATATGGATTATATCTTCTTTGCTCTTGAATATCTTTGACTCAGCCTTGGATCAGTTGCATTGATCCAAGGAATGTTTTAAGCTTATTCAGGATGAACAAAATTTATGGACCTTACGAAAGTTACAAGGTTTGAATGAGTTTGAATGAGCTATCCTGGAGTTTAACTCAGGCTGATCATGATAAATGAAATTTGGTTCCTGATATCGTAACATCAGGAAGGCATAGACCTTAAGCCAGGTAAGATGTTCTTGTGTATACTGTAAGCTTAATTAGCAATGCCAGATAGGATCCTTTACAGGAATGTTTTACCTTGTTTGGCTCTAATACTGATTGGTCCTACTTGGGAGACCTAGACTGGATTCGTTAAGGTTAATAATCTTAACCTAAACTATAACCTATTGGTTAAAATAATTTCTAATCTAACCTAGCCCTAAACTATAATCTTAATGCTCCTAAGAGTTAACTTCTTCTAGTGCTATGGAGGTAAGACTAATGTCTTACCCTATGATCTAACCTATGTTTCTTACCTATCCTAACTAATGACAAGAATGGAGGGGGACCTATGAAGGGGCGCGAGTCATGGGCGGTGGTTTCCATGGAATTTATGAGGGGGATAAGGTTGAAGGACTTGGGATGTCACGAGTTGGCAGAGGTCATGAAGCGGTTAATGTGACTGACGTGGCGGATCACCAAGTATGGGAATGTTTGTTTGTTTTCTTTTAGCGATCACCAATTTTGGCAGTCGGTGGAAATGGAGAATAGGCGGGAGGATGGAAGTTAATGCAATTAATGAACTTCGGTTCCTGAGCATGGATTGTTTGGGAAGGCATGCAAATGCATGGAAACTGTGAGAGTTTCTAGCTTCCTTCTCTGTCGGGGAAAGTATATAAGGCAAGGAGGTAACAATTTATTGTTGTTTAATCTATCGTGGAAGAAGAAGAGAAGGTGTGAGCACATTCAGAGGTCTTCTTCGAATTTTTAAGTGACACTATCAGGCATGATAGGCCCTAACTTTTAAAAATCTTGCTTTCCTTTAAATGCTTTCATTAGAACAACTCTGTTCAGATGATTTTTGTTCAGTTGGTTTAAATGGTAGCAATGTATTGGGTTTCTCTATTTCTTGATGATTTGGGAATCCATGGTTTTACGTAGACTCTGTTGAAGAGTTTGTTGTGTTTATTTTATGGATTCAACTTCTATCGAAGTGTTTGCCATGATTTCTTTGTGAATTCAACTTGTTGAAGTCCTTGCTGTGTTAGCATGTTGGTTAAACTTTTGTTGAATCCTTGCTGAGTATACATATGGATTCGATTTCTGTTGAAATGTTTGTTGTGTATACATATGGATTCGACTGTTGGAATGCTTGTTGTGTTTACATGTTGGTTCAACTTCTGTTGAAGTCCTTGCTGTGAATACTTGATGGATACGACTTCTGTTGAAGTCCTTGTAGTGTTTTCTTTTGAATTCGACTTCTATTGAAGTCCTTGCTGCGTTTGCATGTTGGTTCGACTTCTGTTGAAGTCTTTGTTGTGTATACATATGGATTTGACTCTATTGAAATGTTTTTTGAGATTTCATATGGGTTCGACTTCTCTTATGTTGTTTCCTTGCTTCTTGATTAACTGAGGTAATAAGTTCCCAACTGTACAATGTTAGACATTGCGTTGGATGATTTCTTGGTTGAGGAATGACATAAAAGAAAATTATTGTTGTCTAATTTGGTTGGGTTATTGATCATTGCTTGGTCGCATGAGCTCTTCTATTTCTTGATAGCTTCAGGCGTATATATAGTTGGTTTGTGATGAAACTGTAGTTCCTTCTATTGAGCTCGACTGATTTAGCCGCATGCGTAAAAATATATTGAATTCAAGTCTGTACCTCTGTAAAAGGGTCTGGATGGTCAATGATTATGGGTTCTGTATTTAATGAAATATTAGTGTAGCTGTGGTTTTCTTTACGACTTTACTTGGTTAATGGGAACACAGCCTGACCGAGAGAAATCTTGCTTTGAGGAACTCTGATTCTTAAATAACGTATGGGTAATCCTAGATCTGCATGGATGGAAATCAGGTTTTGTACTTGGAAGGGATGGGATTGTGTTGATTTCTTGCTTTCCCTTCTTCTCTAATTGAATTTCCAGATTGATTGTATATGCATTACTCTCGGAAAGATTGGTACAGTCCTGAACTTGTTTGGAATGGAGATCTGGATGCCTCTGTTTCTTTCTCTTAGATTGTAAAGTATATGTTGTTATAGGAATTTTGGAATACGAAAGTATACTCTCCCTTTCGGAAAATTATTAGTACTCCCTTCTTTTGTATTTCCATAAGAACTCTGCTATAGGGGTATAAGATGATTAAACTGTTAAATTTATGAGGAAAGAATGGTAAATGCTTAGTCTTGGCCTAAGTTCTTTTCTTATTTACAGTTATAATAATACCTTGTTTGAGTTATTCAGTTATCTACTTTAATAAAAGTAGAATTGTAATAGAAGTTGGTATATCTATCGAAGTCTTGGAAATAATGCAATGAGTATAAAGGAATTTCGTTAGAGGCTATAACCGGTCTTAGCTGAATTGTTAAATGCAAATCTGTTGGATACACGCACTGGTAAGAATTCATTCTGGAATGGAGTAATTTGTATTGGATTGTTACTGTCCTTGGATTTCAGAGGGATGGATATATTAGATTCATTTTGTTCTTCTTAGTCTCTAACATAAGATGAATTATCCGAGAAGAGTCAATATGATAGTTATATTATGAAATTATGTTAAAAAGTCTTGTATGGTAGAAAGATAATTAGTGTGATTCATGTTTATAGGTTTGATGAAATGATTTCATTTAAACAGGTTGTCTAATGGAAACAATTGGTGGAATGCAATTGTTTTAAGAATTAGAGTTTATCATGCTCAGTTCACTGAACTGGCCCGTGCTAGCAATTTTTACAGATGGCCATCGTAAGTGGTAAAAGCACGCAGATCTGATATGATGCTCAGAATGTTTAATCTGATTTTTATGATGAATTACGACAGGATCTCTCTATTTGTACTATATGAAGAAAGTTGTTCTTTTGCTGTTGAGTATTGTATCAAATATGCTGAAGTGCATAAATTGTAATTGTATGGCTTGGAAATAAATGAAATGGGGAGATTGTTACTTATGTGGCTGCATTTTTATTTGATGGATTGAACTTCTTAGGTTCGATTGATTTTAAGTGCATTTTTATTATTGTATACCATGGAGTTATTTGGATTCTCCAAGTAGGCCTTGTAAAGATTATGTGACTGAATACTTCGTGAATGATTAGTAGTTCTTTTATGTTATAAATAAGGCTAAATTGGAAATTAGTCCACTACCTTTCGAGAAGTTAAGGTTAAACTAAACCTTAATAGGTAGCTGAAACGGGAAGAGTAATCTATTACTCCCTATCCATGATCTAAGTCAAGACAACGTAACTGATGATTTTAAATCACTATGTCTTAATAACAATAAGCAAGATATACTTTAGTCTTCGGAGTTGATATAAACCCTTACGGGTTTAGTTAGCTTCCTTATGAGGGGACTTAGGGCTATTGCCCAATTATGTAGAATAAGATTATTGGGAACCAATGAACTCCTAGACGAGATCTCAAATCTTATTAAACTTCTCTCTGTGAAATGGATCTTAATTAAGTAAGGCAACTCAAAGGTGTGGAACCCGGGGTTGGGAAAAGACTACCCAGATAGGAGAGTCTTAATATTTAATTTCAACTCAACTTAAGTAACTCTTTGAAGTTATGTAAATCTTTCCGAGGCGGTTTGTAGGATGTCGACACATGTCAACTACAGGGTTGTACCTTCGAGAAGATTAGGATCTTCTCGAGGATACAACAATGCAGGTGACCTATGGCGACACCCTTTGCATTGATCGTTAAGATTTACACCTTAAACTCGAACAAGTTTTTACTCTAGGACTGGTTAGGACCATGGTCATGTTATGAGGCTACCCTTGGAGACTCGGGGTACCTTGACACACAGGGTTAATTGTGGTTGACCCTTAAGAGCATCCTTATAACGTGTGTCATGTTATTAATCCGTTCCTAAGTGAATGACTTGGGACAGGGAGGCTGACAGAAGTCAGTATAAGACATTCTATTTAACATTGAGTGGGGTGAAGGACATATTCCAGATTGACGAGTATGCCGTCAAGGAATACGAGACATGAACAGTATGTTTCAAATCTTTGGCCAAAGTATCGCAAGCTTCACTGATTGCGTTGTCCTATGTCACCTAGTCTGAGGGATGTGATGCCGATGAATAATGGTAACAATTATTCAGATAGGTTCCTTGGACAGAGCATTCTGAAATCCCAGATTAGGGAAGAGAACCGCAAGAGTGAAGTGTTAAAATAAAAACGCCAACTCTATGATACTCATGAATAGATCAGTAGATCACCGAGTCATGGAATGAATAGATCGGTGGTACACCGATTCATTACAGCTGCATATGGTTATCTCTGTTATAAGAATGATTGTTATGATCTCGAGTTCTAAATTATGTATTCGTAACTAGGAAGCACTTATCAAAAAAAAAAATCTTGTTCTAATGTACTAAAATGGGAACGTTACAGCAATTTTCTCGTGGGATTATTCCACACATTTTATCCCTTATTTCCTAACACCTAACATATTTTCAGCTTCATAAACACGATGTATTTTCCAGAGAGCATTGTGTTTAATCTCCAACATTGATCAAGAAATTTGATATGTATGTAATTAGAGGGAATATAAAATTTTTCTATACAATATTTCTCCATTAAATGTTTTGTTTCAAACATCTTATCTTTTTCAAAATCCTTTTCACCGTCCTAGTGGTTGTTTGAGTAACTTACAAAACACACTATATTTTATAAATAACACTACTTTTTAATCTCTTATATCTATTAAAAAGGTTCCAAAGCAATGTATTTTCCAAATAGCATTGGATTTTATCTTTGGTGTTTGTGTTTCCAATCCATTCCTTCTTCAATTAATGTTATACTATGTAATTCTCTATATTTTTCAATTCATTTTTCACTTGTGAAACCATATTCATTTTATTAATTTTCCTTTCTTTGGATGTTACAATTGCAATTCGGGAAGTTGGTGTATTAATTTTCATATCAATGTGCATAGTCGGTGTTGAGGGGGTAGAGCGACAATTGCATCCGGTGAATGAAACCAAAAATGGCGATTAAAGTCAAACATCCAAGTTTTCCCTACCATTGTCAGACTCATGTTACAATGCTTTTTTGACTACTAAAATTCAATGGATTTTGGATGAGCATGCATGTTTTTCCTATGTAATTTGGTCCATCAGCTATAATCTATACAAACTATACCATCTAAGCATGTTGAAACCCCCAAATATATATACATGGAACATGCATACCTATCATCATAGTGAAAGGCTCTGGTATGATGGCTCGACGGTGTGACAATAACATGTCACCCACAAGTCGATGGTAAGTACATTAATGATGACATGCATATTTTTCTTCACCGGTAGTATGGGGCACACCATTTAATTATTATTTCAAATTTATTTAACCAAAAATAACGAGATTTAATTAGGATAGGGTTGGTGAATTTTGTATAGATTATAATTTTCGCCATGTGTTCTTCACCACTTTCTTTACTCACTTAATGTCTCTTGTTGGGAGGCTATAGTTTGCAGACAAGTGTTTCTAATGATTTTTGATGGGGATCAAATCTTTCACTATAAATAGTAGGCATCTTCTTCATAAAAATCAGTAAATGTATGCTTTGGTCTCAATATCTTGGCTCAGGATTCATTGCAAATAAGGTTTAATTCAAAAATGCAATGTATTGTTAACAATAATCTCAACTTATTTCATGCATTGAGATATTGGATTATGTTTTGTCATGTAACCGCTATGATTTATGGCATTCCAATAATTGCATAGACAAGATGACAAAGCTCATTAAGATTACAATCATAGGAAAAACCAAGCAATTTTGTATGTAATGTTTTTTTTGTTTAGTTTGTTAAAAAAAAGAGTTTGTCACTATATAAAAACAAATTGTGTTTTTCAACAATAACGTAGACTCATTAACTTGGTATTTCTATAGGTTATTTAGTTACTTCATAGCTAACATTTTAAAAATGTAACAACAATAACCCAATAGTGCAATTATTTCTTTACGAACCGTAGAAAAATTTAAGATTTAATTACCATATTAATGCACTGTGTGTTAGAGTTAGGGGAAGAGTTACCAAATCAATAACATACAAATTGGGTCAATCTCAACTCAGTCTAGTTATTATTCATATTGGAAAACACATTTTATGAGTGTAAGATTGTATAAAAAAAAGGAATGACTTTTACTATAATAAATATAAATAAATTATGTCCAATGTGTTTTTCAACATTGACTTGACAACATTTTCTCCATGTGTGGAAGTATACAAATGCTTGTGATTCTATATTCGAAACATTGGCTCTTTAAAATAAAATAAAAACCTACTTGGCTCATGGTTAAATTTATTTTGGTACAAATACAGATGATCGAAAACAATAACAAATTTTCAAGTGTATAGTGCTATCAATGATGGATGATAAAGACAAGTGTCGAGGGTAACATGTCATTCTCTATACAAAATAAACCTTCTAAGCACGATGGAACCCCCATAATATCTATGTATGGAACAAACACGGCTATAATTTATATAAAATGCATTGACCCCCATCTAAATTACATAGGAAACGTGTGTATGTTCATCCAAAAGCCATTAAATTATGGTACTCAAAAAAGCATTTTGACATGAGTATGAACATGGCTCGTGGTTGATCAATAAAAAAGGGAAATAGAAAATGCACAACATTCCAGCCCCTGTAAGCATACAAAATGTGTTTTCCTCTAATATAAGGGTAAACAAAGACCTTGCAAGTAAACAATTTGACAAAATGGCTCGAGCAAAATCAAAAGAAACATGCACTAAGAAAGATGCTTAATACAAAAGAGTGGGAGAAAAATTTTCTCCATATGGAATGCACGAATCCCCATCCAAAATAAATTTAAAACACGTGTATTCCCATACCCATTGAAATTTTAATGGTCAAAAATGACATAGAATGCATTGAAGAGGCAATCGACATTTCACTAAATTGTTTAATTGCAATGACATTCCTATGTGCAATTACCTAATCTACAAACTTAATAGTGAATGAATTTGAATACAAATAACAAAATGTGGTTATGTTTGTTTAACCCTAAATTAAATTTCTAGGTTAATTTAATTAGGTATATGATATATTAGAGCTGATTACTAGATTTATCAAGGATAATACAATATACATACTAAATCAGATTTGTAACTTAGATCATATAATAAATATTACGCAACACACCACTTAACCTAACATGCAATCAAAAAATACAAAACAAAGGTATAGAGGCACTTAACTTTCCACAACTGATTTCTAAAAATATATGGGACTATACACCATAGGAACTAAGAGAATTGAACACGGGAAACCCTCAAAAATTGGATTGGAACTAGAAATTTACAGGTCAAGACCATTCAACAAAATCGGGATTATATTTTATGGTCTAGGACCTTCAGTACAATCTTGTACCTTCTCTAAGGTATCCTCTGTAACTTTTTGGGTTTCTCACCTACTTGGATTTGTTCATCACTATTAAACCCTAGTTGTCACACATGCAACGAATCTCTCTGAATGGAATGATCATTATCTCAAACCCTATCCATGAATGAAGATATTTGTAAAACATACATTATAAGGATTTTGGGCACACCCATGCACCACCAATAATGGAACTACTTTGAAGATATCTCAAAACACACGTTGTTTTGCACCTAATATGTGATATCTAGATAGATCGATTATATTTGGCAATTATTTTGACCATGTTTTCTTTGACTTGGATCTTGTTAAAAACACTTGGAGAGAGGATGTTTAGATATTTTTAGAAGAGATATATGATTGCTTTTACTTTGTTTGTAACTTCAAACCTAATGTGGGTGTTGGCCTAATGACTATAGATGTGAAATATTGATATTGAGGAGATTTGGATGCCTTTTGCAAGTGTATGAAGTGAATTTCCTAGTGCATTACCGTAGAAATTCTAGGCTATCAAATGAGTTGGTGTTTACTTTCTTATATAGGGTTTTGTAGATGATTCATCTAAGAAAGGCCAGCCCGTGAGAAATAATAATACCTAAAGAAAGATATTGAATTGGAAGTGCAATTGGATGACATGTCACTAAGACCATACAAAGACGTCGGGACTATATGGTATAGCTTGTACCAAATTATATGGTTCTATAAAGGAGAAGGGAACATGTTGAATAAGATTTAGAAGTTATAAATATATATATATATATTATATATATATATGCATTGACTTCTCGAGATGTCTCAACATGTCAATGTCTAAGTATAAACAAGCTAAACAAAGGTACCTTAGAAAGAGTTAAGCAATATTGGAGAATTTATGTTTAGCATAAAGCAAGAGAGCATACTCAAATCAAGGGTTTCCAAAGTGCAAATACCACATTTGAGTTTCAACATCCACCCCCGTTAAGTATGAAATTGAAAATTGCATAATTAAAGTAAATTGTACCCGAATGTGTAAACATACTTTGTCTTTGCTTGAATTTTTGTTTTGCAATTGCATTATTGTGCTTGGTGTTGGCATGCTCTATGATAAAACCTACAACATAGAGTGTATTCAATTTCCATGATAGATAATTGACCGTAACTCAAATAAAAATTGTAACAAAAAATATTTACATTTTCATATATGTAAAGTGAAAAGATGTAAACAAGGAAATAATACACCTCTTTGCTTGCACTTTGCTTATGCTTGGATATTTGTATTTGATAAATTTCACTGAAATATTAGGAGTAATCAATCCCCAATCAATACTGAAGAGAAAATGAGGTGTTAGGTGCATGCAACCCAACACATAAACGTGAAAGAGAACAACGAAGAAAAAGGTACAAATCCACCCCTACAAAAGGAAGAAGAAAATGTATCAAAGTTATTCAGCAACTCTGATATCTTCCCTTAAAGTGTAATAGGATAGGAAATCCTTCCCATGAATATATTATGTGCTTCACTACTTTCCATAACCCCACTGATCACACCACTACAAACGAATCTAGACCTGAATTTACAAACAAGTACATACAATACAAAAGAGAATATTTTCCCCCAAACTCTCCTTATATACTTGAACAAAGAACTAAAATATTCTAAAAATGTTGAACTATGAAGGAGACCTATTCCCCAAGATTCCTTAAACTGAGTGTTGGTGCGAAGAAGGAATGAAAACTTTAGTGCCAACTTTACTTGATCTGATTGAGTCATTTGAATGTGAAATATTGTAAACAAAACTATGTATGCAGCTGAAAAACATGAAAAATGCTAAAATATTTTGTTGAAATTTCCCCCATTCAAAAATGTATGTGGGTAAGGACCATACTGCATGTCTTGACTTGACAAAAAAATTTGTGCCTAATGAAATTGTAAAATAAACCTTGATGGATGCCCCATCTTTGAGGCATGTGCAAAACCAAGTTTGAGCATGTGGCTCAAAATAAATAGGTAGATACAGCTAAAGGAGATGTTTAAGAAGTGTAGAGTGATGAAGAGGTGGCCACCTAGGAGAACTTATACTTGGAAAAGGAAAGATGTTTGTGCATGGTGGTAAATATGACACTCAACAAGGACAATGCTAACAATAATGGATATAGAAATGATTGAAACAATGAGTAGAAACAACACATGTAATAAAACACAAACAACATCCATGTAGTCAATTTACAAACAATGTCATACAAGAGCATACAAAAGGATTTTTAGGCCTACAAACATGGGACACCCACAATGTCGCAATGCAATCAAGGCTCATAGGCCCGAAAGAAAGAGTAAAAATTTCAAACAAGATAGGCATGATGCCACAAATATGGGACACTCATGGTGTCATAAGAAAATCAAGTCACATAGGCCACAAATAAGGAAAATAATCAAGAAGTAACACAAACACGCACACACATGCATACATTCACAAAAGGAATATGTCAAAACATGATAATATGATGCAGTAACCAACATAGGTGAGATATATGAAACAAAATATGTCAACGCTACACAAGACACATGTGTTAGTCCTATTAGTCTGAAAAGTAGTAAGTACACAATATAGATAATTGAGCATAAATGAGGAAGTACAAATGAACTATAATAAAACAATAACACTTGTAGGATGTGGAGGGATTACCCTGAAATGATGTGAATGTAAAGAGACATGAGTGCCCCTATAAATGTGTACCAATTTGTGTTTCCTACATCCGCCAATATACGAGTGAATGCATGCACGTGAAGAAATAAATCATGTTATCTATCAAACCAAAGTGACAAACAACATGTATAATGTAAAGTGCTAATAACTCAAGTAAAATCCACATGTCCTGATTTTGTGTTTTTGCAAATATTTAAATGTTTTTGTATTATCACACTACACAACTATGTATAAAATAGTGTGAGTAACAAAATATCTAACTAATGAGAACCTCCCGAGGAGGTGAAGGATATGCCATAGAAGATGAATATTTAAGTGTCATTTAAGATGCTAATGCTAGTGATACCATAGTGGTGATGTGTGCTAAAGAAAACTTGAGAAAAGAATGAGGTGAAGTAGCTCTAAGAATAGTGTGTGAAGCAGAAAAATTTGAATTGAGAATTGTGATTATGATACCATGTCTTAGAGAGGCTTCTATTGGTCTATATTGATGTTGTTGGATGTTTGAAATCCATTTTGATAGAAGAGGTATGACATAACGGGAGTTAAAAACATATTGTAAATTTGACCCTTACCAAAGTACGTAGGGGCATGCAAGGAAACCTATTCTTGGAAAAGAAGGAAGGGATATCCAGATATGCCCTTGAGTATTGGAGAAGGTATCATACAATGGTGCATGTGGATGAAGATCAAATATATAGTAACAATTGGTAGGCTTACTTAATAATAACATGTCATGAGTGAGAATGTAATTCTAGATGCATGAAGGGTTACTATGTTGGATGTGTATAATGGTTATACATGGGTTCTACCATAATTATTTATCAAGAGGATGAAGACGTGGCTTCACTAGAGTGTTATATTATACCAATTTTGTAGTTTTATGAATTGTAGCTAGACATCAATAAATTTATAATGCTTCCAACGAACTACTATCCTCTACATGTTGCCCCCAAAAATATTTAGAGGCATACTTATGATTTAGTGTATATTGTCCCATGCCTATTGTTATCCAATCTTTCCCACAGGGACAAAATTGGACAACATGGTCAATTGGACCCACTAACTTTTGTGTTGAGGGAACATCTACGGCATTACGGGAAGTTTCAGGATCATTTTGGAATTTTTCCCTATTTTGGGTCTTGGAGGTTAATGGGCTTGCTTGTAGTGCAAAATTAGCCTCTGTGGGCCCACTTCCAACCAAGAAGTGCAAAAAATGATCAAAATTAGTAGGTTGTGTTTAAAAGGTCTTATTGTGCTTCTATTTACCTCACTAATTTTGAGGAGAAACTAATGAAGTCTAAACACCAAGGTAAAATCAGATTTATAGGGGTGGATAACATTAAGCAAAGAATGAGCTCGGAAAGCTCAAGGTGAGTTGGTTGATTTTAACTCAGCATCAAGGATTGATATGGATGACTCGGTCGACTTACAAGGTATATCTTGGGTGATTCATCGAAGGACTCAGGTTCATGTAAGGATCCATGACATCAAGCTAAGCCATCAACTCAATATTTGGCATCCAAGTAGTTGGACGAGAAGGAGCTCAATGACAGTTTTGAAAGTTGCATAGAGGTGGCTCGACAAGATGAGGCCAAGTCGACTTTGAGCTAAACTTGGTTCGTGTGAATGCATCACTTAAGGGGAAGAGCCCGAAAAGAGAATGGGTCTATATTAAGCTTGAAATCCATGTCAAATCGTCGGTGGTGTTATTGCGGTCAAATGTAATTCTAGCCGGGAACCGAGTTGAGTATAATATTGTGTGGTGACTCGTAAGTATGTATCGTTGATGCAAAATCACAGGCACCCCCGGATGCGAGATCGAGGCTTCTAGGTTGATCATTCGCATCCAGTGTGATTGCACAACATGGAAACCTCTCTCCAAGCGTGGGACTTGTGGCCGAGAGAGGAATCTCTAGAGAAGGCTGGTTCCTCTTCCTAAACTACCCGCCACAAGCTATTCCAGTGCAGGCAAGCTAATCTAATCCTAATCTAACCATGCCAAGGAGACAGAGAGAGAGAGAGAGAGAGAGAAAGGAAAAGAACAAAAGCCTACACTAAAACGGTGATACACCAGAGAAGGAGAATGTTGAACATCTATCAAAACTACCATGGAACAAAGAGAGGTGAGCAATGGGAAGGATGGACAGATGCATCACAAGCCCAAGGATAGATTTCACACAGAAAATGTCCCAAAACTCCATGAACACAACTCCAAACCTGCAATGAACATTCAAACATGCACAAATACCTGCAATGAAGAGAGGCAAGAAGAGAACAAGCAAAAATGAGAAAGGATGGACAGATGCATCACAAAACACATTTTGTTGCTCCAGAAGTTTTGCACAGAACATCATTTCAATAGTAAAAGGCAAAAACACCATTACAGAGCAAGGGAGGAGGTTCGAACTCCATTTTCAACCCTAGAGAAGAAAAGAAGGGAGGGCAGAGCAGAAAATATGAACAACTTGTCATTTTTTCCACTCCTTACAATTTATAGGAAGAATGAGAAAGGGAAAAGAGAGGAAAGTCGAATCTGCCCCAACCACTTCTAGGTCATATTTTAAATCATCTCATTATGGTAGAAGCGCGATCCTGCAAAATCAAAGCTGGTCATCTGCTGCATTAAAGCTGGTTGTTGATGTGAATTCCATGATGGAAATGAAGTCATGATTGCACAACTTCATAGAATGAAAGAAGATGGAAGAGATGGAAGGAAGAATGGATGGAGAATGAATGAAAATGAATGGAAGGGAAGGTCTGCAACTTCAGAGATGGGTTGTTGACCAGATGGAGTCACCAGATGTGTTTGCAAGTGCCTCCAAAGGCTGAAATCTTCACAGGAACACATCAACCTGCAAAAGATGAAGTGGAAGACCTCTAAGGTCCCACCGGGCATGCCAAAACTGTTGGTGGTCGCACGGTGGCTTAAGATTTTCTATTTGATAATGAGACACCTCTGAAAGATGAAACTCTAACTTCTGTGATGTCCCACCGGGCGTGCCAAAACTGTTGATGCAAAATCACAGCACCCCTGGATGCAGATCAGGCTTCTAGGTTGATCACTCAGGCATCCAGTGTGATTGCACAACATGGAAACCTCTCTCCAAGCGTGGGACTTGTGAAACTGAGAGAGGAATCTCCAGAGAAGGCTGGTTCCTGCTCCTAAACTACCTGCCACAAGCTATTCCAGTGCAGGAAAGCTAATCTAATCCTAATCTAACCATGCCAAGGAGACACAGAGAGAGAGAGAGAGAAAGGAAAAGAACAAAAGCCTACACTAAAATGGTGATACACCAGAGAAGGAGAATGTTGAACATCTATCAAAACTACCATGGAACAAAGAGAGGTGAGCAATGGGAAGGATGGACAGATGCATCACAGGCCCAAGGATAGATTTCACACAGAAAATGTCCCAAAACTCCATGAACACAAACTCCAAACCCGCAATGAACATTCAAACATGCACAAATACTTGCAATGAAGAGAGGCAAGAAGAGAACAAGCAAAAACGAGCAAGGATGGACAGATGCGTCACAAAACATGTTTTGTTTCTCCAGAAGTTTGCACAGAACATCATTTCAATAGTAAAAGGCAAAAACGCCATTACAGAGTAAGGGAGGAGGTTCGAACTCCATTTTCAACCCTAGAGAAGAAAAGAAGGGAGGGCAGAGCAGAAAATATGAACAACTTGTCATTTTTGCCACTCCTTACAATTTATAGGAAGAATGAGAAAGGGAAAAGAGAGGAAAGTCGAATCTACCCCAACTACTTCTAGGTCATATTTTAAATCATCTCATTATGGTAGAAGCGGTGGATCCTGGCAAAACGGCGGGTTGTCTGCTGCATTAAAGCTAGTTGTTGAAGCGTCACTTCTGGCATTACCACGCGTCAGATCCATTTCTCAATTTTCTCTCTCCAAAATGCACCAAAATGTCAGATTGATCCCGAGAATCATGTAGAGAATTTCAACAGCTTTCCGTTGATATAAAGAACGTGCAAATCCAAGTTCGGATTGAAAGATATGATGATCTCAAGATTTAGGGCACAATGACCAAAACGGATTTTAAAAATCTTTCCCGCTCCTGCACTGGATGACACGTGTCAAGCACTTATTAGATGCACAATTCTCTCTCCTTCACCTTTCAGTGGGCTTTCTTTTGAAATTTCCTTGTGGGCCCCTTAAACTTGGACACGTGTCCTCTTCTGATTGGCTCGGGCTAACCCTTCAAAACTCGCCCTTTGACTTTTGGACTCTTTCCCCTGCGACACGTGTCGCGATTCGATTGGTTCTCTGGCCTGCCGGTTCTTTCATGTCCACCGCATCCATTTGTCCCGGATGTCCCAAAGCTGTCTGGGACAAAAACTTCCGATCCGCCCGAAATGGGCTTCCTCGTCCCTCATTTGGCCGATGACACGTGACATGCATTGATTGGCTTTCGGCTCCTTCGGATATCCGCGTCTGCCGCATACTTTTGTCCTAGATGTCCTGGCGGTTAGTGTGAAAGTTCTCCTTTTCGGCCAATCCAGCAGGCGATTCGCGCCCTTCGCGTACTCTTGTCTCGCTTGTCCCGGTCAAAGACTTGGGAAAAATTTTCTTTCTTTCGGCCGATTCGGGCATTTCGCGTCCCGCATGCGTACCTGCAACCCAGATGTCCCAGTTGCTTCCGGACTGCCTAGAGGCCTTTCGGCCGATCCGCATCTTTCTGTCCCACACGTCCCTACTGTTGCAAGGACTAGGACTTAGTCATTTTTTATGATTTTTCCTGGCCCAATCTACATGCTTGGAACTGTAAAACTCTGATGCATGTTATCGAAATTTACCTCCCTGGGGGAGTGAAATTTTGACAACATGTACACCGCAGAAGATTTGAACACATCTCGAATGAAAGCTCATATGGGAGATGAAAGGCCAACTCGGTCATGATTTTAGTAAAATCATCGAGCCACGTGAAGAGGAGAGTGGAGGGCTCAAGCATGAAGTTGGCATGTGATGAATTTAGAAGGAGCTTGGTGAGAGTTAACTCACTGCACTGCGAGTCACTTGGGAGTTTTCAAGGTCAATTTGATAGTAATTAAGCTTAGTGAGTCGACGGAGAGATTACATGGGAACTGAGTCAAGTATAGGAGCTTGACATGGTGAAGATATCGGAGCTTAACTCAATTCACATGAATGTATTAAACAAGGTTTCTACGGTTGGCTCGCAAAGGGACTCGCTCAATGTTGGAATGCTGAGTCGAGCTCATCAAGGTAAGATATAGCTCGTTGCGGGGATTTTTGCACAAGCTCGTAAGTTCAAAAAATGTTTGTATCATTCGGTAAAATCATGTGGTAAGTACGTTTTGAAGTGAAATTTTAGTGGTTCACCAAAACAATGAGTTATGTCACTATATAGAATACCATCAAGACGAGATGGAGTGAGTCACTTGATGCCAAGGCGAGTTGAATTGAAGAGCTCACTCGATTGAGCATGAAGGAAGGGGAGCTCAAAATTCAAGACTAATGGAGCATGGCTCGGGGTGAGCTAAGCTCGTACCGAGTTGGGGAGTTTCGAAGGATCGTGGCCAATGGGGGAATTGATGCCAAATTGCCAAGGATGGGGATATTTTGAAGGTTTGTGGCCATAGTGAAGATATTGGAGATGGCAAGTCGACATAACAACTCTGCACATGAAATAAATTCATCCTAATTTCCATGGTGGAAACTTTGTAATGGCAAGTGTTGGTGCTCAATTTGATCTCGCCTCATTTGTCCTTAAAATTCTTCAATTTGTGGGCTCTGTCATCTTTTCTATCTCCCGTATTGATGCATGAAAAATTTGTCCTCCATTTGGTTGCCATGATCAGTCCCTTCCTTTGGTCGAGGATCACTTTAAATCCAGAGTTTGTTTTCCATTCCTCTATCCATGTGAAAGAATTTGTAACTTGGGCATAAAATTAGGTTTTTTTCCCTTCCTTCCATTTTTCCACAGTCACGTTTTGTTTTCCCTGTCAATTTTTGTCCTAGTATCTATGGAAACGTGATTAGATGTGGCTTGGAGGATCATATTTGGGCCTTATATCATTTCCAAATTCTCTGTCTTGAAAGAAAGATTCATTTTCGGGCGCAAATGGTGATTTCCCTACATTTTACAGTTTGACAAGTGTGTTTTCCCGTCAAATTTATATCTCAAAGATCTATGGAAATGTGGCCCTTTCTAGTTGGATGCAAGTCGGTGGGGCACTTTGAAAACTCTAAGGCCCTCTTCAACTCAAAACTTGTCCACATGGAGGGTCGACACTCATTTGAGGATAGGCCTCGTGGTCCCACCTTAGCAGCTTGCACCAAGGAGACACGTGGAGGTTTCCGCCGGTTCCTTTCTCAGTACTTAAAATTTTCAAGTAACTTTTTATGGCATGGGGCACGTGGAGGGACCACACCTATTTGGGGTCTCCGCTTATGGGCTCCATATCAAATAAGTGTCAAAGGGAAACGTGTAGGTCTCCGCTCACTCTATCCATACTTAGAATTTTTCAAAGCATCGATGCAACTTCATCGATCATGGACACGTGGTGAGCTGCGCTTGTTTAGGGTCTCCGCTTTTGGTGCCATCTCAAAGTTATGCCAGTGACACATTGAGGCTTCCATCGGATCCTTTCTATGCTTAAACTTTTCAAGCAACTTTCTAAAGGCCTGGGACATGTGTAAGGCCCACGCCCTTTGTTTGGGGACCCGCCCTAAAATTTTATTTTGAAAAAGCGTCAGGATGACACTTGGAGGTTTCCGCTCACTTTGCCCTTGCTTGGAATTTTCAACAGCCAAGGAAAATTGTCTCGGACCCTAGACACATGGTGCCTTCCACTGATCCTTCAAATTTTTCAACAATTATGCTGAACTGAGACATGTGGTGAGCCCGTGCTTGTTTGGGGTCTCTGGTTGTGGGTACCATATCAAAAGAGTGCCATGAAGACACGTGGAGGCTTCCGCTAGCTCCTTTTATATTGAGACTTTTCAAAGACCAAAAGGCATTTTTCTTGGGCCTAGGGCACGTGGAAGGCTCGTGCTTGTTTGAAAACTTGCCACTGTACCTCACCTTTGTATTTATGCTAAGAAAATACGTGGATGGCTCTAATCTAGACTTGAGAAGGGGTAGAATCAATGGTTACTATGCATTTCACCTATTTTTCCACCATTTTTGCTCCAAGACTCTTGGAGATGCAAATACACACTGTTTTTCATCATTTTTGATGAAATTCCTTGTCATTTTTGTCTACAAAGTGCCATTGAATGGATTTAGAACTTAATTTATGAGTCCAAGAATTGTTAAGGTCGATATTTTGAAGTTGGAATTGCTCAAGCACTTGTAAAAACGTGAATTACCAGAGAATTTGAATGTGGGACAGAGTTACAGAGGAAGGATAAGGAAAAGGATGAAATGATGGAGGTTGTAGGTACAAAGGATGAAAAAAGTGTTTCCTCGAGGGTGAAAAGGATTACCTATCAAATCCAACTGTACAGAGCCTCTCGGAAAATGATTAAAACGGGGATTTCTCGCATGATAGAATCAGAATGATTAGAAGGACTTCCAAAAAGTTGTGGCATGGCATCCTAGTCATTAATCAAGGGTCTGAGAAACATGATCAGTTCATAATTGGTCCACCTAGCAGCTTTTGGATGTAAATTTGTTAAATGTCACTTTCTGAGGAAAATTGGTAACAAGTAAAGGTCACTCAAATATTATTCTTTTTGGGGGGAATTTGGGATGAGTGAGCAAGTGAAATGTATAAATGCAATGAGAATACTCTTGCAAAGGGTCGGGGGTTGAATTCTTAAGAGAAAATTTGAGAGAGCCCGTCTTCCTGAGAGACCAATCAGAAACCTGTTAATTTCCTATGTTTTAGATTTCAATCATGTCAAGTTGGTTGTGAGTGTATAGCCATTGACAAGCTCGATCTGTTCAAATAAACTTTCCCTGCTGATGAATCTAATCAATTTCAAGTTAATTTGTGTCAATCTTGGAGCAATTTGTGTCTAGCTTTATTTCAAAATGTCTGCAAGTAGTTTTTCTTATTCCTATTACAATCTTGTGTTAAATTCCCTTTGAATCACACAAGATCTCGTCCCTATGATAGTTTAGTGGAATTTGCAATTTCATTTCAAGAAGATATTTCATCCTATGATGAGATAAACAATTTAAAATCACTTCACTATCATTTGTTGATAAATATTGTCTATAAGCCTTCGAGTGTATCTTAGGCATGAGGAACCAGGGGTCTTTGATGTTTTATTGAGTCTTTAGCTTGAGCCTTCATGTTAAATTCTTGGATATTGTGTGAAACCGTGTAAATCTGGGCCTCCATTGATGCACACCTTCAGTTGAAGGAATATTTTAGCTATTCTGAAGCTTTATGTCATCTAGCTTTCCAATTTTTGTGAATTCTCTCAAAGATCTAGTATAATCAATTTTATCTTTCTTAATCTCCCACCAAAATTATTCAAAAATAATGAATCCATCTTGAACTCCCCTATTTTCCCTGTGTGTCCACAAATGTATAAATTCTACTGCCAAAATATGCAAAAGCAATCAGGATTCCATAATTTCTTTAGTAACCTTAGCCCTGTCTAGGAAATATCACCATTCTTTAGAAGTGACAACTCGTAAGAGTTAAATTGTGGTGCATTGATCGTATTTTCTCAAGGTCTCCTTTCATATTTGTGCAAATAAGGATATCTTCATTATCCTTCACCGATAGAGGTTACAAAATGGGTCCTCTCACCTTGGTCAAAAGGCACGGCTTAAACAGTGAGGATAGATCAAATCCTTAACGAAGGTACTATCCATTTCTCTGATGCCCGAGTGACAAAGAGTCGACGAATCCCCTCCTTGGCTTGTTTTGTCTATCTCTCAATGTATTGCTAAATCTATGATGCTACTCATTTTTCCAAGGGAGGATCAATTTGGATACCAACAAACAAGCAATCATGAGGTTTCGCATAGAGAAGAATTCTAAGTTGGTTTCCTATTCACCAGGGGAGTTAGAGTGTTGGGTGGTTACGGCCGAGATGGCAAGCCATTTTCCTAGATAAGTGGAAGAACGTGTGCAAGAATGAGTGGCATGGAAATGGTTGATGATAATGGTGCATTGGTGTGACACATTTTTTCATGAAAGCAAGTCATAGGAAATATTTTGTAGCATGATGACTTGCAGAAGGCGTAGCTCAGTCTCAAGATCATCATTACAAGAGGAAAATGGAGTATGTCACCATTCCAAAAAGAGCTCACAAAGAAAAGGGGTGACTTGGTGGGGTCTTCAAGCTTGGATGCTAGGCATTCGAATAGAGAAGGGCCAAATTGGCTGAAGTATGGTAAGATATTTCAGTCCAAGCAAGTGGCCTGAGGAGTTACAAATATGAAATCGATGGACAGAGTTGGATGTTGGCTCAATGCATCACCAAGAATGAGCCGGGATAAAGCCAATTTGCTTGACGGTGAGGTTGTGGTGGATTTTAGTAAATTCAGTAAGGAGATATCATTTTAGAAAATGCAATGGCTAAGTCAATCGAGTTAAGATCGGTAAATGATGATCTTGCGAGCTCGGGATATGTGGAATCGATAAGGTGGGTTCACCAATGTGGATGTAGAACTCGCCAATTCATGTGAAGGAGCTCGACTCTCCGAGTTGAGCCATGCAATAAAGAGAGATCTAATCTCATTGAGCTCATTGAGTTTTCATGAATTCTACAATGTCGGAGATGAAAGACACAAAGGACTCGTTATTCCATTCGGGGTGCTCGGCGAGTTGATCATGTTGACCTAGTCAAACGTGAGGGGACCATGGAAAATGAAAATGAGCTCATGATGTTCAGGAGAGCTATCCCGTGAGGATAATGAGCTTGACACAGGTCTAGTAACACATCTCGATTGAAAGATGATTAAGCTCAGTTAGATGTTGAGATCAGCATACATGTGTGCACGAGTTGAGTCCAAGTGTCATGAGTTTGGAGGAACTCGAGGTAGATCGACAAGTTTTGAGGGGAACCGAGCCATGTGATCCAAGTTACATGGGGTAAATTCACGATCAATGCATGAGGAAGGTATCTCATGGAGCAGTGAGATGACAAGGAACATGAAGAGCTTGAACCATTTGAGCCGGGTCAAACAGGCTCATGGAAACATATCTCAATGGTGATCTTGTGTAGAGGAGTCATGTTGCAAGACTCGCGACGGAGGAAAGAGTACGACTCACCAACCACCAAGTTAAGGCCGAGTTGGAAGTTATAAGAGGAGCTCGATGTAGAGTGGGAGCTTGGTTGTAGTGAAGGATGGAGGAGCTCGATCCCAACTCGGTGAGTTGGCTCGGTGAGCCAACCACTGAGTTGGGCTATTTTTTGACTTATTCACATGGACCCCCTCCCACTTTTCAATGCAAACCAGTTTTTCGGGGGCCCACCTAATAATTATTAAATTAATATTTTTATTAAAATATTTTAATAATGATGTTTATTATTATTATTAAAATATTTTATTTAAATATTCCTTTAATTAAATAAGAGGATTAAGTCAAATTGGGCATTAATGACACATGATGGAGGGTTAAGTAGTTCAACTAACTTTGTAGTAAATGAACCATCATGTACCTTCAATTTAGGAAGGAATTTATTACTTCTCCTCTCTTTTCTCACAGAATTCTTCTATAAATGTAAGTTGGAAGCTCATTCCAATAGGTTGGACAAGTTAGACAGCTTAGACAAGTGTATATTTTTCAAAGATTCCTCCTTCTGCAAGTTGTTCTTGTATGTTGAGGGAACTTTCAAGCCTCTCTTCCAAGATTGTAATGGAAACTATTACCTCTTCCTAATGTAATGATGCATTGTGCACGTTGTTGAAGTAATAAAAGTGTGTGCTTTGTGACTAATCTTGGTCCTTTCATCCTTCTATACTTCTTTGTGCCTTTCTCATGCTTGCAGGTACAATATGCAAGTTTGAGTTTCTATTGTAGGTTCTTGAAGTGTTGTGCTTATCAAGTGGTGGAATATTACATGTAGTTGAGTTGTGGTACTTTTTCACCCTTCTCAAATTCATACTTCTTCACTGGAAGACTGATAGATTATTTTTTCGGTTGAGTTTACAAAGGGAATGTGTGTTTCCTAGTCTGTGGTATTTTGTTACCCTCTCTAAGTTGCAGTAGGTGAAGTTGTCTTGTGGTGCACAACACCCTCTTCAAATTAACCCTTTCTGAGTTTGGAAACACCCTTTATTTGGTGCATCACCATCCCTAGTATAGTTTCATTTCTTGCAAATATATCTCCCTAAAACCCATGAAAATGTTAGCATAGGTCTAGATAACCATTTTATTGCACTAGGAGTAGTATAGCACTTAGTTTAGGAAGAGGAATTTGGCCTTCTCTGGAGGTTCACCTCAAGCCCAAGTCCCACAGCTTGAGAGGTGATCCCATGTTACCCAATCACACCGAATGTCCTGTTCACATTCTAGCCATTCGGAGGGTGTAGTGATTTGGTGATAACACCTATAAAGATCCACAAATCATCAAGTAAGTCATCGATACTTGATTTTTATAATCCATAATAGATGTTGTCGTGCAAGTAACAAGGGTATATTTATTTGTATTGTTGTTGAAATTAGTATTGACAAGTGAATTAGAATCTATCTCAAGTTGTGGAGTAGAGATATTTATAGAATCCATTGTCATGTTGCCCCTGGATTGGGGTTGTGCATGCTTTAGATTTTCTGATGTGGTGTGTAATTGTGCATTCTTGATTAGTAATAATTCCATCATATGGTGAAAAATAGTAGGATGTAATTTTTCTACCAAGGTTGGTGTTTCCCAAGGATGTATACTTTGTTCCCGATAATTTGTTCTCTTGTTGAATAGTTGGCTCTTGTATTATTGCAGAAGTTACATCATTCAATATTGCATTATGTTCACCACACATAGATGAATCAACTTTAGGAATCCATTGAAGTTTGAAAAACTTGAGATGAATGTGTAGCAAAATGTTTTTAGAAAATGAAATAAATCCATTATGCTCAACTTGTATTTTTCATTGTAACACATACCAATCATTGTCACAATGTCCATTAATTCCATGATAATTTCAAATATGGTCGAACTTTGAATTTTTTAAGCTGGTAACAAGCGTAGTAGTGAGTTAGTAACAAAGTGATTAACCGATTATTGAGTAGCTTAGATATAATCTTGGGTTGTCGATATTTTTTTCAAACTAAAGAAGTTTTTTTACATTATAGGAATTTCACTTCACTTGTATGGGCACATGTATCATGCATGATGTTTGTATAATATTTATTCTTAGTGGTATTAGAACTAGATTGATCATAATGTGTAGAGATATGATGGATATGGGCATTGGAAGAATCCTTTAGATGTGTTATCTCACACTTAAGAGATGTGATCTCGGTATTCATAAGTTGAAATTTATCTTTAAAAGTGTGGTGTAAAGTTTTTTACACTCTAAGATAACCTTATGGAATGTATCATCATTATTGGTAGAAGTGTAGACACAAAATCATGCACTTTGAGTAATTATCTAGTCTCGATTGCATATTACTATTCATATAGTTCCTAAGTAAGAAAAGTAATAATTAACCCATGTATTTGTCCATCTTTCTTTGCTTTATGCTTCTGCTTTCAGTCTTACACTCTTACTTTCTCGATATATCTTTTCACCTTTTGGTATTTTTCATTCTAAACACTAGCACCAACTAGGACATCGAGCCGGGTTGTCCCATCCCCTCTGGGCGCCCTTGTCCTCTTTGTACTTTGGTCACACTTTTTGGGTCCTTTCTATCCATTTGAGCATCTTATCTTTTTTGTAGTTGGAATTTTTGAGATTAATTATGAAATTCATTGAAGGAATCATATAAATATAAAGTTATGTGATCATAATAAGATACCAAGCACTAAGCATCTACTATATCCACCTAAGGTTGCATCCATCAAAGGCATTTATAACTCCATTTGCATCCATCTAGCTCCATCACAAGGGAAAAAAGGTTGGTTCATTTGCATCACACTTCATAGGAGGGGAGTCTATTGTTTCCATGCACACATTATTTACATTGTATATATAACTACTTTTTTATAATTCAAGTGCGACGGCACAAGATAAACCTAGGGCACAATTCCACACACACACACACATAGAACTACATTGGGTCTAAGATGTAGTGCAATGCTCAATTATAAGTCCATCATTTTGACAGCTAAGGATAGTTTGACCCCTTCATTTTCATCTTTATTTTTAGGGTTTTGATGCTTTGTTTGGGGTTTTCAAGTGATTCATTCATTCCATATTTGGAAACCTTGGCGATCTCACAACAACATACACATGACAAAAGGAGAAAATGTGAACCTCTTGCGAAACCTCAAAGGAGGTTTTATGAGCATCTATGCAAACCAGGGTGCCCAGAATCTAGACCAGGGCACCCACGGCACCCCTATCCTTCTCCGAGATGCCCCAGGTCTAGTCAAATCTACCGGATCTTCATTTTTCTAGGATTTTGTGTGATGGTCCTCCATCTCTATTTATCGGTCTCCATTGTGACACACTTTAGCAACCTCTTGAATCAACTAAGGCTCTTCTAACCCTCTTTACACATTAGGGTTTCATATTTTCTAGCTTAGTTTTCTTGGGTATTATTTTAGTATTTCAAGTATTCATTTATTTACTACAAACTTACATTAGATTAGGATATTATTTTGTATTTTAGTATAATCATTTTGGTGAACCCAAACACTTTCACACTTAGGATCCTCATTTTTTTCTCTATTATGGGTTGTACAATTCCTCAAATTTCTTTGTCTAATTTACTTAAGATACATCCCAATTGTCTAGTTGTTCTACAAAAACCTTAGACACCATGTATCTTCCTAAAGATATGCCGCCACATGAAATAAGTCCTATCTTCGATCATTTATCTGACGGCCCTAATCTTCATGATCCTCCATCTAATCAATCCATGTTGGAATCAATTCAAGCTTTGCATTCTTTATTTTAAGACAAATTTCAAGTTATGGAATCCATGATTACATCTCTTAAATATGAAATCCAACATCTTAAGGATGCTTCTCAGGCTCATGTTTGTTCTCCTTCTACATCCCATCTTCATTTTATGTCTTCTACATGTGCTTATATTAGTGAGCCTCAATTCATACCATTACCAGATCCTCTCACCTTTGATCATAATACTAAGCAACATGACATTCTTATTGAGCTCCTTAGTCATCAATTGATCACTTTATCATCTACTCAAGGCTATCCTCCTTACCGACTTACAAAATATCAAGGTCACCCATATTGTAATTATCATCAAATAAATGGACATAATGACAATGAATGTTATGCTTTACAATGAAGAATCAAGCATCTTGAGTGTCAAGGCTTTATCTCATTCGTGTACAACATTTTGCTACATGCCCATCTATAATTGTTACATCCCAATGGGTTCCTAAATTTGATTCATCTATATCTAATGAGCATCATGCCATTGTTTCTAAGGTTCCTTCTACAGACTCAAGAACCACCTAAGCAACTACCTCTCAAAATCAATATAGCACCCCCTCCTTTTAAGTCATCTATGGCATTACCAAGTCAAAATACGCAACCGCCTCTCAAAATCAGTCCACCTTCTTCTACTATCAAGTCTTCTGTAGTGTCATCAATCCCACCTAAGTTACCACCATTCAAGATTCCTTCCCGTCCTACTCCACTTTTGTTTCCAATTCATTTTGTCAAAGAAACTACCCCTTCTATTGATGATCAGGACACATTTCAAACTTCGCCACCATCACATGGTCATGTTGTTACTTATGCCACACATGATTCCATCGCTTCATGCCAACTTGGTCTTTGGTAGGTGACTCCTATCATCTTACCCCTTGATGACACACTCGTGTTCTTGTAGTTCTTACATGACTGCTTTGAGGAATCTCTTACAATAAGAGCCTTGTTTCATCTTCACATCTTTACCTATTACATAATCACTCATACATACATACATACATTTATTATTATCTATTGCTAGTCTCACATATGATACAATCTTTCATCAATTATACACTATCAATTACACTTCATTATCTTCACACCTCACCTATCTTCCTATTCCAAACATCATTCATCGAATAACACACTCATCATCACACATTTGGGGGCATCACACTTACTCCCCCGCCACACATTTTATCATTATCAATTGTCATACATCTTACATGCATCGCATCTAGTCTTTTACATTCATCATACACATCTTGATACATTTCTATCGTTATTTCCGATGAATAACTCTTGTGATTCAGTTCACACTTGATTTGTTGAGGGCATTTTATACATGTGAACCTCACACACACGCACAATAGAAATTATACATCATGCATATTCACACATCTTACATACATACATCCTACATCCTACATCTTACATCTTACATCTTACATTTACTATGCATCTACACATATGTCATTACATATTATACATCCTACATTACACACTACACATTACACATCACATGAAAATTTCTCATCACCGCATCTATTACACATATTACACATTTTTACACATATAATCTTGTGTGTTGCACTCACTAAACGATGACACACTCTAGTCTCATAGTCCATACTAGACTGTTGAGGGTTTACAAATCAAATGGACCTCATCACACTCACACATTCAACCATTCAACCTTTTTACTCATGCGACATTCCTATATTAGTGATATATGCTATAGGCTACATCATCACTTATTCTAGCATCCTTTAGTGATATACGCTTTAGGAAAATCACCACTTCTTATGTTACCTTATTGTGAAATAAGCTTTAGGCTAAATCATCACACATTTTTATGCCTCATCTTTGTGTCGCATATAATCATCACACCATGCTACGCACACACACACATAGCTCAACTATTTCCCAATGATGCACTCTCATTTATGGTTCATTCTTGAATTTTGAGTGGGAATACATAAATTAACCTCAATGCATACAATTCCATTCACTCGGGGCACGTGGCTCCTATCATTTATACTTTGCATTTCATTTCATCCATCCACATCATATTGCATATCTTGGTTGCATTTACTCTTGCTTGCATTTACTTGTACATGTTCATTTTATTACACATGCTAGATAGATATCTTGTATGTCATTATATTTATCATACACACATGCATGTTCACTTTCTTTCTAGTTGTGATCACAAATTATACATATCCATTACACGCAATATGGATGTTTGGCGCATACCTATGACCAGTCCCATATCGGCTCTGGGGCATCCACTTTTGTACAATACAAGTGTTATTTTTTCATTTATTTCATAGCACCCTCCTTTATTGATTTATACATGCTTTGACATAAATTGTATCCTTCTAAAATACTAATAGGTTGCTTCATGTGCAACATTTGTTATGCAGGCTACTTATTTCCATGGTTATTTGTTACATTGCTTGTAATTTCTTGTCATTGTTTGCTATTATATGTGGGTTTTGTATTTTTTCTTATGTGCATACTTGTCTTTTTGGCCATTACAGCCTTGATTTTCTTGTGACACCGTGAGTGGTGTCCCATATTTGCAACCCACTTTTCGCAGTCCATGTTGTCTTCTTGTGTGTTTACTTACATCCTAGCTTACACATTGTCTTTATAGCTTACACGTGTCTTCTACTTCCATACTTGATCATACTAACACTTGTTTTATACCCACTTGTTTGCATGTGCCTTGTGGTTTTACCAATCACATTCCCTTACCCATGGCACGGCTTTCAGCAATCGGTCCTCTTTTGGGATAGATGCTCCTCTGATGATGTCGAATGCGCCCCTAAAGATGGGGTAGCATTTGGGTGAATAAGTCACCCCATACGGTGGTCCACATATTGTATACAACACAACATAGTATCGTAAATTACGCTCAAGGATCATAATTATACTTGTTTCCTTAGTATAGCAATTCCTTTCCTAAAGCACCTATAACCAGGGGTAATTACACAGTGATTGGGTTCACCAAAGTCTACATTACTCATACACAGTGTATTTTATAGGGTAGGTTTTCATTAGCACATGCGTTAGTACACATCATCTACAGTGGTTTTTATTCCGGGAGTAGTTAAAGGTTAGAGGATAACACCAGACCTTCCTCTCTACACTACTTCTTACCTCGGCGCGTCGGATCACCCAAAAAAATGACATTACAAAGATCTCTACGGTTTAGAAGTGATTAAATGTTGGAGAATAAATCAAACTTTCCTCCCTACACTTCTTTTGATAGTAGCATGAAATCGTCTAAAAACTCATGTGAATCAACATCATCTACATGATCCTTTCTACACTCTTCCTCATCATGGATCAAGTGCACAAGTTCCTTTTTCTCATTATTCAACATTTTATTTTGCATACTTCCTCACATGTTTTTTATACATATACATGTGTATTTGACCACTTGATTGTCTTCACTCTTTTAGGTACATATGTAGGGGAAACAAGCAATCAACATCACTCAACATCAACAAACAAAATCATGCACATCAACATCAACAAGTACATGACAGACATTGGCATTTACACACACATTTCTGCCCTAGGTTCATTTTCATCACTTTTTTTTTACTTTTTGGCATCTTTAGTCTCCACGCTCCATATTTTTATCACTCCATGCTTTGTCTAGTCCCTCGGCATGCTTTCTACATCGATCTACATGGATATCAGGTATGCATCTCTATCTACTTTATGTTACCGAGCTTTCTGCTCACCAACATAAAGTGGGGAAAATGTAGACACAAAATCATGCACTTTGAGTAATTATCTAGTCTCAATTGCATACTACTATTCATATGGTTCCTAAGTAAGAAAAGTACTAATTAACCCATGTCTTTGGACACCTTTCTTTGCTTTATGCTTTTGCTTTCAATTGCACTCTTACTTTCTCAGTATGTCTTTTCACCTTTTGGAATTTGTCATTTTGGACACTAACGCCTAGCAAGGACACCAGCGTCAAGAACCCCCATCCCCTCTAGGAACCTGTACGATGGAAAAGTGACATGTGAGCATGGGAATCTATAAGTACCTCTTCCTCGTACCCAACCTCCCGAGGTCGTGCCGAGACAGTCGGTGAATGTTGAATGTGAATGGATATAGACAAGTTAATCGGGTAATCTTATATCCTCAATACGTAATAATAGAATCTACGAATCTAAGGCAAAGAAGGCCCTCCTAACTTGAATTGGGGTAATGGATCATTCAGATATAATAGTTGTTCGGAGGCTCCAATAAATGTCGAGTTCTACAAAGATCCTATTTCTTTGTTGTTGGATGCGTGGGAAGTGGCCTGTGGGAGCTTCCTATATATCTCCAGACAAGGTCATGAAAATGGTGATAGGAGGTTTAGTGGATTCGTAGTGAACTATGGGTGGTTTTCTGGTCTAGCCTAGAAAATATTAGATTGATTGGATTCTATATTTAATATAGAGAATTGTGTTATAATATCTCGGTGGGAGTCTTTGAGGATCTAAATACCAGCGTTCATAAGTCGGTGTCAATGCTTAACTGATTTTTAGGCCTGTTGGGTTGCGGGACTTAGGGATCACAACCGTGAGTGCGTGGTTGTTGTGGACCTGTTATGGTCATGTGAAGAATCAATCCCTTCTTCTAACTATCCAGTAATCATACGCCTTTTCAACCTCTATGTTTAGAACTAGAAGTTGTATAATTTTCTTAGAGTATCTAACAGGTGTTCTGACAACTTGAATGTGTAAGCTAGTATCTATGTCAATGAGGATGTCTCCTGCGTTAGGTTGTGGAACTAAAGGATCACAAACCAATTCTTGTTCTCTTTTGAATCCTTGTACAATCATTAGGGTATTTTATCAAGGCAGTCTATAGCTAGGATGATTTGACCAAAAGGTGTATGCCTTGTCGTCTTTGATATTTAACCCTCTTAGTTGTTCACCAATTACTCGTAGGTTTTTCGTTGCTTGAAATACTTGTATCCTAAGGTCTTGATCTATATTAGCTAATGTCATGGGTAGATTTGGTTGAGGCACTATTGGTTCAAATATATATTCTCTAGGCTCTCTAGGTCTGTGATTTTCATACAAAGTGTTTCAATTTTATACTAAAATTAATAAACTGATTACAAAATATGTATTTACACTATGCAAGATTTTTTCTATTTTAGTATTTTCGATGACGTATTTTAACGAAATTAGAGAGCAGTTACTCTAGTATATTTAGAAAATGGAACAACTAATCTAGTAATGAGAATAAAAACAAACAAAGTAGCCTGGTGTGGCTATTTTCCTGTGCAGTTGTGATTTTATCCTAAATATCTAAGCAATTAATTATTTTGAATTGAAAGACTCTCAATCCTACCTCAGAAGTGAGGAATGAATCACAGTTTCTCAGAAACTATCAATCCCCACAGCTTCCTGGTGATATCGAGAGTGAAATTTTAACTGAAATAAAATAATTCACTACTCTATTTGATACGTTGTAACTAGAACTTTGATAGCTCAAACCTGGCGTTTACAGAACAATGGTAAATCCAGTTGTGTGTGATTTCATCCCCTCAGTGTGATCTCCTCGTTCCTTCGTGTTCTCGTGAATCTAGAAAAGCATGTATATGATAGTATCAATAGAAGATGGTATTCGAATAATGGCAGCTTTGGATATAGACCGAATACAATGCGAGTAGGAGAGGGATAGCACAAGTGAACAGAGCTTGACTATGTAATTCCTAGTGGGATTTATTACGAGAATACAACACAAGTGTACCGAGAGTTTTAGAATCTATCCTTGTGACAAAACAAAACCTACAACTTTAATGGATTCTAATCTAGAAATGAAGCTATTCTATGCTAAACTGATTGTATGGAGCAGCAATGGAACAAGATTGAAACAAGAAGATTGAATGACTTCTAAAAAACAAAGGAAAACTAATAATTGATGCAAAACATGAAGCTAGTAGAATTCTAAGCAAGAAATTCAAGACTGAATAAGAGAATTGAGAAGGTGAGGGGCCATTTGTTTGAAAACAAGTTGGCTATTTATAGCAAAAGCATTTACCAGAGGGTAACTCCTAATTGAACTCTTTTACTATAAACAAAGGAAAACACTATTACCAGGGAACCAAAAACATTAATGCAAGCCAAAGTGGTTGAAGAAAGCGGGTAAAATTGAAGATTTATGTTTGACGTGATCATCGGAAGAATCTAGAAAATACGTATAGGACCGCTGCCTGTCTTGGGCAGCGATCATGGGACCGCGGCCCAGGCAAGGTGGTGGTTTCATCACTGAAGACAAAAATGCAAGAAAATAGGGGCAAAGGGAAAAACAAAGCATGCGGAGGCTGAGCGGGGCATGCGGGATACAAATGTATACTTGGCGAGCTTTTCTAGATCCCGAACACCTTGCAAGGAGACCTGTATCATCATTGGGGTATGTGTAACATCGTTTGGTGGTGCAGTACCCTACAATTTTGGGTACGTCATGAACCCTTATCCTTTTTGTACTTTTGTCACAATTTTTGGGTCCTTTTTAGCCATTCAAGCATCTTATATTTTTGGTATTCATCCTTTTCGGGTTAATTATAAAATTCATCGAAGGAATCATATAAATATAAAGTTATGTGACCATAATAAGGTACCAAACACTAAGCATCTACTATCTCCACCTAAGGTTGCATCCATCAAAGGCATCTATAGCTCCATTTGCATCCATCTAGCTCCATCACAAAGGAAAAAAGGTTGTTTCATCTGCATCACACTTCATAGGAGGGGGTCTATTGTTTCCATGCACACATTATTTATATTTTACGTCTAGCTACTTGCTTGCTTTACTTGACCACGACCGCAGCATAAGAGTAACCTAAAACACAATTCCACACACACACACACACACACACACACACACAACTACATTGGGTCTGAGATGTAATGCAACGCTTAGTGATAAGTCCATCATTTTGGCAGTTGAGGATAATCCGACCCCTTCATTTGTATCTTTCTTTTTAGGGTTTTGATCCTTTGTTTGGGGTTTTACAAGTGATTCACTCATTCCATATTTTTGGGGACCTCAATGATCTCACGGTGATATACACGCAAAAAATGAGAATAAATGTGAACCTCTTGTGACACCTTAGAAGATGATTTCTAAACATCTACGTAGACTAGGGTGAGTAGAATCCAAACTAGGGCACCCACGGGTGTCCATATCCTTCTCCGGCATGCCCAATTCAATCAAATCTTTCGGATCTATATTTTTTCATACTTCTATACAACTTCCTCCATCTTTGTTTAGTTTGTCTCCACTACGAAAAATTCTAACAACCTCTTCGAATTAGATAAAGCTCTTCTAACTCTTTTTCCACACTAGGGTTTCATATTTTCTAGCTTAGTTTGCTTGGGTATTATTTTAATATTTCAGTATTCATTTATTTACTAAAAACTTGCATTAGATTAGGCTATTATTTTACATTTTAGCATAATCAAGGAGCAAAAATATGACTCAAAATTGAATTCACATGGGAAGGTGTTTTATTATCGGGGAATTGGATTTTGTGCACTAGTTTGGTGAGAGTATCTCTACATGTTGGGTGACGTTGAAGTAAATGATACAAGGATACTTGAGAAACTATGACATGGGCCATGATGGTGGAAAAATGAGAGATAGAACTCTAAATAGATATAAATGGATAAGGATCAACGTATGGAGAGCTGAAAATTAAGAGACCATGGGGATAAGACCTAAATAGTGATGTTAAGTAAAAAATGATTTTCGTCAAATGAATAAAACCACCATATATCAAAATTAAATTTCAAATTTACCAAACAAAATGAGGTATTTTTGCATCTAATTATGTGAAATGAAACCTCCAAGGGATTTATCCAAAAGTGTATATTTTTCCGATTATGCCTTAATTACTAAAAATAATAATTTTGAATTTCCAAAAAGTGTGCTAAAAATTAGGGAAAACAAAAAGAGGTTTTTGTTAAATACATAAAAATAAACAATAACCTCAAAGGAATATGAAAATATATTTGTTATGCTTTAAATATTAAACAAAATGTGACTTAGTAATTATGAGCCCTAGAAAGTGACCCAAAGGGCATGACCAACCATGAAACCCTAGGAAACTTTTTACAAATCAAATTTAGGGATTAATATAAAATAAAAATATGGTGCCCTATGACATCTAGGATTTGGACATCAACGTGAGTACTACTCAAGGAATATACCATAGATTAGGTTAAGGATTTGATCAAAAGTGGGATCACCAAAAATTTTAACCTTAAGTTATATTTCTAGGTCAATTTAATTAGGTGTATGATATATTAGAGTTAATTTCTGATCTAGCAAGAATAATACAATATAAACATTAAATTATATTTAGGATTCAAATCATATAATAAATATTACAACACGCCACTTAACCTAACATACTGATTGAAAGTACAAAACAAAGGTATAGAGGCACTTAACTTGCCAAGATTGATTTCTAAAAATATTTGGGATTGTCAACACATAAAGCGGGAGAACAAAACTTGGGAAACCCTCGTAAACATGATTGGGAGTGGATATCCACTAGGGAAAATACCATACAACATAATTATGACCATATTGTATTGTCTAAGACCTTTTATACAGTCTTAGACTTGCTCTGAGTTAGCCTCTATAACTTTCGGGTTGCTCACTTTCTTGGATTTGTTTGTCGTTGTCGTACATGTAGTGAAGCTCTATGAATGGAATGATCATCATCTCAAACCCTATCCATGGGTGAATATACCTATAAAAAAAAATTAGAATGGTTATGGGAAACCCCGTGCACCATTAATATTGACACTACTCTGAAGAGACCTCAAACCACACATCATTCTCCACCTAGCATGTGATATCTAAATAGATCAACCAAATTTGGAAATTGATTTGACCATGCTTGATTTGAATTGGCTCATGTTAAAAAAATTAGAGAGAGGATATTTGGATGCTTGCGAAGAGATATATGGTTTCTTTGACTGGGTTTGTAGCTTCATACTTGATGTGGGCGTTTCCCTAATGACTGTAGATATGCAATTCTAAGATTTAAGGAGATTTGGATGCCTTTTGTAAGTGTATGAAGTGAGTGCTCTAGTGCATTTCCTTAGGAATTCTAGGTTAGCAAATGAGGTAGTGTTTACTTTCTTATATAATGTTTTATAGATGATTTATCTAAGAAATTACAACCCAAAGAAACTATAAGACCTAAAAAGGTAAAAGACCCAAAGAAAGATATTGAATTGGAAATGTAATTGGAAGAAATGTCGGTCCAAGACCATACTGAAGAGGGCGAACGTATGGCACGACATTGACCAAACTATGCGATCTGGATAGGAGTAAGGAATATGTTGAATGATATTTGGAACTAATAAACTGATATTTTTATATAGATTTTGTGCATTGAATTCTCGGGATGTCTCGACATGTCAGTGTGCGAAGGATAAATAAGATAAAAATTTGACCTCGAAAAGTGCTAAGCGAGATTGGAGAAGTTGTGTTTAACATAACAAGAATGCATAGTCAAATCAAGGGTTACCAAAGTGCAAATACGAAATTTGAGTGTCTACATGTTATTTTTGAAAAACATGGTGTGTTTTTCAACAATAACCTAACCACATTTTAAAGCTATGTTTTTTTCACTTCATTTCTTATTTTGTATTTAAATCCACTCACATTAGTTGTATTTATTTTATTTGAAAGTATTTTGGATGGGGATGGGTGCATAAAATATAAAGAATAGTCGTATAGGTAATGACACACATGAATACCATTGCAAGTGAACTATTTGATGAAATGTCATTACCTACCCAATGCATTTAGTATCATTTTCTGCCCAACCGGAATTCAATGGGTTTGGGATGGGCATACATGTGTTTTGATTGTGTTTTGGATGGGTATCAATTCATTTTATAAATTATAGCTTCCACCACAAGGGCATCGACCTATTTTCCACACAAAATAGTCAAAAATAGTTATTGGATTTCAATAAATTCATATAAAATATGTGGTTAAGTTATTGTTGAAAAACATGGTGTGTTTTTCAAGTAGTATCCTAAGTACATTTTAAATCTAACCACATCTATAGACATGTTTGGTATTATGTATTCAATAACATTGGCAATCATTCTACTTCTATGTTTCACCCACATAGACTATTGATTGGCTCTGAATACAAAAAAACAAGGTCAATATGTTATTGTTGACAAACACAATGTGTTTTTCAACGATAACCTTAACAAAATTTTAAACTAGGTGCATATCTATCTCTGCTTCTGATTTTGTATTCATATCCACTCACATTGGTTGTATTTGAACTTGACAATGACTATTCTCTACATAGAATGGACCTATCCCCATCCAAAAACATTGCAAACACATGTATGCACATGTCGAAAACCCAACTCGACTACTCATGAAAGCATACTAACATTAGTTTGAGAGCAACAGGAAAAATATGGTTCACTTTAACCAAGGTTATATTTGATCCATTCACCAGCTCAACTCCCCAACACATCAAATGATGCATTGATATGGTAAACATCAAAAGTTTATATTCTACACAACAAAACGTTTATTGAATAAAGTCCGGATAGAAAACACATATATGTCCTCATATTATATTATAGAATATTTCTTGATCAATCCAGAGGGATTAAATATTGCTTTATGTAAAATAGAAAGTATTTTTTAAATCTAAACAAACCTTGAGAAATTAAACAAAATTGCAAGACATGTTCCCTAAGAAGGATGCTTAAATACAAAAAAATGGAACATGTCTAATCTCTATACAAAATGCACGGATCCCCATCAAAAAAATCCACAACACATGTATGCCCGTCCCAAACCCAATTAATACTTGATGGACTACAATACATTTTAACTAAAAAAGTTGGTTATGTTATTGTTGAAAAACATGTGTTTTTCAACAATAATCTAAGCACATTTTAAACTTATCGAATTAATGCATTTGCTTTCTAATTAGTACTCAAATCCACTCACATTCATTATATTTAAACATCCAACTTATGTCATATTTCTTGTGATTTTGTCCAAGGGCTTTCATCAAAAATTTACTTCTATATTTGACGAAAATGTATTCCCTATACTTGCAGGGGCCGAGATGACCTACATCTATCATTTCACATTTATTTTATTCCCATTATATAACTATAAAATAAAAGTGTGCTTATGTTATTGATGCATAACAATCACTGACATTAACCTAAGCATGATTAGAAGCTACAACATTTATTCATTTATTAGTCATTTTGAATTGAAAACCACTTACATTAGTTGTATCTAAGCATCGTACAAAGGACATGTTTCTTGTGGTTTTGTTCAAAACATTCCATGAAATACTTAATTGCTTGTCTCAATTATAATGGAAAAAAATGGGAATGAAAAATGTAGGTCATCTTAAGCCATGCAAGTATAGGGAAAATGTTTTTCATACAAATAATTTATTTGGGTGAAGAAATATAGGCTAGAAAAGTAAACAGAGCCCTTGCAAGTAAACACTTTGGGAGATGCCTCGAACAAACTCACATGAAACATACCCTAACTAGGACACTTCATATTCTAAATAAAAATACGACTATTCGTTATTTCCAACAATTTTTCAAGCTATAGGATTCTAAGTTATTATTCAAGGTGTGTTTCTTGTGAATTTGTTCCAAACATTTTGTCAAATAGTCAACTTGCAAGGTCTCTATTGGTATAAACCCATCTTTGTTTACCCCAATATTTAAAGGGTAATGTTTCCCCTATGCTTGCAAAGGCCAAGATAGCAAAGCTCAACCAATTTTGGATGCCATTCAAAGGTTTGCGAGATAAATTCCATGAATATTTTGAGAACTACACTAACAGGTAGGCCTATGTTTTTTTACGTAAAATCTACAACATGCGAGAAACAACTATTTTTATAAACAAAGCCCTACCTCACATTGTGGCATGACTCTTTCCTCCATCCTTTTTCCTATGGCAATGGATTTTCAAACTTGTTCAATGGTTTTCCTTGCTTCCTAGCTACCTTGCCAAAGTGGCTTGACAACAAGTTGCTTGCAAAATGAATGGGTAAAACCATCGTTCTTTTGGGTTAAATAGGTTTGAAATAATCATTAAGCGACTTATGGAATTGTCATTGGCTTGCATCGATCTATTGTTGACAGCGTCAAGTCATCATGTTGGAGCCTTTCATCGTGATGATGGGTATGCATGTTCCATGCAAAGATATTATGGGGGTTCCATCATGTTTAAATGGTGAAATTTGTATAGATTATAGCTAATGGAAAATTTATTGGTGCCCTTGGGTTGACATTTACTAAGATGGTTGGAAGATGTTTCTCTATAGAAACCAAATAATTCCCTTTGATGGCCAAATCAAAAATGTTCAAGTTGCCCTAGTTGTCTAGATGGAGAAGAAATTAAAAACAACTATCCTCGTGGTCGATATTCCACAATGTATGGGATGTTTGTATGTAGAAATTTTTGCAAAGATCTTGGAGGAATAATTCAACTAGATTGGTCATATGTTATGACCTCGATGAAAGGAGCAAAAAATATTAGACCTTGAGCCAAAGGCCAGGTACATAGTGATGAGACATGAAGATCCTAGAGCTGATATCTTATATGAAAGAAAAAATTGCGGATTTAATATGGTGGTGACAAAGAAAAATTTGAATGCATTGGAATTGTTTGAGGAACATCAAGATGATATGTCGATCCACAAGTTAACAATATTAATTTTCTATCTAGGTACAGATTTTTCACAAGAATTTGAAATAAATCATGGGCATGATTTCTTGCAAATAGGTGATAGGAAATTGATTGGTGATATTGATCATGAGAAAGGAGGGATATTCGGTGAAGTTTGGTAGGGTGAAATGCTTTTTCCAATCATCTCCTCACAATGCATGGTGAGGACTTGTCAGTGAATACAAGAGCTTTTCTTTTCCTTTTGGTGAAGAAAACCTCTTTGATGATGAATTAAAGAATTGGAAAATGTTGAAATCATTATGAGATGATCTCATTCAAAAGAAATAGGCATTCAAATTTTAGCCTCATCCTTATGTTCAATATCCTTTCAAAAGGATGAGACATTGTGTGCAATACCACAATCTTAATATCGGATAGAAGGTGAAAAATGAAGTGGTTTATGTGAAGACACGGTGTTTTGATAAAAGATAAAATGTTGGTCAACAATAAGTCTTTGGTGGTCTTGAGCATTGTGGAAAACCTACCATGGATCGATTACAAAAATTGCCATCAAAGATAGCATGATAAATAAAAAATTAAGGCTTTTCAAATTATACAGGGGGACCCATTATTTTATAAGTTGTGGGTGACCAAGAATAAGATTTTTGGGGGCATCAATGGTGAGGATAGAATCAGAGGAAAAATTGGATTTGAAAATGATTTGGAAGAAGGAAAAGGTGCTTGAAGACAATATGGATGATGATACATTTGAAGATCCCTTCACCTCTAACCATGATCATACGGTGTTAAAGAAAAACATGCACCATTCACTTTCCACTGGAATGTAGGGGTCCTTTGTCTCACTTGTTTCTCTAAAGAAATTGAGGACAAGATTCTACCTTGTTTAACCATTTAATGGGTTTGTAGATCATCATTATCATGTTACCCCCGAATAGGTAATATCTAAAGTGGAGAAAGTATTAAAAGTAGGTTTTCCACTTTGCATATATTAGGTGATTATGCTTTTGGTTTGTTTTTGTCTCCTTTGCTCTACAAGTTTTATTTATATTTCTAGATGTCTCCCTTTCCCTTGTTTTCCTTTGTGGGTGTCCTCTTCGCTTCTTTGCAATTCAAGTCACGCGAGAAGATCGGTGTTATGTTTATGTTAGTGACTCTATGACCCAATCGATAAGGCATTGATTTAAACCAAGAGATTTTAAGGTCATTCATAGCTTGTTTGTTCTTTAATCATATTGAAGATCCAAACCAAGCCATGTCCCCAAGCTAGAGCCAATTGTTTTCCCAAAATTGAATTTGCCAAAACAGGTTGGTCACATTCGATCGATTCATCAATTTAAAGTTATGAAATGAATCATGTATAGACTACAAGGCTCAAAAAACAAAAAATTTGGCTACATTTTAATAAAACCAACCCATGTCGAGTTTCAGAATTTCCAAGTAGTTTTGCAAGAAAATTACAAATTGCTTTCAAATCTCACTTTGTCGGCTTAGTTGGGAATCAAAGATTCAAAAGTATGGAGCGATAACACGGTTCAAATATGAATTGCATCCGAATTTCTAGATTCCAATTTCCTACTCCCTTTTTTGTTTGAGGATTCAAATACTTCAAGGAATTTTGCAAATAAATTTCAAATTTCATGGTGGCTTTTGATTTTTGATTCCCTAAAATTGCAAAAACAACTCTACATTTTCATAACAAATATTTGGACTACACTAGCAACTCCAAGTTTTCACAGCAGAGATTTGGACTGCGAAGCAACTCGAATTTTCGCAACAAAGATTTAGGCTGGAAAAGCAATCTAAGTTTTCAATGGAGATTTGGATTGCAAATTCAACTCCTAACTTTTGCAAAGGAGATTTGGACTGAAAAAATAACTTCAACTTTTCACAACGAAGATTTGGACTGCAAAAACAACTCTGAATTTTTGTAGCCAAGATTTTATTGCAAAAACAATTCTAAATTTTTATAGTTGTTTGTTGGCCAAGTCACTTTTGCAATTTTTAAGTTGTGCACTTACATATTTTATAAATGTCATTTTATTTATCTAAAAGTGCACATTAGATTCACAATTTATATTTTTAGTAAAATTAACTTGGTCAATCTTGCATGTACCTAAAAAATAGGTAGCCTTTTTGTATACATTTGTATTTGTAAATCCTTTCGGGGACTTTTACTTTGTTGAAGATTTTTACTTGTTGAAGGGGCTATTATGATAGATATCTGAAATGAACTTATTTAAAGATCACTAGAGAGACTGTGTTGAAGGAATTTTTAGCATTTCTTTATTTATAGACTTGAGGAATTTTTGTTTCTGATTTGTGTTGTCCAAAGTTTTGTACAAGAGCTTGTGTAAAAGGAACAAACAGATTTGCAGATAATAAACAAATAAAATTCTTCTATTACTCTCATTAAACGTGATATATATATATATATATATATATATATATATATATATATATATATATATATATATATATGATTCATACTTCCTATAACTTGGAGGTCGCTCAACAACTAGGAGGTTTTCAACAATACTCCTATAAATCACAACTTACTCATTTATGTACACTAATATATTACGGTTACATAACAATAATATATTACTAACAAATAATTACTAGTGAATAATTATTCACATTACAATTTCAACCCATATATTAATAATGAGAACACTAACATTATTTTCCACGACACTTGTTTGAGAAGAAAAGTGTGTATTCATTCTCGTAAAAATACTAAATTTTGTTTAACTTTGTGTCATGATCTTTGTAGTTGTAACATATATTTTTATGTAAAAATTTTCTTTCTTTCTTCTTTTCATACATGTAAAATTCCAACGAGAAGTGTTTCTTATATTAAATGATTTTCTTGTAAACTAGAATAAGCTCTGAGTTTACTTATTTGAAATGCAAGTTTTTCTCATTTCTTGAGTCCATTCTTCTCACCTTTCAATTTATATTATTTTAGTGTAAATAAAATCCCACACTAACAATTGATATTGTACATATTATTTCTTGCTCAATTTTAACTTTCAATAAAGGGAGCCGCTCCTCATAAGAGAAGATGGACATTTCTCCCAAAGAGTGTTCTCAATGTGTGGGATTTTGCCTATTACAATATTTTTCCAACACACATGCATGTGTATTTAAGTATGAATGAATGTTGGTACATGTTTGCATCTCTATGTTTATGGGAATGCATACAAGGAAAGGGTAAATATGGTTATTGGGTCTAACTTAGATAATATGCCAACTTGGTACATCTTTCACTTTACCTTTCATTTAGTGTTCAAATTTTGTACCTCTAATTTTGAGTTCATGACCAAGATCAAAATCAAAAACTTAACTAAGCCTTGTCAATCCATCTATGCCATTCTCTTCAAAAAAATCAAGACGAAAAAGATAACACATAAGAATGACATTGTGTGGTCACACTTGTAATAGGTCAAACACTCATGGTAATAACAAATCTTGAAAGAAAAATCCATACTTATAATTGAAAACCATCTTGAGTAAATTGTTGTTAAATGCACTCCTAGAAAGCATTTGAAGCAGATTTTATGCTAATAAGGCGGTGTGTGTTTTGAACCAATCGATAAGTCCATTGGCAAAAGGATAGAAAGATCAAGGTCAAGAGTTCAAAAGAAGATAAAAGTAACCCCTTAACCAATCAACCTTCACTCAAAGTACTGATCTATTAAATTATTGGATTTATCTGCAATTTTAATCAAATAGAAAAATATAACAATGACATAAAAACATGGTAGAAATTGGAGTTGCGAGGAGCTTTCTGCTGGATAAATGTTCTCAAAATTATCCAAAGATCTGACATAGAGCATTTTATTATTGTGTTCAATGAAAGGTTGTAAAAGCTATAGAAAGGGGTAAGAACACTCAAGAAACCCCAAAGCCTTGTGCAAAACTGATCAATGGACCATCAAATAAGAAATAAGCAAGGATTCCTACTTTGCATGCATTAACTTGAAGTAAACAAGCAATTTAAACAAATGAAATTAACCTCTATTCTTGAAAGCTTAAAGTAAATGAACCTAAAAGGATCTAAGCAATCAGTTTATGCTTCAAGAGAATGGGATCTCACCATTAATGGCTTCAAGGCCAATGGTTCTTCCCATTTACTCCATGTTGTGTGATAGAAATGCAAAAGCAAAGCAAATAGCTCAATAGAATGAAATAAAACTCCTAATCCTAGCAATAATACTATAGTTTATGTTAGAGGGAAGAAATGTTCTTAGAAATGAGAGGGGGTAGTGGGCTATTTATAGTTTTCCATTTGGGAAATGGGAGGCTTTTTGGTGCATGTGGGACTAAAAGGGAGTCAACAAGTTAATTAGCAAGTCAAAGTAAGATTTGACTAGGTTTAGAAGAGGTTGATCATGGTTAAGACTAGTTAACCATGTTTAGAGGGTAATTAGGGTTTTAGGAGGGTTCTGGAGGGTCTACTCAATCCAATGAAATGGATTGATAGTCTAGGAAGCTAGTAGAAGTGGTAAAGAAGAGGATAAGAAGAGGATTTAGCCAAGAAGAGGCTATAATAGCTGTTTAATTGGTTTACAAGAGGAAATACGACCAAAAGAGTGTCGTAAGAGGGGAGTTAGATAGTTCTAACTGATGATGTGTCGTCAATTTGTGAGGAAGAGAATAGTAAGTGCAATATTAGAAATAATAGTGCTTTGATCAAACTACAGGTGTCTATATTTTCCCCTCTTTGGGGTGACGTAAGCTACGTCACTTCAAAGAAAGTAGACAAACGTAAACGAGTAGAAAAATGTTGAAGGGATAGAAGAAAAATTAGTATGGTGAAGGTAGGATGCCCCTTGAGTGTCGATGGGGTGATAGAAGAACTCGATCAACGATCAAAAAGAGAATAGAAGAAAGAAATCGAGATGAAAGGAGATGAAAAAATAACAAGGAAAAAGGGATATTGAGTTATCCACAAACTAGTGCTTTATAAAAATAATGCATAATCATCATTTTGCTTAGAATCCTCATCATCGGTCCTTATTAAAATGTAAGCATACAACGGAGGCGTAAAATGACATGAAAATCCAAGATACGAACAAATGTCCATTGCTAAAAATGGCCAACTCCATGCAACATACACAAATGCAATGCAATACGAGAAATAAACAATCTCACTTAACAGGGAAATAAGTACAATCACACACACTCAAACCAACAACGTTCAAGATAGTTGCACAAATACTTTGTTATCGAGATGTGGTCCCAAATGTTTTTATAAACAACAAGGGTTAAAATAAATGATGCCCCAAGCAATCTGTATATGCAAGGGAACAGATGGAGGACACTTGGGTCCAATGAAAAAGCAATGTGCACGACGAAAACAATACCAGGCAATTGATAGTGCCCCAGAGTACAAATGAAGTAAGTAGTGTAGATTTTGTAGATGATTGAAGATTCAAATGATCCATGAGTCATTGTTTCAAAATATTTGAAAATTTCAGAGAGATACAAGATGAGTGCCATGCGAGAGACACATATTTCAGCTGTAAATGAGCGTTTTACCAAATTTTTAGTCTATTTTCAAGTATGTCAATGTTTTTGGATTTTTTCGATGTTTTTGGATTTTTTGAATGAATTTTTGATTGGTCGAATTTTTGATTGGTCAAAATTTTTATAAGAGATCAAAGATCTCCTAAAAACATGCGCAACTACCTAAAGGCAAAGGCAAAGGCATCAGTTAGCACATAAAATGCCCTAGCGAGAAGAATTACAAGCCAAAAATAATTAATAAAAATAATCATCATGATAGGTGAAAGAGAGGAAAAATAGAAATAAAGCGATAAGATAAGACACACTGGAATATGCATGAATTATTCCAATCTGCAATGAAGAAGAGACCGCAAGGTGGCACTAAGTGCCCCAATGTGCAAAAATGAGCAAAAATAATTATTTTAATAGAAAAATAATCATCTCGGCGGATAGAAGAAGGGCTAAAAAGATCATGGCGGAGAAAACATGCCCCAAAGCGACCATGACAGCCTAATATACCCGCTCGGGGGGAGTAAATCAATCATGACTAGTTCATTTGTATCAAAGTTCTTGCGAATTTTTATTGCGAGCGAGAGCGATAGCCCTTAGAGTGAGATGGCAAGGCTATCGAGTAGGAGGAGATGAGTAGATCACATCTGGGAGTTCATGCGAGACCCAATGGATGGACCCTATGTGAGTGGCCTATCCCTCTTTGTGAATTACACATTTAATGCACTTTTTTAGGGATTTTTAGGCTAGAGTATGAAAAATTTGACGTATGCACGTATGCATATGCATTGGTGACGTATATGCGTATGTGCATGCATCGAAACCAGCGGGTATGTGCATGCGTATCATCACAAAGAACATATACGTGCACGTGTATCCATTAGAGGGAAAAGAACAAGGACATGTCTGCATCATCGAAGAGGTCGCGTATGTGTTAGGTAGGGTACACAGGGCGCTAACGTGCATGCGCAAAGACAGGGCGTGTATGTGTCTTTCAGGGCGTGTATGCATCCTGTGTGGATGAGAAAAAATAAAAGAGCCGCGTATGCACTTGAGATAGGTGTGCATGTGTCAAAGAAGGCACGCACGCATAGGAGAAGGGAGCAGAACACCCTTTCAGCCAAACGGCCAAGGAGAAAAGAAGGAAGACTAGAAGAAAGTGAAAATTTAGGAAATGAGATGGAAGAATGTAGGATTTACCAGCAATTTTAGATAGAAGTAGATAGAAATGTCAATTGATACATGTGTTTTCCTATTTGCAGCATATACTACCCATCATGCATACTCACGAGCGATATGGTCGGCTAGCGACAATAGAGGTGCAGTTTGATGATGATGATAGGGTGATATTGGATAGCCTCCTATATGTTACGGGATTGGCTTATGTGGCTGATATGCCCTAGATCACATTGGATCATGGCCTTTTGACAACTATAACAACGCGATGGCACAAAGAGAGTCGAGTCTTTTGGCTCCTGTGCTAGGAAGATCACGATTACTCTCGAGGATGTGTGGCATATTATGTGGGTCCCAATCTAGGGTCAACTCATCCAATCTACGAGCCACTAGCCTGATATTCGGTATATTGTAGAGTTGTTTGGTGTCCCGATGATACCACGACGCGGGATGACTATTAGGTTGTCACGGTGTATTGAGGACCTAGAGCTAGACCGAGTGGTAGTTTACATGATGGCCTTTGTCAGTGGAGTTCTACTCCCTAACAAGACTGGTGTGTCATTTCCGCTTGGCCTCCTTAGAGTGATATGTGGTTTGATAGAGGAGAGACCTATTGTTGGGGTTAGTGCATCCTAGCACATCTATATTGGGACCTTCATTTGATTACCTACTACCGTCAGAAGACAGTAGGACCAGCCAGTTGCTTGATTTGGGCGTGGGACCACATTGTTTTTGGTCACCCCTCGGGTGTCTTGAGAGTTTGGGTTCTAAGCGAGCCTTCTACTATGGGTTGGGTCCCAATTGGGGACGATGTACGGCCATACATGGGAGATGCATATCACTACCACCGCGAGCTTGATGAGTTATAGCAGGCCTCCATGGTATGGAGGCCCTACAGACATTTCTAGTGGCCTGAGGATGGTTTAGAGCTCGAGTACTACTATAGTTGAGCACTTCATATAAGGTAGCCACAACTATATGCGGGAGATATACATGGTAGATTGGTGTCAGAGGCAGTTTTGCATTACCTAGTATGTTCTGGGCCAGATAGGTGGTATACTCGCAGGGCCCGAGAGTATATTGATATGGGTCCACAGATTTCCCGAGACAAAGTGTTGGCCATTTTCCTACAAGTGGTACATGTTATGTGGGTGCCATTGAGACAGATTAGAGATCTGGGCACCACACTTGAGTATGCACCATGGTACCATGGTGTGCTTCCATGTCATTTGACTATTTCCAGGGCATCGTATAACGCCGGTGTGAGAGATCCTCCACTGGGGCCTGTCAACAGTGATGAGGGTGGAGCCGGCGGTGGTAATGATAGTGATGATGATGATGGTGGTGGTCCCGACTCACACCGCTATGTTAGAGGTAGGGGAGGGGTCCTACATCTATAATAGCCACAAAGATAGGGTCTTAGGCATAAGATGAGACAAGATTTTAGGGCACTGACATAGAGTTTCCTCCAGTAGGCATTCCAGTGGGGATATATGCCCCTCTTTAGTAGGTATTTCCGAGGAGGCCCGCCACCTCCCTCTCCTCAGGGGTAGTGGTGATGGTGGACGGTTGGCCACCCTTTAGCAACAGTTACAGGTGGTGATTGTCATTTAGTTATAGGTGGTTAGAGAGAGAGATGCAGCCAGGGCACATGTACATGCCCTTACAGTAGAGCGAGATTAGGCACACACTCGGGTATAGATTTTGACAGTGGAGAGGAATCGAGGCCGCAGTACAGGCCACTCGGGGTGGGATAATACCTCATGGCAGAGCCAGATTAGTGAGATGGCCACACAGGGGGCTCAGATATTGAGCCTTTTACATCAATCTCAGACCCAGTGCAAATGGTTTTTCTCAGAGGGACCACGCCCGGACACGATCACGGGGGCTATATCATGTAGAGAGATCAGGCATGAGCCCAGTGCGAGACTATCACCACAGATAGAGACCGATAGTTCGTTGCTCCTAGAAAGGCTCAGCTAACAGGGTATATTGATAGGTGAGCGAGATGTCGCTCTGCAGGTAGCTATTGCTTCTGGACATGTTGATCTAATACAGATTCTATGAGGTCGGCGGCGAGGCTCTATACTATAGGGACCCTATTTTCAAATAGGCAGTCCCAGACAAGGCAAATGAGTACTACCTTTTAAGTAGTCAGCGTGAGCATGACAGCTCCAGTCTTGTGATCGACCATTCGATTAGATCAGTTCGGCAGCCCATTGCGAGTAGTCGGTGGAGCAAGTAGAGCTGGCCCAGAGAAAGCGGGGTGACACCTCACGGTGTTGGTCCATCACAGCCACCACTCTTCCATCCTCTAGGACATGGACCGGGAGCCCTGGCGAGGGTGAGATTTGGGGCTGATTTCTTCATTTTTCCCGTTTTTACATATGTATTGTATACATGCCTCTTATGAAGGTTGATTTTGATGTACATATTCATTGTTTTGATGATGCCTCTTGATGAAGGCTCGATTTTTTTATGCATGCCCCTTTTAGATGGCATATTGTATCGATGATGTACACTTGAGTATTGACATGGATAGTTATACATGTATCATATGGACATTTGATGATGATTTTGTCATGTTATACTGTGATTATGCTTTGTATGATTAGTGATCATTGCTTTGCAATCATTGTATCATGATGTATGATTTCCCTTTCCTCTATGTATGTGACATACTTTAGATTTAGAGATGTGTATGTTTCATGCTTTCATATTAATGATATATCTGTAGATAGTATCACATGTTTTGGATTTATGGAATGTTTCTGATTTCTTATTCTAGCACTTGGGATGATACTAGATGATATTGGTGTGGGGGATAGATTTGTGATTATGCGCAACCCCTCTTGCCCCCATTGATGATACAATATGTGATGATTAGCTTAGCATACATGCATGATGTAATACTTAGCATTTTTGTATATATGATGTAGTAGATGATGTTTTATATGTGATGAATGATAGGTGATAGATGTGATAACAAACAATTGTGCAAGAAACAAATACACAAGCAAAAGTTAACAAAGCTAAACAACTATACCTATACAACATAACATAACCAAGATGCAAACTACATGAATTTATTAAACATGCCAAAGAGATCAAATGGACATTTTAATCTAAGTAAAAATGAATCCTAATAGATGCATACAAGCTACGAATGAACCTAATGCCATATACAATTAAATCAACTAAGATCCAACCCATGGTAAGCAAAAGGAGTCACAACATCACACGAAAAGAGTATTCTTAATCAAAACTATACAAACCAACAACTAAAAGCAATTAAATTATTACCTTGTTTTTGCGGGACAGTGTTGATATATTTTTGAATGTTTTTGGGTTTATCTAAAAAAGATAAGTTTTTAGGCTATTGTTTACGTCGTTTTGAGGCTTCTCTAAGACAATGTTATGTAGTTGGTGTAGCTTCATCCCTAGAAGGGAGAGTTTCTAAATTTTTAGGTTTTTGTGTACCCTTTTCTAAATGTTTTTGTGTTTTCTAGGGTCATGTTCTGAAAGCAATGTACAAGGACAAAGAAGCGTGGATTCCCCCAATGTGATGTGGGAATATACAAAATGTAGAATGTCACGCGTGTATGCACGAGAAAGTGAAATGCGAAAGTGCCCCCAGTGTTAGATGGGAATATACAAAAGCAATGTTCTTCACGCAGATATAAGAGCAACTAAGGTAGATCACGGTTCGGCAAAGGTAGATTCATTAAGGTTCCTAGACCTAACAAAGGAATTCATATCTAGAAAGTGGTGAAGGTTACTTTTCTTGTTGTAAGAGTGGCTTGCATCCGGAGAAGCTTCCTTGCCGTCAAAAATCAGTTTTCACCCAAAGACCTACCCATTGTGCCACAATTGCGTGGTTTTCACATGTGGACGACCTGCTTTTTCTTTATTGTTTTCTCAATTTTCTATTTGTTTTGCTTATTTTTTTTTTTTTTTCTATTTTTAGTTCTTATATGATATTCTCGTCATGCTCAAGCGTAGAACCACTTGAGGTGCATGGTGTTCATAGGTTTTGGAAGCTCTTCACCATCCGAGTATGCAAGTTTATAGGCTCTGATCCATACTTAGTAACTACCACATAAGGGCCTAGCCAGTTAGCTTCAAACTTACCTTTATTTTCTCTCTTTGGCGGTGTTCTTATGATTTTATTTTAGAACTAGATATCCTACATCAAATTCCCAATGAATGATGTGTTTTTGTATCCCATGGACACTCTTTTTCTAATAGACTTTCAGGTGATTGAGCGCTCTGATACATTTTTCATCTAATAGTTCCAACTCTTCTAGTCGAGCAACTTTGTAGTCCTCGTCTTTATCAAGATAGTCCTTGAGAGATATTCTCAGGGAGGGAAGCTCCACTTCCAGAGGTATGATGGCTTCAGTGCCATAGACAAGTGAATATGGGGTCGCACCAGTAGGAGTGCGGATGGAAGTTCAATAGGCCCAGAGGGCGGGATGTATCTGTAAGTGCCAATTACGGCCGGTTTTACTGACCATTTTCTCCATAATCCATACAAGGGTTTTATTAGTAGCCTCTGCTTTTCCATTACCTTGGGGGTAATAGGGAGTAGACCATTTGAGTTGGATATGGAAACATTGACACAATGTCTTTACCGTTTTATTTTTGAAGGATTTACCATTATCTGTGATAATGGCGGAGGGGATACCATAACGGCAGATGAGATGGTTCATAATGAATTTAGAAATTTGCACCGGTGACATAAGTAAGAGGCACAACCTCTACCCATTTGGTAAAATACTCGGTGGTAGTGATAATGTGGGTATGGCCATCTAAGAAGAAGGATGGAGCTTCCCTATGAGATCTAGACCCCATTTAGAAAATGGCCAAGGCGTTGCGATAGGCTACAAAGCCTGGGCTGGCGCATGTATTAAGTTTCCATACTTCTGACATAGTTCACATTTCTTTACGAAATTGCAACAGTCTGATTCCATGGTAGGCCAATAATAGCCTACTCTTAATATTTTTTAGCTAAGACCATGCCGCTAGTGTGTGCTCCACAAATACCACCATGTACTTCCTTAATAGTGTGGATTGAGTCAGCAACATCCAAACAATGGAAGAAGATTCTCGTCGTAGCCACGACAATAAAGGGTGCCTCCTAGGAGGGTATAACGGGCTATACGGCGGATAAGGGATTTCTTCTCAAAATGGGTGATGTCTGGTGGAAAAGTGCCATCTTGTAGGTATCGAAAGATAGGGTCATACCAGGGAGAGAATGGACCAACAACTTCACATGCCAAACATGACTCTGACATATCATATGCAGGAACTTGTAAATGCTCTACAAAGAAAGGCATCTTACTTTCTGAGGTGGAATGTGTAATAAAGACCCAATTGTAGCCATAGCATCCACAGGATCTATTGTGCGACCTTGGCTTTTGCTCAAATATGATCTATGTAAAGTACTCCTTCGGGTTTCGACCATCTTCTTATATGGAATGAGCTTCTCATCTTTAACTTTATACTCATCATTAACTTGTTTAATGATAAGTTGAGAGTCTCCAATGACTCGTAGTTATCTAATATTCCAAGTAATAGCTAGCTTGAGGCTAACGATGAGTGCCTCATACTCTATAATGTTATTAGTGCATGGAAATCCCAACCGAAATGCTCTCGAAATGACTCTGCTGTGGGAGTGATGAGCACCACTCTTGCTCTAGATCCGTGAAAGGCGAAAGATCCATCAAAATGGACCTACCATTCTATAGACTCTTCAATGTACATCATAGATGCGTTTGGCAGATCTAGACATAAAGGTTTCGTACCTGGTAGAGGCGCTTCGCCAACTAATTAACCAATACATGTCCTTTCAAGGATTTATGATTCATAAACTTAATATCAAATTCACTTAGGAGAATGGACATGAGCTTGGTTTTATTGTTTAGGAGATAATGGCAAAGCTTTTGGAAGGTAAAGACAACTTGCCAAGCAGGCCTTTTCAATCTGGGGGTAATTCAACTCATACACAATCAAGGTGCGACTGAGATAGTAAATTGCTCTCTCTTTATGGTTTAGATCATATTGGGCAAGCAGTGCACCAATAGCGAACTAGGTAGCGGAAATGTACAAGAGGAGAGGTTCACCTGGGGTAGGCGGCATGAGTACAGGTGGGCTGACCAAGTATTGTTTTAGTAGTGCAAAGGCCTTTTGGAAATCTAGTCCCCAATTGAATGCAACATCTTTCTTTAGTAAATGGGTAAAGGGGTGGCACTTATCCACAAGTTGTGAAATAAAGCGACGGATTGCCTGAATTTTCCCTTGTAGACTCCTTAGTTGTTTGAGAGTGGTAAGTGGTGGCGCTTTTTTTGATAGTCGTAACATTTGCAGGGTTCACTTCAATCCCTCTTTGTGAAACAATGAAACCTAGGAGCTTTTCTGATAAAACACCAAAGACACATTTCTTAGGGTTCAAGTGAACCTTATAATCTCGTAGACGCTGAAAAATATGCCTCAGCACTTCAAGGTGCTCTCCCCTACTCTTGGATTTTTCTAGGATGTCATCAACATAATCTTCCATGATGTCATTCATCATATCATGGAAGATAACAGTCATGGCCCGCTGATAAGTAGCCCCGGCATTCTTGAGTCTGAAAGGCATGACCTTGTAGCAAAATGTCCCCAAGGAGTGATGAAGGTTGTTTTATGTTGATCTTCTTCTGTAATTTGTATTTGGTTATAACCTGAAAACCCATCCATTAATGACAACATCTCATAACCAGCGGTGGAATCAACTATCATGTTGATGTTAGGCAAAGGGAAGTCATCCTTAGGGCATGCATTATTGATGTCATGTAAATCAATACAGATTCTTATGTCAACATGATTCTTTTGTACAGGGACTATGTTAGAGATCCATTCTAAATAGTCGATGGGTTTAATGAAATCTGCAGCTAGCAGTTTTCCAATTCTTCTTTGACAAGGAGTGCCACCTTAGGGTGCATCTTTCTCAATTTTTGCTTGATGGGTTTGGCATCTGGGTGCACAATGAGGTTGTGCACAACTAACTCTGGTCCAAACCAGGCATATCTGCATATGTCCATGCAAATATATCCGCATATTCCCTTAAGAGTTCTACAAAGACCTTTTGTTCTGAGCTGAGAGTGAAGCTCCCAACTTTACCAGTCTTGGTTGCTCTTCTGAACCAATGTTGACATTAATTATTTCTTCAACAAGCATCTTGGAAGCATCTTCCATCCGTGTAGGATCGGGGGAAGAGTAAGATCAACTTCCTGTGGTAGTTCATCATCATCTTTAAATGGATAGACCACTTCATCTTTAGACTCTTCATTTTGTTTATCTATGAGTGTTTCAAAGAGTTTGTCACTGTGAGACTTCCATTTATCATTTCTACAAGGTTTCTCTAAAGTTTTTACTCTTGTTTAACACCTTCTTATTCAAACGTCCACACATCTCTACCTCTTCTCCGAAGTATGCACAGGTGTCTAGTTGAATTGCAAATCCTTTCTTGTGGTCTCCAACTAGAATAGAATCCCTGAGTCCCATGAACTCTGTAAATGCCTCACTATTTTCAAAAAAGTCTAGTGGCACGTGAAGTTGTTGATCCCAATCTATAAGTTCAGGATACACTAGGTTTATTTGATAATGGGTTAGGGGGTTGGATTCGATAAGGTAAGGACAGTTGATATCTGGGAATAGGTTAGTGGAAGCAAGATCCTCGTAGAGGCTACATTGGGAATCTACGCATCACTATCAGAATGAGATGAAACGTCCTCACATTCAGAAGAGGTGGCGTCAATCTCAAAAGGTAGCGCGTTATGAGGCCTTATCCCCAGGCCATGTTTATCAGACTTGAAATGGGGGATGGGAATAGGCTCTAGCTGGCCTTGTGCGTTGATTCCACATCCAAATCCATTGTAGCCCATGATGCGGTGACCTTTGATGTATTGGGGTGCTTGATGGCATGAAGCCATGGTACCTTCTAGCACTCTGCTAGTAGGATCTTCTAACATCTTCTCCTCAGATAGGAGACCGCTATGGACAAACTTTTCCAATGGTTTAGGACACTGCTCCCGAGTGCTCTTGAACTAAAAATAAGGTTTACCCCTTGTTCTGGGAGATACTGATAAATCTGATATTAACAAAGCCTGTTCAAGAGTGAATGGCTCACCTGGGCCATATTTTGCCGACGTTGCCTCCCATGAAGAGAACGGGTTGACTAACGAAGGAAAATCTTGATTATAAGGCGTGAGTGACTCTGAATCTACTGTTTCTTAATAGCTTCCATTTGTAGGGGCAACAACATCCGCCGAAGGACACTCATAAGCCGCACGAGAAAAATTGTGCAATTCCCTACAATGTGTGAATGGTTCCGGGTCACCTAGAATGGTAACCACTTGTCCTTCATGACATAACTTGATACATTGATGGAAAGTCGATGGAACGACTGCATGGCATGAATCCATGGGCGCCCCAAGAGCATGTTATATGGAAGGTCTAAGTCAAGGACATGAAATGTCGTGTCATGACAAGTTGGGCCTACTTCCATGGGAACTATTATAGTACTGTTGATTCTCGTTCTTCATTGTCGTAAGTTGTGATTGTGATAGTCTTAGCTCTAGATCTGTTTCTGAATGTACCTAGCTGCTTAACCAGCTTCAAAGTGCAAATATTTAGACCAGATCCACCATCCACAAGTACCCTCTTGATTTTGCGACGGGTAACCACCACTTCTAGATATAAGGGCAAGTTGTGTTCTAGATTGTTACGCGGGATGTGGTGCGATCAAAAGTAATATGATCATTGGAGTCTAGGCGCGCAATCATGGCTTGGAGGTTTGTGGGATCTACATCTATAGAAACTCCTGAATTTTGCAATGTTTTATACAATATGTTCTTGTGGGCAGTAGAGATTTTAAGGAGATTGAGAATAGATATCCTAGTAGGTGTTTTCTCTAACTGATCTATCAAATTATATTGACCTTCCTGAGGGATAGGCATGGGATTTGGTATGATTAAACGAGCACGTATCGTCCCTCTGCGCAAATCTTTTCTAAGATCCGGATAGTGTTGACCTATTCATCAGAGGAGTGAATACATCCTATGAGAGAATCAAAGGAACTATCATTAGTAGGGTAAACATAAGCGGTAATTCTATAGTCATTGGAGGTTTGCCTATGATCTGGCTTCCTTTTCTTTTTATCTGCATGATTAGGAAAAGGCTCTTTGTAGATACCCATTTTCTCATTTGGACCTTTTCCTAATTCAGGGGGAGAATCTACGGCGATCTTACCCTCTTCAATGAGGTCTTGTATGTAGTGACATAGTCTCAAACACCTATCTGTCTTGTGTCCTTTAACATGGTGGAAGTCACAGTACTCATGGTCTTTGAACCAAACAAGTTTTGGAGTATCCTCTGGGTATGGTACTATCGTACTTGGGTATTCCACTATTTTTACATCATCTAATTGTTTTAGTATGGCAGATAAGGACTCTGTTAATGACGTGAACATATGTTTAGTAGGTGCTTTGGGACGAGGTCCTTGTGAAAGCTTTAAAAGCGGGCTGTTTATGCGCTTGGACTCTCTTAGAGTCCGTAATGCCATCACCAACGACATGCTTGTTCTTATTGAAGAATTTTGGTTTGTCTACGGATTTGGCTTCATGTTTGTCTTTAACAACATTTTTAAGTGTTCCCTTCGCATGAGGGCTTTCTCGATTTGACCGCCTTTCTCTATGACCTCTTCGAAGTTTGAGCCACAGTGCATTTGTAAATGAAAGGCTATTTTTGGGTTTAAGTTAGGAACAAATATGCTCACTAGCTATTTTTTTCGGTAATGCACAAGGGAAACGACTTGCTAACCCTCGCCATCATTGTAAAAATCTTGCAAAGGTCTCATTGGGTTTTTTTTTGTATTGCATAGATCGTTCATTGTGATATCACTTTCCATGTTATAGGAGTAATGTCGTATAATTTTTTCCGCTAATGTGGGCCACGTTGTAATGGAACCCTTGGGAATACTATAGAACCATTCAAATCCCAGTGCCCCTAGGCTACGAGGAAAAGTCATATTAAGAAGTTATCGTTGTATGCGACCTCCTGACAAGCCATATAAAAGTATTTTATGTGATCATGAGGATCACTTTTGCACTTATATTTATCAAACTTGGGAACGGTAAAGTGTTTTGGGAAGGGTTCCCGTAACATGTCCTTATCGAAGGGGTAAGGGCATAGTTCTTCATACAAATATTTCCTATTCGGCCTATGTTTCCCTCTTGTAACGTAGTAAGCGTATCTTTCATTGATTGTAACTCTTTCTAAATGAGTTGTTCTTTAGTAGGCGACATTGGTCTTTGTACTTGAGTCGCCTTAAAGGTAGTGTCAGTGTATGGATCAAAGTGAAACTCGCTAGGTTTAGTTTTGTCTTTGTCTTTGTATATGTTTCTTCTTGAAGAGCCTAGGTTTGCTAGTTTCGGCTCAATTTCAAGATTTGTTTTTGAAGGATCTCCTCTTCAACCAGAGGGTCCTCTTCTTCATCAAATTTGGGAGGGGAAGCTTTACGCTCAATTTTCACTTTACGTGAAGCTTTGTAGTGAGGTCTTCGTGATGGGTCCCCTTCGACAGTGGCATGATGTTTCCCGAAGTGGAAGCGTATCCCACATCAAAAGGGTTATCTATGTCTAAGAGGAACCTTCGTTCTCCTGGTTTAGGGTTAATGACCTTAGTTTCTACTTCGCGCTCTTGCGGAAGTTTAGCTCCTAATTCCAAGACTCTTGCAGAGTACTTGATCTTTATTATAATATAGGAGTTCATCAAATCTACCTAGGTCTAATCTTTGTTGTTCTCCGAAGAGTCCGACTCTTCTCCACTATGGTCAATTAATAGTTCGTATCCTTGACTTGAGAAAAGAGAGGCGCTAAATTGTTGCACGCTTAAATGGGAAGGTCTCGAAAGGGTTTTCTCCTAAGTCATGCTCGTTTGATTTGGTTGCCATCTTTGCGATTTTAGGCATTACTAGCCGACGTTTGTATGAAGCTAGCGTGACCCTAAGTGTATGGTTTTTGCAAGCCATTCAAGGTGATGTTTGAAATATACCACAATGTGTCCTAGATGCAATGTTATGCAATTGTTTTTATCAAAGAACACTCATATGCACACCTAAAATGTAATGATCACTCAATTTTGTTGCTACCAAGCTTATACCCTAAAACAGATAGTGACAATATCATATCAATGCGTAGGTCAAGTTAGATTTCTAACAAGACCTAAATATCAAAGCGGTATTGACACAATCTCTTGACGAGGTATACTTAAAATTAGTTTGAATGTCGATGAAAGCTAAGCCTTCTAAAAAATGGAAGTCGTGACTAGATATAGCGTAACAATCGTTATCGTGATACATTAACCAAGCAAGAAAGGTGTTAGTATCATGACAACTTTATTGCGATATATATAAGGTAATATTGACACTTTTAAAAGACTCAGATGACGTCAAAATTGAAACCAAGTGATAAGTATAACAAGGAGTTTTTAATTGTGCGAGCAGCGTAACCACGTAATAAAGGGACTTATATCACGTTCTCAAAAAAATGAGAACACAATGTAAGTACCAAGATTATGCAACTAGAATGCAAGCAAAACTATCAACTCAAGAAGAGACAAATGATGAACCGAACTCGCAGGTGAAGATGATCTTGAAATCAAGATTAAAGGACTTTATCAAAGATACGAAAAATGTACCTGCACACTTTAGACATTTAACAACCCAACACAAACATGGATGGGCGTAAACGGACAAAAAAGTGGCAAGTACTATCTCTGATAAAAACGCATGAGGTATGCTCCTTTCTCACCCCGAAAAATGGGCGGTGAGAACACAAGGGTATAGATCAAAAATGAAAAGAAACTAAGTGCCACTTGGGCGAGTTTCGTCTCGTCAAAAATGAGAATAAAATTGAGTTAAGTGGATCGTAGTTTAATTCCGTAATGAAAGACACTTACATCAAACTTACGTGGGCTCTTTGCCTTGTTCGAGAAACCTCCTTAATAAGTTCTCTCAAGTAGGTGTTACAAAGTTGTCTTAAGCGAGTTTGATTTACCCAAAAAGTCATAATAACTAAATTGGGAGTATCTCGGCTTTACTTTACCCCTTCAAGCATAGTGGGCAATAAATGCGTCCATGTGTATTCTCACCGGGTCGCATACATACAGGCCGATAACGCTAACTCACAAGGAAAAACTAGTCAAGTGGGTAAGCAGAGCGCTTCCTGTTTCATCCACAAGATTACACAACGGTGAATTACTTTAGGGTTCCTGAAACCACCCCCATTGTTGTAGCTTAAGGCGTTATGTCAAATGGGTTATGTTCTAGTTGAGCGGATAGGGACGTACCCTTTTCCGAAACCTGCAATACAGTGTGATGAAAGTGGTGTGTTTTTATCTTTTTAATTTAAATGTGGTTTCAAGTAGCACACCATTTGGCAATCTGCATGTAAACACATGTATTAGAAGTTGTGTTTTGTTTCGATACCTTTCTTTAGCAAGCATTAGGTCCTACAGATAATGAGTTTAGTAGTTTTCCATTTGCAAACTTAAGAAAGAGAATTTACACTTTGCTTTTGATTCCTAAGATCACCAAAAGGCACGAAGGAAGAGCATACGCAATGTGAAAATTCCACTAAGAAAAATCATATGGAAATCTATTTTACCCTTTTAGCATCATAGAACAAGTGTTTTTAAAGTATGACATAAAGTTTGTACAAGTGTTTTTGATCTCCAAGATCGTCAAAAAGGCACGAGGAGAGAGCATACACACTTTACAAGATTTATTCAAGCTAAGGAATGAAAACACTTAAGTTGTGTAAGTTGAAATAACAAAACAAAACCTACAACCACTTTGTTAGCCTTCAAAACCTCAAAAAAGTTTAGAAAAAAATAATTTCACAACCTGTAAAAAAAAATTAAATTTTTACACAGACACATGTGCACCCAAAATGACACTAGCATGCCCCAACCGACGGATAAAAGTAACCCCTTAACCAATCAACCTTCACTCAAAGTACTGATCTATTAAATTGTTGGATTTATCTGCAATTTTAATCAAATAGAAAAATATAACAAGGACATAAAAACATGGTAGAAACTGGAGTTGCAAGGAGCTTTTTGCTAGATAAATGTTCTCAATATTATCCAAATATCTGACATAGAACATTTTATTACTGTGTTTAATGAAAGGTTGCAAAAGCTATAAAAAAGGGGTAAGAACACTCAAGAAACCCCAAAACCTAGTGCAAAACCGATCAATGGACCATCGGATAATAAATAAGCAAGGATTTCTACTTTGCATACATTAACTTGAAATAAACAAGTAATTTAAACAAATAAAATTAACCTCTATTCTTGAAAGCTTAAAGTAAATGAACCTAAAAAGATCTAAGCAATCGGTTTATGCTTCAAGAGAATGGGATCTCACCATTAATGGCTTCAAAGTCAATGGTTCTTCCCATTTACTCCATGTTGTCTATAGAAATGCAAAAGCAAAGCAAAAACTCAATAAAATGAAATAAAACTCATAATCCTAACAATAATATTATAGTTTATGTTAGAAGGAATAAAATGCTCTTAAAAATGAGAGAGGGGTAGTGGGTTATTAATAATTTTCTATTTGGAAAATGAGAGGCTTTTTGGTGCATGTGGGACTAAAAAAGAGTCAACAAGTTAATTAGCAAGTCAAAGTAAGATTTGACTAGGTTTAGAAGAGGTTGATCATAGTAAAGACTAGTTAACCATGTTTAGAGGGTAATTAGGGTTTTAGGAGGGTTCGGAGGGTCCACTCAATCCAATGAAATGGATTGATAGTCCAGAAACTAGTAGAAGCGGTAAAGAAAAGGATAAGAAGAGGACTTGGGCAAGAAAAAACTATAATAGTCTGTTTAATTGGTTTACAAGAGGAAATACGACCAAAAGAGTGTCGTAAGAGGGGAGTTAGATAGTTCTAACTGACGATGTGTCATCAATTTGCGAGGAAGAGAATACTAAGTGCAATATTAGAAATAATAGTGTTTTGATCAAACTACAGGTGTCTACAATTACGTTAGGACCCTTCATGCACAAACTCTTGAACAAAAAGAAGATTTCGACTCCCCTAGCCCATATTTTTCTATTCATTTGCATAAAATAACACATGCCTTTGCACGTACACAATCAAAAGATTATTATGGAAAGTACAGAACAAATTTGTGCTACATTTGAATCATCAATGACATACCTGTTTCCCCGGTTCCTTAATCAGACCATACCATTTAATTATTTAACACCTATTTGAGGAGCCATTGCTAAAAATTCAACTAAAATTCACAATTCAATTCAGTTAGTATCTCTCTACATGGGACCATGCTTATTGCTTGGAGACACGAATCCTCTAGCATTTTACTTACCATACACCAACATGACATAAAATTTCCCAGGTACAGTTTGAATGACATTATTTTGTTCTAGGTATAAATATATCCATGTAAACACTTAACATTGATTGATAATGTATATAATTCCAATACTGTCATCTGCGGATAAATTAAATTTACACATTTGCCATCCTTTACTGCTGGTGCTTTTGTTCCTTAAGAAAATCCAACAGAATCAAATTGTTGCTCATTTACTGTCAGTCTGAGCACTTCTGGTCTTGAATAGTGACCAACCACATCAAAACCAATTTCGTCCTCACTATTTCACCAAAATCTGTACCAAAGAAAGCGAAGACTTGTCAATGAAGTTTTATTTTCGAAGCAGCAATATTTGGTTCCTTGCATTTTACACTTGAAAAGGAAATCATTCTAGCAACAATAGTCGGGAAACTACATACAAGAATTCGGATACTAAAAATATTCTGTAAACATTGACGATGATCAACTTCAGTAAAAGGTAATGATAAGAAAACTTCCATTGCTTTCCAGTCTATTCAGTTGAAACAGACTAAATTTTATGATGGCAATCTTGTAGAATATAATAGTGTCTGAAAAACTTTTACCAAGATCTGCAGAAATCAGAGCTTCCCCTTCAAAATTGGGCCCTGCCAAGACAGTACCAGATGGAGAAATGATGACACTGCCACCTGGGCATACAACAGTCTCTGGAGAGGGTTCCTCATCTGAACCTCCAAAAACATAGTCTGGAGGAGGAGGAAAGTCTTTTCTTGTGCAGAATTGATTAGCTGAGAGAACAAAACATCCACCTTCAACAGCTATATGGGTCATGGATGCCAGCCACAACTCTCCTGAATCTGCAGTAGGCGCACAGTAGAGTTCTATCCCTATATGAACAATAGCCGCCAGTAGGACAATAAAGGTTAGTACATATATACATATAGTACAGAGCCTCAAGTAGGATTTCTTCAACAATAAATTTCATAAGTAATAACAAGCACATTAACTATACAAAATAAAAAGAATTCTTTTATATGATTCCAAACACTCTCATCTTGAAAAGCTGTATGTGATGAAACATAATATAACAAAACTCACTAGAAAATAACATGATGTTGTGTTTGTTCCGCTGCTAATGGAATCCATTTAGCCAATTTAAGTGACCACAATCTATTTATCCATTTATCCAAGCTGCTCTATATAAATGCGCATAGACCTAATAATTTTGTTTCCACAGCACACCTAAGAAAGGGGAAACAAGCAACAGTATATAGCAAGCTCAGTATATAAATGCATTCATGGCCGCTTGAAAATTGGACAACTAATAAAAGTTAAAAAAAAGCGAGGAGAAGGAAGATTAAACCAAGCAAGATTTTCCTAAGAATAGAAAATGCTACAAAATTTTAAAGAGTTCCAGAAACATACCAGTTTATATGAGAACAAAACATTCAAATATGTTTAGTAAGCACGGACCTTGGGTGCATAGGAGCACAGGTAAGAGGTGACTATGAGCACCCAGTGCCAACCCCCAAAACGTGGGTACACAGTTTATAGTGTAGATTCTATTGTACACAAAGACTATACACGTATACATCCACTAATTATATCAAAGCATTAGAAAAGTCATAATATTTGTAGAACAAGGGTACAGCCTTGCCGGTATGCAGAGAGTGTCCATTTCAATGCTGGGTGCCTACAGCTCCTTATCAATGATAAGCACACAATTTCCCAACAAAAGGATTGCATAAAAATATCTTCTGGCAGTGGTCAAACAAAGAAGTAATAATCAAAAACATTTCCTCCTTATATCTATCAATTTGCCAAAATAATCTTTAATGGTAGATTGAGTGTGAAATCAGTGAGTAGTCCATTTTGCTAATAGAGAACCTTCTCTAACCTAGGTAGCCGGTACGTGCCCTGCAGGGCATGGGTACGGGTATGGTACGTACCCGGTATGTGGTACGGGTACGGTACACCTTGGGTACGGCCAGCAGTACCCAGGTACGTCTGGGTACTTCTCAGGAAGTACCCAAATGTACCCGGGTACTGTTGGACGTACCCTGGCCATACCCAGGGCATACCCAGCAGTACCCAGGGCGTACCCACCAATAAAAACAACAATTTTTTATTTTTATTTTTTAATTTTTTTTTAACTTTTTTGTAAAAAAAAAAATCTGTTTTTTGGGGTCAATAAAGGTCAATAGATGCGATTACGTAAATGATTCAACTGTGCTAAAACTTCACAGAAGTACCTAAAACAATGGCTGAAACTGCAACAGTTGAGATGCGTTTGGGTAATGTAGGATCAAAAAACACAGTGGCAGCATCTCCACTAGCAAGTAAGACTAATGCAGGAATAATAAGAGAAACCCCAAAGGAATCTGAACTGCCAGATTTGAAGGGAGCTGGTAATAGCCAGAATTCCAGTCCAGTTATGTGATTTGTTATTATTTATGTTAATAATTGGACATTGTAACATTTGGAGTTTGAACAATGTACTTGTTCGAAGTTCAATCAATGAATATCATGACAAAATGCATTGAATTATTAATACATTATTTGGCTATTTCACTTAATTATTAATTTGTTTACTCTATTCATGTATAAGGCTGAATTTTTGCTTATTTGGCTATATTTTTAATATTTTATATGTATATTGTACTGCCGTACCCAAGTGCCGTACCCGGGCCCCCAAAAAATTTGCCGTACCAGCGTACCGGATCCCCGTACCCGCACCGTACCCCGTACCGGCTACCTAGTTTGAAAGGTATATTGTCTTGTCTTGATCTCCTCTTCATGAATACTTTGATGAAGATCAATAACAGTTTCTTCTCTTTTGTTAGTCATTCTGTGCTTGAGAAAGTGATAGATATTTCAGATCTGAAAATATTACTTCTGAAACTTGAACTTTTGGAAATGGTGCTTCTTATTCCAGCATGTTAATTACCTCGTTGTAAACATGAGTTAATCCTGATAATGACTTACCTTGAACTCTGTTTTCTTTCACTGGGTGATTGTCATTTATGGATCTGAATTTTCTGTACCCCCAACACATTCTGAAATGTATTTGTTTCCAAAACACACTATGAGGTGTATACTGATTTGGAAATCATGCAAAACCAAGACCATTTTCAGACTTAATAAACTGCTCTTCTGTAAATCTCTTCTTGTAGTTGCACATTCTCAGATTTGCTTTATGGATGTCTTTTGTTTTCAGTCTGTGCAAAAGATTACTTCACTTTGAGATCAGAACTCTCTTGTACTGCTGGATCACCATCTCGGAAAATATGTACTTGCTATTGCACTTGCTCTAATCTCTGAGATATTTGCCAACTTTTTGAAGCTTTTCCAGGTTTCATAGTGCCCTAATGCTTCATGTTGGAACTTTGTTTCCTCTGTACTCCGGGAGAGATGCATCCTTGTTGGATCTTTAATGTTCATACATAATGATATATGTTTTTCATTTGGGCTCTGAACATCTATACTTTGCATCTTCATTAAGTATACTAAGAGTATGCTACCAAACAAGAACTAAACAGGTTGGACACCTGTCGATTGCATTTGGTGAAACAGTGTCAATGCCTTATGAGGATGCATGTTTCTTCTGTTAGGTGCAGATATGATATTTTGTGATAAAACAAAGCCTGCTACAGTATGACTCAGAAATTCACGTCGAGAAAGGAGTGTCGAGAGGAAGCCGCCAGGAAATATGGACACTGGCTGGCAAACCTCTACCTCATAGTGAGACGCCTTCCGGCATAATAATTTCTTTCTATTGTCATTTCCCGAAGTGACATAGATTTTACATACTTATTTAAACCGGAAAATATTTCTAGGTTACCAGTAATATGGTTGCTACGGCCAGAGTCAAGAAACCAAAAATCATTTTGACTCTCCTATGCAACATTACTGGCTAAAAACATTGAGCCCTGATTTTGATCCTCCTTAGCAAAATTTGTATTCTGCTAATTGAAATCCTACTGTCTTTTTCGACATTCGTTAGCATAATGGACATTTTTTACAATAATGACACTGAACTTGGGATTTGTCATACCTTTTGGCCATGCAACCGGTTTTGACTTGGATTCTGGATGCTGCCACTTGAAATTGGATTCACATCACTAGTTTTGCCACCTCTTGGATTTCTTCCTCTATCTCTGACGTTAGATCGACCTTTGCTTCTACCACAACTTATGGAAACTTGAGTTTTGAATGCATTCTCCAAAGAACTAGAAGATCGACTAAATTTGTGCTAATGTGAAACCAGAGAGACATGGAGCTCATCAATTATGAGCTGAGCTAGATTTTGTTTCTTCTATGGCTACTCCTAAGGATTCAAACTTAGAAGAAAGGCTCCTCAATATTTGTTCTACTATCATTTTACCCCCTAAAGTCTCACCATGAGACCTCATTTGATTAACTAGACCTGTGCCTTGATTGAAATATGAATCTACTAATTCAGAATCTTTCATCCATATCGTCTCAAAATATCTTCTTAGCATTTGCAAGTTAGCAGTTCTAGCTTTATACATACCTTGATATGCAATATGGAGGATGTCCCATGCTTGCTTAAACTTGGTTATTGTTGCGACCCCTGGAAAGATGATTTGATGGATACCTTGGAAAATGTAGAAGAGGGCCTTTGGATCCTTCTTTTTGTTGTCTTTAAGCAAATCCTTCTCTTCTTGGCTTTGAGCATTGTATGCTACTACATTTTCAAGCTCTAGAAATCCATTCTCAACAAGCTCCCATATAACTTGAGAGCAAAACAAAGCTTTCATTGTAATATAACAATACTCATATTTTTATCATTAAACTATGGGATTTGAGGATTTGTGAGACCAATGCCAAAAGTGGATGCCATTGCAGACTTGCGCTGGAGTTGGAATTGCATTTGGCACTAAACTAAGACTAGAGCTGGAATTTGATGGCTCTGGAAGTCATGCGCTGAACCTAAGGGCTGAACCTAACATATCTGATACTAGATGAAGGAAACAAGTCAGAGAACAAAGACAAGGAAATATAAACACAGAAAAATAAAGTTTGCTTATATTCAATAAAAGAGAGCTTGCGCTCCTTTACAACAAGATTTTGGCAGAGCTTCACTGCTTTTCTTCTCACATACAAAATGATTAAAACTTCATCTATGTATGTTTCCTCGTGGAGGATGGGACCACTTGCCTATACACCTAAATCTAATAAATTTGCCCAACTCCCTTAAATAAAAGACTGCCTAAAAATCTAGAGAAGGGGCGCCCAGATTTCCTTCAGATCACACCTGTACAATGCCAAAGGATTTCTGCAGGCAGATATGTCAGCATTTAGGGTGGTTAGTTGGGAGTACATTTTCTAACAATACCTTGTTGACGATTTTGTTCTACAATAAAATCTCGTAATATTTTATATTTACTTTGTATTTTCACTCACAAAGATTGTTTTTAATTTAAATTATCACAAATAAAATAGACTGTTATTAATAGTATTAGAAGTGCAAATATTACATCAACATTCAAAGTGGTAAAAGACAATGATAAGTCTTTACCCTTAGCATACAAAGCTGATCTCGAAAGAGGCATTCGGTTTTCCCAGCATATGAGTGCACCAATACGCCCTATTGTTGTATCATATACAGGTAATGTAGAACCATCACCAAATCCCCAGATACAGCGCTCCGAAAAAGTTGGCACTAGTTTGCGGTGCTTCCCTAGGAATTGTCCTTGGGAATCAAAGAAAAGAACTGTACAGTAGAGAGTGAAGCCTGCTCGCTCTATCACACCCATTACTACATGCACTTTATACTTTCCAGCTGCAGCTGCTATCCTATCCACTTCAGGACCTGTGTATCAGAGATTTACAATTTCAGAAAAAAACACATCAAGATAACCTTTCTGAAGGTCCATTTGTTTCAATATTGGCTGCAAAGAAATTATCTAGAAAAGAAGTCACATTAAAAATAATAGGACATCATGAACAAATATAAACACTACAACATTCTGTTCTGGAAATGAACAGCTATAAAACTAAAATTGAAATAAGAGTTCTCTATAAACAAACTACAAAGCAATAATAGGTGCAGCGTATCACAACAATTTTCTCCTTGGCTTTCAAATGAGTGGGTTCCCTGAAGAATGGAATCTTTGTTTCCTGCTCGTTCCCTAATCTTTGGTTCCTTAAAAATACAACTAACTAATTCCTTCTCGACTGATTCCTTCATTAGAGCAATTGTCATGGATTAATATGAATTTGCTTGATAAGTTAATGTATTAATTTTCAATTCCATTTGCAGGAACCTCTTTACAAGAGTATATATTTCTTAAGTATTGTATTTAAAAGATGGACATTTAAGGTATCTAACTTCTGTAAATACCTCATTAGAAAAGAGATTTTATATTACTCATAAGTCATTGGTATCCACCATGAGCTTCTTGTGGTTATTACCCTTGTGCTGCTTTCTTTCATGATAATTGTACAACCTTTAGAATTATCATCAGTGTTTTTCCCTAGGATTTAATTTACATAGTAATGTTATGAAATTTTATGATTATTTATTGTATGCATAGAAATCCTTGTTTCTGGGACTTTAATTAAAAATAATATGTTTATTTAACATATGATGCCATAGAAATTTACGTAAAGTATTTTCTTATATTAATTCAAGTAGGGTTTAGATTACATATTTGTAGGGACCTCGTATATGGCAATTCAATCTTAACAGTAGAAACAAAAGGCATAGTCTGCACTTACACAAAGTGTGGAATCCAACAATTTCAAATTCGAGAACACAACCCGAGCCAGAGACATCTAGGGTGTACCCTGTACCCCCAGTTGGATGCACCCTATGCACCCCTTCTCAATCACAAGGTACTTTGCTTCTCACTTCATTTGAGGTTGTCCTTCAAAAAAAATCCTTTTTATACATAAGATTTATATATTCCACTCATAAATTTCTCATTCATATCTTTCATATATTCCTTTCATACATTTATTTCATTCCATCCAAAGGTACTCCCCATTTTTATAATGCTTAAAGGGTGGTTATAACCGACACACCCCTTTACATCTTTAATTTATTTTTGTACATATTAATTTTTCATTAACATAACACACCCATCATTGGTTTTATACAAAATCTTTTCTCTTTCGACTTTTCATCCCATTCTTTTTACATTAGGAATTATAATAATTTCTTCTTTATGACTAAACACAATCCGTAGTAATTTATGACGAATAAGTCACATAACATTTATCCCATCGTTATCAGCTTGACCTTATGAACATATGGTTGATCTAAAACACATTTCACAAGTAAAAATGCTTAGTCAAAAGAAGACATTCGAGTTTTATGCATATAACACTGTCATGAAATTTCCGTTTTACACAATTCCTTAGTAGCTTAGTTTATTATCCATAGTTTTCTCTAGTTTCATCTTAAGCACATCTAAACATGAATGAAAAACATTGTGTATTAAAGTCATAAAACAAGCTACATGTTACCTAACCCAACAAGTATAATTACCACAAACTCTTAGAGATGATATCAAGCTCTAAAGGCATTTTTACATTATTTAAAATTTAATTGTTGTTATCATGATTACAAGTCAACATTCCACATTGCTTAAATGATATAACAAATCATCAATTTGAGGTAAAGTAATTTCATTGTGAGCTTAGTAAACTGACGTTAACGGATGCACAATTGCACAGTACCATTCTCTTTATCAACAAATAATACAAGAGCACAAATAATATTACAACTCAAATTAGTACCTAATTAATATATTATAGTATACTCTCAAGGTTTATTCCATAGTAAACAAACTCGGTGAGTACTCGCCGACTCACTGAGTCGACGAGTACTAGCCGAATTGGCTAGTACTTGCCAAAAAAAGAAACACAGCTGAATATTCATAAGTTTAACTCGCAGGGCAGACTCGGCAAGTATTGGCAAACATTCGCCAAGAATATTTGGTGAATATTTGCCAATACTCATCGAATCTATGACAAAAACTCACCAAACGCGGCCAATATGTGGAACACGTCAAAAACGCACAAAAACGCTGCAAATACACTTTTTTTTTCTTTTTAAGACAACAAAGCACTTCATTTTCAATCACACAACCATTGAGCATGCATTGCATGAGTTGAACGGATTTTAGAGGAAATTTGAAGAATTGCATTTGGAGGTAAGTTTTTTTTTTAATTCTTTTAAGTTTTTGCAAATTCGGTCTATATTATTTAAGTTTTATATATTCATATTGTAATTTTAAATACATTTAATTTAATTGCAAATGATTTTAAATTTTTAATAGTCATTTGGGCTAGAGGTAAGTTTTTTTAATTCTTTTTGCAAATTCGTTCTAAATTATTTAAATTTTATATATTCGTATTGTATTCGAATATGTTTTGTAATTTTAAATGCATTCAATTTAATTGCGAATGATTTTAAATTTTTAATAGTCATTTGGAACCGGAGGTATAATTTTTTTATAATTTGTTTAATAGTTATTAATTTATTCATGTTTGTTATCGTGGATTCGTGACATCGTCATTAATGAATGAAATTGCCGGAATGTATTGTTGTAATTTTGTAAATGTTATTTTAATTTCTTTTTTAGAATGTATTCTTGTTCGTAGGATTTACAATTTTAAATATTAAATTACGGTTAAATAGGGTTATAAAGACACTTTTTTATTTTTTAAATTTTAATTAAGTTTACATTTTTTAATTTTTTAAATGTACATTGTGTTGCAGATTAGAGCTTACCAATGGCATCGGCTCGACATTTGGGTCAACATCACTAGTAGGAACCATTCCTCGCTAACGCTTGTACCATTGCTTGGAAGTATGGTGTACGTGGAGCAGTTCAGAAACCGTGGTTTGCAATTTCTACAACAAAACGTTTTCTAGAGGCATCAATCGCCTAAAGTATCATCTTGCATGTATTGTTTATCGGGACATTGTGGTATGCCCTAATGTTACAGATTTAGAAAAAGAAGATGAACGCAGAGTTAGAGGAGAAGAAACTAGAGAGGGAAAGGGTGCATGCAGCCATAGCAGAAGTTGTTAGACTGAGGTTGGAATGATAGAGGATTCAAAGGATGATGCGGCAACGATTGTGGGCTCTACTTGCGGTCCACGCATACGAACTAGAAGAGGCACATTTGCTTCATCGAGTTTGAGCAAAGGCATACATAGCTTTTTGTACCAAAGAACATACCTGAGCACAACCTTCGTTGCAAGGTACAAGCTGGAACAAGGATGTGCACAAGGAAGCAGAGCATGTGCGAATTTTTGGTACTACAACAACCTTCCCTTCAATGTGGCAAAGAGCTTGTATTGGGAGTACTTGGTGATAGCATTAATTGCAGAAAAGGGTACAAGGCACCCTCTCCAAAAGACTTGAGTGGGAAATTGCTCAAGGGTGCAGTTGTAGATGCAACAACAATTCTAGAAGATCAAAAGAAACAATGACAAATACGGATGCACCATTCTTTTAGATGGGTGGATGGATGGAAGGAACCACACCCTCATTAATTTTTTAGCGGCTTCAAATGGTGAGATGGTGTTTTTGAAGTCAATTGATGTCTCTAACATAGTTAAAAATGCAGAGAATTTGAGTCTTATGTTGGAAAGGTCGTATTAAAGGTGGGTATCCAAAATGTTGTACAAGTTGTCACAGATAATGCAACAACATATGTGGCGGCTAGGAGACTACTACAGGAGAGGCATCCATCACTCTTTTGGACTCCTTGTGCGGCTCATTGTGTAATATCCCCTTTCTTAGAAGTAGTTGGTCGAAGACCCTTAGCCCATTCATTGTTTCCCAATGGCTAAAGGAGGAATAAAAGGGAAACTTAGTCATAATAAATTAATCATAAAGTGCATCATAAAATATTATTATAAGCACTTTATTCATTTATTAATGAAAAAGTTAAAAAATAAAAGAAATGTGACAAAATAAAATTAGAAAAAAAGAAAGGGTCGCTTTTATTTTATTTTTCCCTAAAGGAAAAATGAGACCCATGTGAAGGAGAAAAAGTTAAAGAAAAATATTAAATGCAGGAAAGAAATCTGATTGGTGATTGTGGGTGGCTAAAAAGCCAAAAATTGTTATAAAAGCAAGTTGTCTTGCAAGGAAAGGATATCTTTTGCATTTTGACAAATTCTAATTTTGGTAGAGCTTGCATGCTTTCCATAAAAACTCCAAAGGACGAAAACCCTTTGAAGTTGGCTTTAGAGGACGAAAACCCTCTTTAAGCCTAGAGAGAAGAACAAAAACTCTTCTTTCTTTTGAGAGGGAGCTTTATTCAAGGGTTTCCATTGAATTTCAAAGTTCTATTTGTGTTTTCCAACAGTATTGAAGGCTGATTTGTAGATTTAACATTAATTCCAGCTAGGTTTTGGAGGGAGACATTGTTGTTGAGTTTTACCTTCAATTTATTGCACTTCTACATTGGAGCGACCCATATTGAGTGAGAATCTACATGATCTGAAGCTCATTTTGATCAAATATGATTGGCCATATCCATTAATCATATTTTTGGAGATAAGATCAGCTATTTTGCATAATTTTTGGGCCAAGGAAATTGTATTTTCTATTGTGTCGAGGACATCATCTCGCAGATTTTATAAAATAAATTCCAGCCTCATATTACTGACTCAAAATCTAGCACTTTCTAATGTTTTTGTCTTTATAAAAATTGTTGATCTGTTTGGGATAAGAATTGAATTGTTTTACTTCAAATTTGGTGGATTTTCATTCCTAGAACAAGTCGCACTTTTCAGTAATAATTCAGATCTGCATTATAAAATTTTTGTATATCTTCTACAACTTGCTATTTTGGTTGGGATTTGTTGTGGTTATGTTTGGGAATAGAAATATGTTCATTAGGGACATTACAAGTTGTCTTGACCTTCTTTTGGAGGACATAGGAAAAATTGATTGGGTTAGGCAAGTTATAGAAGATGCAAGAAACATAACCAAGTACATATATAATCACCCTTGGGTTCTCAACTTAATGAGAAAACACACAAAGGGGAAAGAGCTTTGCGAGCCAGTGTCACAAACTTTGCAACTAACTTCTTGACGTTGCAAAGTATTTCTATTTGTCATCATTGAAGCAAATGTTTGTGAATCAAGCATAGCTAAAATCACAATATTCAAAGAAAGTTGATGGAGAGAGGACTACAAAGATAGTTTTTGATGATATCTTTACAAAGAGAGCTATAGAGATCATCAAGGTAATTTCAAACTTCGATTTATATTTCAAGTTGATTCCTTTATTTTAATTTGTTAAATTATAAATATATTGTTATTTACTTATTTACTTTATTTGTAAGTTTGTAACCTTAAATTTTAATTTGTGTGTAGGTGTCGAGTCCTTGGTGAGGGTTTTGCGTTTGGTTGATGGGGAGCAAAACCCTATGGGGTACATTTATGAGGCCATGGATAGGGCCAAAGAGGCTATCCAAAACTATTATAGGGGGAATATCACCAAATATGGTCCCTTTTGGGAGATAATTGATCGGAGGTGGAACAATCAACTCCACCAACCTATTCATGCAACGGGGTACTACCTCAACCCCAAGTTTTCTTCTCCAATGGCTTCACAAATGTGAACGGGGAGGTTATGGAGGGCCTTTCAACATGTATTGAGAGAATGATACTAGAGGTTGAGACAAGGGACCTCATTATTTTAGAGCTACAAAATTACAAGCACATTAGGGAGGCTTTTTTCTTCAACGTTGGCTATCTAAGGGAACTACACAGTCACCAAGTAATAAAAATTATAATGTTTATTTACTTATATGTGTCACAAGTTATAAATTCAATTTTATTAATTACTTATAAAGTTTTGATTATCTTGTTTGTAGGTTCTTGGTGGGAGGATTGGGGAGGAAATACCTTGCATCTTCAAAAGCTATCCCTCGGTTTAAACCTTATAGCGCTTCTTGATGTGAATGCGACTGGATTTTGTTTGGGGCCATTCACACGAAGAAGCGCAAGAAGTTGACTCAAAAATGCCTCAACAACTTGGTTTTTGTGCAACACAATCTCCGGCTTCGCACAAGAAAAGTGGAGGCCACATCGCAGGAGCTTATTGATTTGGATGAGATAGATCCATACAGCGAGTGGACTGGGCAAGATGAGGAAATCTTTGCGTTCACAAAGGATGAGATTGCTTCTTTTGAGAGGGAAGCTATGGAAGGAGAAGCACTAGGATTGGATGACATCTTTGAAGGTGATGTCGAACATGCAGCAAAGGAGCCACCGCCATATACTACTGTGTTGGAGCCAAGTCACAACCTTCTATGAGGAGTGAGGAGACGCTACCGAATGTGGGGAGTAGTAGATGCATAGACCCTCTTCCAAATATTTCTCTAGAACGGGGAAGAGGAAAATGTAAATTATTGTATATTGTAACTTGCATGGATATGAAATTTATGATGATAATTTTCAATCACAATCATCATAAATTCATAGAACTTATCACCGGATGTTGTATTCGTGTGATGATGCGCTTTTGTATTGTATTTATATTCAACTCGATAGAAAACACTTCTCCAACATTTTATAGACTCATTTGATACATTTTGTAGCTATATTTTGCATAAAATTTATGTTTTTAAAGAAATTTGCATATTTTTTAAGTTGTCGAATATTCCCAAATATTTGCCGAGTCAATTTTTTTGGGTTTGCTGAATATTTGCCAAATACGAGTATGCGAACTATGGTTTATTCAATACTTCAAGAGAATATTATCTAGTCTAACAAAATTATTTACACAATCATAAAAGAAACAATATGATAGAGGGCATTTTGTTTCAATCACTTTTAACAAAGTAATGATTATTCACTATTTTACTATATACGTATTTGTTTAAAATATAATTTATTAATTTTGAGTCACATACCATATTTGAGAATTTTAGTTAGTAACACATGGAAAGAATTGAGTGCAATTCAATATTGGATGTCTCAATATTGACAAGATTGGGTGTCCCCAACCGTCGTCGCAATGTCCATGAAATTCTTTCCTTATAGAGTTAGTAAAAATTATAAACAAAATTTTTATTTTAGTTTTAAATTGTAATGAATCGCCCTCCCCTTGTAAAACCCTAAATGCCCCCATTTCCTTCTATGTGATGTATGTGTTAACAACATAGAAAACATTATAAGCCTATCATTTGTTTTACATCCAATGCTCATACAAATATCCCAAATACATCTATTAATTTTATTATATTTTTAACAAAAATATTGATCTCAAGAGGCCTTATATATGTTTCCACACATTAGTTATAAAGTTAAACCAATACTATGAAAATTTGTTTTGAAAATAATAATAATAAATATTTTGTCCATTCTTCCGCAAGTTAACCTTATGTAACCTAATGTATTTCCTTCATAAAATAATCCCATTTCTTTCACCAAATAACCCTATATTTTCATTTTTATTTTTATTTTCCTCCTAATGCAACCTCATTTCTACATAACTTAATAACTATATTTCTATTACGATATAATACCACCAAGATGATACAATCTCTTATGATATTTGTGATTAAATGACTTTCTATAAATTATTTATCCTTATTCATATTTTCATATTAATCATCCTTATTCATATTTTCATATTAATCTTTTATCTGTACTAACATTTTCATATTTATCTAGTAAAAAGACACATTCACCTTTTATGCACCACTCCCTCGTATGCACAATTACGATCCCATCAATTCATGGAAAGCATCCAGTGTAATTTTCTGAATACATAAAAATGTCTTCAACATATTAAAAAATCTTGAGTACACATCATTTAGTCTGTCTTTTCTATAAATATTTTGTGTGCCATGTATATCAAGGGGCCCCTACTTTAAATAAAAACAATTTTTCTCAAGAAATTTAAAATCATTGCTCTATATTTTATGTTGCCTACTTTTATTTACCCTCACAATTTTCATTTATTTTAGTTAGCTTTCTAATAAATAGTTGATTCATTCGTCTCATTCATGTTTTTATTTTTGTTATATTCTTAAGATAAGAAACAAATGATCATTCGGCTCAAGGGCATAGGCTATTCGTGAGTTACAAGTAGTTTGTAATCACCAACCCATATTCCCTTCCCATTGAGTTCATTAGACACTTTCAGTAAGTGGCCATAGTGACACCTTAAAGTAGGGGTCGCACTTCTCCACATGGACCAAGCAGAACACACCCATGGCATTATGGACCCAAGCCCACTCCCATATCCCACTTTGAGAAGGTGCTCCTCCATTAATTCACTACGGTTCATAGTTCTAGTATAATAAAAGTGTTTACCATCCAACATTTTGTCCATTAATTCACTACGGTTCATAGTGATGATAATAGGAGTTCATAGTTCTAGTTACGCCATCTTCTATTATCAAAGATGCAGGTCGCGCTCGAGTGTGAGTTTGTCAATGCCACGCTATGCTAGGTCGCACTTCTCCTTGTGGACCTCATGGAACACACCTAGGACATTACGGACCCAAGTCCACCCCCATGTCCCACTTTGAGAAGGTGCTCCTCCATTAATCCACTCGGTTCATAGCTTCTATATAATAAAATCATTTACCATCCAACATTTTGACATCGGGATCGAGACGAGTGGATGAGGGAAACAACTTATTTTGCCTAGGTCGCGTGTTCAATTTTTTATTCAAATTGGCAAGCGGGATTTGGTCCTCCTAGCAAAGCCCCCGTGTTATAGGGAAGCTTGCCCTATGGTTGAGAGTCAACAACAATTGGGATGTCGCCTAGAAAAACATCCTACTCCAGGTCATTGGGCTTATAATTCCTCGGTTACCAAAAAAATGATTGTCATTTTTAGTGATGTGAAATGCATTGAATTGAATGAAATCACCAACGTTTTCTAGGGCAACATGTTGGGTAGGAAGGAGAACAAAGTATTTAATTTATTTAACCTCTGAAATTTGCCCAACAATTTCTGATTATTGGATTTCGCTGCAATCTTTCTCATTAAAAAGTGGATGATAACCTTTTGTTTTATATACATCAGAGAACTTCACATGTTTAAATACATTGTCATCTATCTTACACCACTCCTTGGGTGTGAAACACATTTGAAGGCTATGCTTCGTGGGGTTACTGAGTTTAAAAATTATGTGGAGCCTAAACAATTAGGAGGTGGCATATTTAGGGCCTGCTTAGAGTAGATTGTGAGCACACATTGCGGTGATCTAACGAGGTTGAGGTATTGCATGGAATTTTACCCTAAAATGAATGAGACTGTGATGTACAAGGAAAGATAAAGACAAATAATATACAAAGCATCAACATAAAATTCAAGAATCAAAATTGAGTATGTCTCGAGTATCTGAGATCAGTTTATAATGTTTATTCTGACTGTTAGATGCTTCAGTTTAGGTTGGTTTGAATTATTTCAATAATAATAATAATAACGTATAAACTAGTTCAAGTTGATGAAGGTGAGTCATCAAGCGGTGAAAAGCTGCAAAGGCAGTTGCATCCTCCATTTGCCTCATCTATTCTGTTATATAATTCTGTAAATTGTAAATTTGAATGACTTCTGAATGCTTCTTCTTTTGTGTTCTCCACCGCAAATTTGGATTTAAACCAAATTTGAAATTACTTAGTACTATGACTCTTCACATAAGCGTATACCACCTGAGCTTTTAGACTAATTTGGATTATAATGGTTTTTGGTATACCACCCTTCAAACTACCTCACAACATGCGTGAGAGCACATTTTATCCCTGTAATATCCAAGCCTCCGTTTCTAAGCCCAAGAGAGACTCCAATTTGGAAAGAATTGGCACTCTGAATAGTAATATGCTCCTCATACAAGTTAAACTCAAACATCCTGCTATAAATAAAAAAGAAAATTACGTTTATGATAGAGTGGACTGGGATTTTCTATGTAAAGTTTTGGCGCAGTTTGGCTTTTCAGAGGATTGGATTGATTGGGTTAGAGCATGTTTGTCTTCAGTCTCCTTTTTTGTCCTTGTTAATGGTACTCCGTCTCAGATTTTTTGGCTTCTAGGGGGATCCGTCAAGGAGATCCATTATCCCCCTTTCTTTTCATCATTCTGGTGGAGTGCCTTGGCAGATTGGCAACTAAAGCTTGTCAGGAAAAAAAGATCAATGGTTTTCGATTGGCCAAAGAAGCTCGTCCTCTCACCCATCTACAGTTTGTGGATGATTCTACGCTTCTAGGTAAAGCTACTTGCTTGGAGGCTCAACAACTACAGAAGCTTCTTCGGATTTTTTCTAGAGCTACTGGTCAATTGATTAATCATGCCAAATCTAGCATCATTTTCTTTCATTGCTCTAGTAGACAAGAGGATCAAATACTTAACATCTTCCACTTTAAAAGAGGACTTCTTCCACTTCAATATCTAGGGATCCCTCTTGCTCCTAAACAAATCAGAGATTGGCATTGGATCATTAATAAAGATGAGATGAAACTGCAGAAATGGACTAATAAATGGCTTTCCTTAGGAGGAAGAATGACATTGGTTCAAGCAGTCCTTCAAGCCTTGCCTATATATGTTTCCTCTATCTTGAATATTCCAGGTAGAACTTTGAAACAATTGGATTCCCTTTGCCAGAAATTCATGTGGAGTGGTTTGCAAGAAAAAAGAAAGTGGTCTCTTGTCAAATGGGAAACTCTTTGTCAACCTAAGCAGGAAGGTGGTTTAGGATTTAAATCCTCCACCAAGCACAATAAGGCTATGGCAGCTAAACTGTATTGGAGAATGCTTATGGATCCAACTGAGTTGTGGGCTGCTAATATTCGCGCCAAGTATGCAGAAAATAAGTCCCCTAAGAGAATCATTAGGTTGTCTCTTCCCTCCAAGGGATCACCCATTCTTGTTGTTCTTAAAGTGGGGGAAGCTCTCATAAAAAAACATTTGTTTTGGGTTATCCATAATGGTCAAAATGCTAACTTCTGGACTGATTCTTGGGATGGGCATCCGCCAATCATTACTCAATTTCCAGAGTTAAAGAACACCATGGATGCTTTGCATGAAATAGGATGGACTAAAGTTGCTCACTATTGTCAGCCCAATACTCATCCTTGGGAGATTGGGCAGTGTTGGACTCCCTCTCTGGAATGGCCAATCCAAGTTGGGGAAGAGCAGCAAACACAGATAAATAAAATTCTCTTGGGTCATCCTCTAACAACCTCCCCTATACCTACTCCCTCTCTGGAATGGCCAATCCAAATTGGGGAAGAGCGGCAAACACAAATAAATAAAATTATCTTGGGTCATTCTCTCACAACCTCCCCTATACCTTTGGGGGAGCAGCCCTACAAGTGAATATGCAGTCTCTTCAGGCTATGTGTCTCTAAGCAGGAGTACTCAATCCACTAAAGTGCATCTTCAAACGCATATGGCAGCCTGCTTTATGGCCCAAGGTGAGCTTCTTTGTGTGGCTATTGTTAAGGGGGAGAGTCTTAACTGGGGATAGACTTATGAAACGAGGCTTTTATGGCCCCTTTTGTTGTGTTTTATGTCTAGATAATGAGGAAACTATCACACATCTGTTTTTCCAATGCCCATGGGTGGTCTCCTTATGGCAGCATTTATCCCAAGTGTTTAACCTTCCATTGGTTAGCATTCAGTCCTTTGAACAACTGATTAGAGCATGGCAAAACCAAATGCCTAAGGGTCAGAACCTTCTCCCGGTGTTGTGGTCTGGCATCTCCCTTATGCTCTGGAACATTTGGAAGGAGAGACAACAAAATTTTCCAGCAGAACAACAAGGATATCACTTACGTTTGGGAGAAGATCAAAATTAATATAGCTGAATCTATCAAGCATAAGATTTTCCTACCTCAGATTCTTACTCCGGAATGGGAACATTTATGTAATCAACTCTCTTTGCAAATACTTCAACAATGCCTGCCTTTCGACCTAAGAAAAATTAGATGGATAGACATTGGACAGCCCCTCCTTTTGGGTACGGTAAATTGAACACGGATGGTGCCTCAAGGGGCAATCTGTTCAGGCTAGTATGGGAGGCATTGGTAGATATTCTGATAAATCAGTAGCTTTCTTCTTTGCTGAGAAATTGGGACATATAACTAATAACTTAGCAGAGATCAAAGTTGTTTATAAAGGGATGCAAGAGGCTTTCAAAATTGGGTGGCAAAAACTCCAAATTGAATCTGATTCAAAGGTAATCGTTAGCTTGTTATTTGATCCTAAAGGAATTCATATAAAAATTGGAAAATAGCAAGAGAGTTGGAGAAGCTTCAAAGTTTGCAAGATAAGTTCCAGGAGGTTCAATTCAGCCATGTACCCAGAGAACGCAACAAAGCAGCAGATGGGTTAGCCAATTGGGCTCTTGACAACTACAACATTACTTGTTATGGTTTGCCTCCTCAGTGGTGGTCAACCAAGCTTCAAGAGGATCTGAGGAAGATACTGGATTCTGATTTGTCCTAATGAATCATAATATGTATCCTTTTCTGCATAATGCCCAGGCTTGGACTAATAGCTTTCAAGCCTGGCATAGTAGAATATGTACACTTTGATTTCAATCTAATATGATGGGTTTTTCGGGGATGATGTATTTGAATTTGGTGGAGTCTGGACTTGTATATCTTATTTGAGTTATGCTACAAGGGTAAACTTTTTTTTAAATAATTTTTATGGATGCTAATAAGTTTTCTCACCTAAGAATGGGTATATGCTGCTACCACCTTCGCGTTTAAAAAGAAATAATTCCTCATGTTATGATGCATATGGTGAAAGTGTTTATGATTCTATTTAATTTACCCCTGAAAAATTTCAATACCTGACCAAAGCATACTTGACAATACGGTTTTAGGTTTTAAAAGGATTCATTTAGTACCACATAAATTTCCTGCTTTGAAATTAGATAAGGTTAAATTTATTTTCAACTAATTTTAAGGAGTCCAAGTTAATATTATGAAGCTTTAAAGTCGTGGGTTGAATTAGAGGCCATGATACTAGCCTTTGACCAATTGTTATTTAAATTTATTTATTGACATAATACCCCAAAGGCAACATGCCCGTGCCCGCTCCCACAAAATTATATGTTATTTTTTCTTTTGATACTATTTGATTAACATTTATCTACATGTCATTCACAATGAGACTAGGGTATTATTGTATAATTCATAGATTTGAGGAATTTAGCTCTAATACCAAAATGTGATGGGGGTTTTACCGAGGCGTTATTTACATAGTAATGTTACGAAATTTTACGATTATTTATTGTATACCAAGAAACCCTAGTTTCTGGAAATTTAATTAAAAATCAAATGTTTATTTAACATACAATGTCTAAAAACATGAGCATAGAAATAAAGACATAAGCCATAGAAATTTACATAAAATATCTTCTCATATTAATTCGAGTAGGGTTTAAATTACAAATGTATAGAGATCTCGTGGATGGCAACACAACCTTCACAATAAAAACAAAAGGCACAGCGCACTTGCGTAGTGAGGAATCCAACAATTTCAAATTCATAACACAACCTTGGCCAAGGGCATTTGGGGTGTACCTTGTACTCCTAGTTGGATGCACCCCATGCACCCCTTCTCAATCACAAGGTAATTGCTTCCCACTTCACTTGAGGTTGTTCTTTATAAAAATCCTTTTGTACATCAAATTTATATATTCCATTCATAAATTTTTCATTCATATCTTCCAAATATTCCTTTCATACATTTATTTCATGTCATCCATCAAAGGTCTTCCCCACTATTTATAATGCTTAACAGTGGCTATAACCAACACACCCCTTTACATCTTTAATTTATTTTTGCACATAATAACTTTTCATTAACATAACTCACCCAACATCAAGTTTATACAAAATCTTTTATCTTGACTTTTCATCCCATCCTTCTAACATTAGGAATTATAATAATTTCTACTTTATGATAAATCTCAACCCATAGTAATTTATGACGAATTAGTCACATAGCACTTAATGTCCACGAATCACAAAAATAGGTCAATGGGACTGAAAGGTACAAGAAGCTACAATAGAAAGTATAAGTGTTAAAAATAATTAGCAACAAAATAATGAAAACATGAGACTAGGGAGGGTGAGTTCGCAACAAGCGAAACCTAGACAAATCGGAAAAGATAAAGCCATTATTAACACTATGATTTGAAGAAAAAATCCTTTTATGCCACCTACCTTCAAAGGAGGGCTGTATGTCATTTCCCTCCATTATCCAATTCGCCTACCTTTCTACCTACAACACTCCCAATCGAGCTCTCTAACCTTAATAGACACCAGATGACCAAAACTGTAATTTCATTTTTGATCCTCTTTGTCAATCCATTTCGAAACTCAAATCTAATAAAGAAGCTACATTAAGAGCTTGTGAGATAACAGCCCTGACATACTCACAACCCATATTGACCTCTTTGTCCAACTTGTCTCATGTGACCTTACTCCCGCATGGTCATCACACATTATCCATCATATTTCCACATCTAGGTATACAAAAATTAAAAATAGCTATAAAATCCAAGAATCTACCAGTATACTTCACCAAACATTATTCCCTTCAAACTTTAGAAAATTTAATGCAAAAACAAGCAGACTTCAGATGCTGTCAACTATTACAGCCCTGGAATTGCCATCTGTATCAAATATAATATCCAGCGCAATATAGACTAAAGATATGCTGGCCAAGAAATCAATTAAAAAGGTTAAAATGAAATGCAAATAAGCCAGCTATATTGACACAGAAAAAACATTTAAAAGCTATATATATTTTCCAAGCCTTGTTGATTTGAGACAAACCTTTAAAAGGGGATTTATCCAGTCAATTGCGGAGAGTGGAGGGAAACAAGGAGACAATCCATTACATCAGTATCAGAGCATAATTCTGTCACATATGAATCGTCGATCCATTGAGCCAAAAATTGCTCACTGTCTGTTTATTAGTTTCTATTTTTCAGATACCTGTGTTTTTACTACCTGTTCACGTGCAGAGATTGAATTTCAATTTGTATGAATTTGCCATATTGCAGGCCTTATTAAAACTAGCAGAGCTCCTCTTCGTAATCCGTACACCACCATTCCGATTGGATAATTAACTTCATGTTTTCTTACAGGTTATGGGGATGCTCCCAATTACTTTCTGTGGGATCATCCAACATTGCTATCTCCTTGCTGTGATGCAATTCATTATCCTTGTTTCCAAGACAATTAATGCATTGAGTGTTGGATCTGACATGGTACACTTAGAAGCGGACTATTATGTTTTTGTCATGATGTGAGAAAGTCCAGATATGAAAGTGTTCCAAACAAGTCAAGAAATTATAGGTGAACTTGAAAATCGCGAAGGATCAAACTAAAGAATTTCATGCAGCATACAAATACATAAGCCACAATATCAAGCCAAGGGAAAAGAAACTTGATAAGACATTCAAGATTTGATCTAGGTCCCACCACATTTGTTGTCATGTTAATAGCAGTAATGAAAATCGTTGCAATTTGATAAATTATCACCACAAGGTGCGCGGATTTGCAGCGATGTAGACTGGGTCATGTAAGCTCTCAAAAGACTTATCTTAAACCTGACTGAAATAATGATAAGTAAAAACCTCAATGGCATCAGCTTCCAGTTGTATCATACAGAGTGAGATAATCTATTTTGGTTAGGTCTTGAGATTGGTGCCGATAAATGCATCATTCTTTGTGAATCATGCGCAGTGGAGATTATTTGTTGCTTGAATATACAGTTTGTAGGTATAGTTTGTGTGTCGTAAATGCAATTACCTCGATAACTCAGAGATTGCAAAGCAAACAATGGAGGCCATGCTACCTTTTACGTCGCACTACTAATTGACCTATGTTATCCTGAATACATGACAGGAATTTCAAGAAGTTAAGCAATGTGAAATCAAGAACCACTAATGATCCTAATAGGATCCAGTTGTAATGTAAATTTAATTCATTGATATTGTATCTCTGTTGTAGGATCCAGTTGTAGTGTAATAAGTTTTTAGGACCTTAGAGCACAATTTCCTATGTTACTCATTCTCTCTAAAGTTAAACTTATAATTAGCTGAGGCAGAATTGCACAGGATTTCAGAAAATTGTGTCAAGGAGTGGAAAGCATGTGTAGGAAGGCCTAAGGAAAAAAATGAAGGCTCTGTTATACAAATACAATTCTCATACACGAGTTCGTGCTGGACATCCTGTTTTTAGTACTAGACTAATTAGTTATTTCTTTTATCATTATTAGTGGCATTGTGAGCCTCATGGAATTTAATAGTCATGGAATCAATGCTTAAAACATTACTCATTTGATTATTTTTGCATTATTGAACAAATGGGACATTTAGTAAACATAACTCATTATATTATGTGATTTTAGACTTTGCCCCCAACTACAGATGCTTTTAAACAGTCAAGAGAATTGGTGTGTTTTAATTGTTAAATATTAAATCTAGATCATGTTGATATGCTTAATTGAACCAACATATTTCTCCCATTAAGTAATGTAAACCTAATCTTGTTTGAGTAATTCAAATCACATTAAATAAAAAAGGCATAGTTATAAGATCAACGGCAACTGAAATTGACGCATTTTTATTGCTATGTTTTTCAATTTAACAGACATATATGTTGATTGGGATTGGTTATTATTTGTTTAACCACTTAACGGGTTTCGGCTGAGTGTGTGATTGCAGCGCAAGTCTTTCCCTATAGGAGAGGGAGGGCATCATCGACGAGAGTTGGATAGATGTAGCTTTGAGAACGGAATGAAAATAATTGGCAAAAGATTTTCAAATTGCTGATGGACAGTGAAACTGCTTAGAGCTCACCAATACCCTGTGGAAATGGGTAGGTAGCCGACCTAGGGTCTTGTTAGGATTAGATTCATGTCCCCGCACTTGCTTTAGTAGCATTTAATGTCAAAGTTGTACCCTCATGTTAACTTGGTGTAAAAGGTGGCTCGCATATGTTGAATATATATAATGAACCTGTACGGTTCTAAACAGTTAGGAGGTTGTAAATCAGTTGTAACTGAAGATCATATAACTACTTCCCCTAATGATATATACACCCTGCCTGAGTCATTCGAATCAGTGCAGTTTTGTGCATCTCTATCTTCTTGCTGTTTTTTCCTTTATGCTTCTAGATCTAACAGTGGTATCAGAGCATAGGCATCAATGAAAGGAGGGGTCGACAGTGTGGTTGACGCAAGCAGAAGATAAACACGTTTTTTTGAGTGTCTGGAAAAAACATCCAGCGAAAAGGAGAGTCATTTTTGCTGCTCAGGAGACTCAGTCGTTTGCTGTTGAACGTGACCGGTGTTCGGTGCCCAGTTCGTGGCTGAAAAAACGTGCCCATCATTGCCCAGTTCGCTGTTGAACGTGATCAGTGTTCGGTGCCCAGTTCGTGGATAAAAAACGTGCCCAGTTTGCTGTACCGACCAGACATTTTACCTTCGTGGCTAAAAACGTGCCCAGGAAAGGAAAAGGTGAAGTCGTGAGGGGAGAGATTAAAGTCTGGGAACAAATATTAATATTTGAACTGTTTGTATAAATTCTTCCTCCACGTATTTGCTTTACTGCCACGTATTTGCATAAATTGCTGTTTGATTACTTTCTACCACGTATTGGCATAAAGTGGTTTTGTTTTATTTGGTGGGCAAAAGACTTTATTTCCATTTTTATTATTTTCATAATAAAATGGCAAATATTTCAAATCTTATTCTGCCTGACTCGCAAAAATTAACGGGCACTAATTTCAATGTTTGGAGTCATAAGATTTTAACGGTTGCGGAGTTTCGTGATTGTGATAAAATAATCAAGGGTGATGAAAGTCGACCACGACTAAACTTCGAGGATTATGACAAACATCACAAGGAAGTGTTATTGCTTCTTAAGTTGTCGGTATCGGATGATATGATACCAAAAGAGCGGAATGCCACTGTGGCAAGCACGTTGTGGGCATCCAAGGGTAAATATCGGACGCGAGAAAAAGTCGAGTTTTATACCTGAAAAATATGCTCTTTTCGTAAAATTACAAGGTGGATCGCTATCTGAGCACCTACTTCGGATGAAAGATCTCCGAGACCAGTTGTCTTCCATAAATAAAAAGGTGGACGATGATGATATGGTGGCTTTGGTTCTAAATAGCTTGCCTTCTTCGTATGAGTCATTTGTGGAGGCACTTCATTTAATGGCGGAGAGTCAAACTCTTACATTTGACAAGGTGAGTTCCTACTTGTTGCAAAAGGAACGAAGACAGACACAGGTTCAAGAGTCCACTTCTGGACAATCTGAGAGCGCTTGTTGCTCAATCTAAAGGAAAGTATAAACGACAGGCTGAGACATCCTCTTCCTCTCCTAAATATCAAGTGAAATGTTACTATTGTCATAAACTTGGTCATGTGAAGAAAGATTGTCGGAAAAGACTCAATGCCCTGAAGAAGTAGAAGGGGCAGGCACATGTGGCTACAGTTGAACACGAGTCAGAAGAAGAATATGCTCTCATGGCATCTTGCACGGGTAATGGCAGCCCTACTCGATGTTGGTTCTTTGATTCTGGAGCATCACGGCATTTCACATGTCAAAAAGACTAGTATGTCAATTTTAATTCTTGTTCTTCTGATTCAGTTACTTTAGGAGATGGAAGATCACATGTTGTAGAGGGTATTGGGGATGTTCGTATTATGCTAAATAATAATACCAGATTGCTTGTAAAAAATGTTAGATATGTGCCTAACATGAATAAGAACTTGTTATCTATCAGTCAACTAACTGATAATCCCAATATCTCTATAAACTTTTCTGGTAAACAATGTATTGTGTCAGACATCAAGCAAAATAAGGTTGTTACCCTAGGAATTGGGCATGGTGGTCTATATAGACTTGTTGATCCTGCCACAGTCAACTTGCATGCCTTAGTTGTGGAAGGCAATACCAGTGTTTTATGGCACAAAAGATATGGCCATCTCAACCTTCAGTATTTAGCCCGCCTTCATAGAGCCAACATGGTTGTTGGTTTGCCTCCTATTCAAGAGAAACAGGACATGTGTGTTGGTTGTTTTGTAGGAAAACAAAAGCGGAAGCCTTTTCCCTCTGAAGGTGCTTGGCGTGCAAAGGGGCTCTTGGATCTTGTACATGCAGATCTATGTGAGCCATCGTGGAAGACTCCCACAGTCCTTGGTGCACGTTATTTTCTCTTCTTGTGGATGATTATTCTCGGAAGATGTGGGTCTATCTTTTGAAGAAGTTTGATTGCTTTGCTTCTTTTGTCAAGTTCAAGGCCTTGGTGGAGAATCAAACCAACCGGCGGATCAAGACTTTGAGATCCGATAATGGGGGTGAGTTTACCTCTAAACAATTTGCAGATTTCTGCAGCAAAAATGTATTCAACACCGATTGATGTGATTGCCTTATACCCCGCAGCAAAATGGGGTGGTAGAACGGAGGAACAGAACCATCATGGAGATGACTCGATGCATGATGCACAATCGAGGAGTGCCCTATAAATATTGGGGAGAAGCTGTTAACACAGCTGTTTATATACTCAATCGGAGTCCTTGCAAAGCTTTGCAGACATCACACTAGAGGAAGCTTGGTCCACCATCAAACTAGAGGTATCAGCATTTCGTGTTTTTGGTTCAGCTGCTTATACTTTGGTTCCTGAAAATAAGAGTAAATTAGATTCCAAATGTTCTAGATATTTTTTTGTTGGTTATAGTGATCAATCTAAAGCCTATAGGTTGATTGATACTTCCACTAATAAGATCATTATTAGTTGAGATGTTGATGTAAAAGAAATAGAGTCTTTCTTTGGTTGTAATCAGCAAGGGGACCAGCCAAGGGGCAGCGATCAGCAAGGTGTCATAACAGAGTTTGGTACTCTTTCCTTGCCTGATCATGAATCCGGTTCTTCTCATACTCCTCCACAGACTCCAAGATAGTCTACCAATCTTCCACTGAGATTGTTGAGTCTCCAGGAAATCAACTTGCATTGGTTTCTCCTCCGGAACTTCCATTGGCTTCTCTTCTAGAAACACCACAACCAGCCACCACATCTTCAGTTCAGCGGAGGCCTAAGTGGTTTTACTCCACTATTCAGGATTTGAGGAAGGAAGAATTGTCTCCTCTCTTAGATGGAAGGTCTCGACGAATTGGTAAGCAAATTGATTATTCTGAGCACGCTCAATTTGCTCTTGCTTCTAATCTTCTTCATATTCATGAGCCACAGAAATACTCTAAAGCACGAGGCATACCGGAATGGGAAACTTGGTCTTGTTTCGAGGTTTGTCATTAAGGGGGGGTGTTGAATATATATAATGAACCTATACAATTCTAAACAGTTAGGAGGTTGTATCATAAAGATCATATAACTACTTCCCCTAATGATATATACACCCTTCCCGAGTCATTCGAATTAGTGCGCTTTGTGCATCTCTATCTTCCCGTTGTTTTTCCTTTATGCTTCTAGATCTAACAAATATGAAACTCATGAGATCTCCTATTAAATACTTTATTGTATATATGATAACAAAATGTTAGCTAGGAGTTAAGAAAGTGCCACTATTTTGAAGTTGTTAGTTTTAGTTCCAACTTGAGGACTTTTATTTCTCAGATGGCAACTTAGAAAAATTTCAAAATTTTCTCAATGTCATTCCTACACATGGATAGAACCATGTGAATGAGCTTTCTTGGACTAGAAACCAATCATAGACTCCCGGTTTTGAGAGTAGTAGCTGCAACCGGTGGAAAGCGTAAAGCGTATCATTAACTTCATTATACGGAATTTTGGGTTAGCTTCCAAGGGGTAAGGGTTCATACTCATCCCGAACATCAACCACAAAATTGATAGGAAAAACATCAAATACACTTTCTTGGTCTTGTTCTCGCTTCCTCTTCATATATCCGAGTGTGATCTTCAATCTCTGTGGCGGTACTTGTTGATAACGATCTTGCGGGACTTACTTCGGTATCGGCCACTAATAAATTGTGCTCACCCCGACGAATTACAAAAAGTGGCTTGCCTCTTAGCCCGTGCTTACGGTGTTTAAATCAGCTTCAAAGATGGAGAATTCAAGAATGTAAAGCTAAAGAAGTAGAGTAGAACACAAGGACCACAAATCTTTATATTGATCTTAGATAAGATATTACAGCTGAAACATCACTCGATACCACTCTTCCCAGCGCACACCTAAACATACTATTGACACTTAACTTGTCCAATAATCAATAAGGCTATCTCTAAGTCAAGTCAAAGTACCATTGATCAAAGGATTCTCCAAGACTGAATTGAGAACTAGATTCTGGACATAGAACTAGAACTTCTTTCTCTTCGACCTAGCTCCTAATGAGCTAAACCTCTCGCTTATATAGGTAGAGAAAAGGAATTTGACTCAAGACCTAGTAAACCCGTAAAGTAAAGACGCATGATAAGTTGCGCACTTACAAAAGTGAAGGGTTCCACTCAAAGTAGTGGAAGATATATGGAAAAGTGGAAAGGGTCCACCATGCTTTAATGAACACAAGTGACAACAAGCCAATCACAATACCTTTATTAGATTCCTTGAAGCAATGCTTAACAAATGTATTGCAACTCGAAGAAAACTTGATGCAATGCTTGATGAATGTGTTGAAAGTCGAATCGGTTGATCAATGAAGATTTGGCACTTGCTCTTTAAACTTTTTTTGTTGCTCTCACTCTTGCTAATGCTCTCAGCCTTTCACTCTTGCAGCCTTGCTTGCTCTCACTCTTACACTTGCTCACTCTTACATTTGCAACCTTGCCCAATATTTTGTGATTTGAAGTGAGGGTGTGAGGTTCATTTATAGTATTTTTGAGTGCTTAATGTGTTGGTGAGACCCTATCAACTATTAAGGTTAGGGTTGGAGGCACAAACATCTTAAAAAATATGTTTTTAATTAAGAAACCAATTTTTTTCTGCTTTTGCAGTAGGGGACAGTTACAGGTCTCCAAGATAGTTGAGGGACTTCGACAAGTCTCCGTGAGGTCTCAAGGATGTCCCCAAGCCTCCCAAACGTTCCCTTTGGGACAGAAATATCTCCATTTTAGGGGGCGCCCCCTGACTATTGGTGGTGGGACAGCAGGGGGACGTTTCCCAGAAGTCAACAAGTCCCCATCCGCAGAAACAGCAATTTGGAATGGGGGGAGAGGGGGCAACATTGACTAAAACTATATTTTTTGGCTTGCAAACTAACACTGACTAAAAATATAAATTGCAAAACTAATGTGCACTTTTTACAGAAATAAAGTGACATTTACAAAAGTGCATAGCTTAAAGTTAAAAACCGCAAAAGTGACTTGGTCAATAAACAGCTGTTAATTTTTGATATAGTGTTATCATAATAAGATGGCAGACATCCTAAGAAAAGCATGACAGTTTCATCCTAGGCTAAACTTGTTCTTAAAAATAGATGACACGTACACATTCAAGCATGAAAGAACTCGTGACTAGAACATCAACAACAGGTTCGTTAAAGACCAAAGCTGTCCTGAATAAGACAAAAGCTGAAAATTATTGTTCGACTTGGAATATGGATGAATTGGTATTTCCTATATTGGGTTGCTCTGATGGTTGGAGCTGTTTGTGTCAAACTTTGAGCATGCCTTTGTCAAAAGAGAACCATTAGAATTACATGGCCCAAAGAAAGACAACTAGAAATTGAATTCAGTTTGCAAAGAATAGAGAGAAGACATCAGAACACAGTTTGGAAAGGTCAAGGGAGATAGGTGTTTGGTTGTGTTGCGATCTTGTAATCTTGCAATTCTTGTGATAGTGAATTGGAGGGACAACCTCGCTTACTGATTTTCTTACAGTGGGTTTCTCTAGGGTAAATATGTATGTTTACTCGTGTGTGTCTGTGTGTGTATTGTTACATATTTGCTTTCAATGTTTACCTGTCCAATCCTCAATTATCCATGTAACTCATGCAATATGACCACACTATGAATAAATGTGCATAGGCAGATTAGTAATTATGCACAAGTTGTGTGTTTACTCTTATGTGTGAGATGTTGCATATTTCATTTACATGTTTACTTGTTCAATTCTCAATTTTTCATGTAACTCATGCAATATGGCCACTCTATAAACAAATGTGAATATGTGAACTTGAAGTGCTAATGTTGTGCATAAGCACATAAATCAGATCAAAATAATGGACAAGAATCATGTTAACGAAGTTCGATATCAACATATGCAAGCTAATTGCATATTACCTAAATCAAGATTTGATTTGAAAAGTGATGCTCAGGGGACAACACTTGGCCCAACTTATTCATCCTCCAAGTTCGAGCCTCGACAACGTCTTTGGGAGTTACCCCCAAATATGTGCTACCCCGTGATTGCATCTAATCCTTCCTTGTGATCCCGTTGTTCGAGATTTCACTAACACATGAACAAATGCAGAGGACATCCACCCCATGCATCTTAACCATGTGCCCCGATAACACCCATATTACAAAGAATTATAGACCTCTGCACACCCGACATTAGGGTTTGCCCTACCCGTGAGCGTTGGCTCATTGCATTTTCGTTACTAAAACAAACCGAAATGAAATCATTGTAGATAGTTTATAAATTAAGAATCAAAGGTAAGAAAACGTTGCTTCACAATTTCTATCAATGTTTTTCTTCCACTACGTAAATGATATTGCTCAAAAGAAATACTTTATGCTTGCTTTTATCCCATTTGAGCAAGATTTGGCGATTTGCATGACAAAAGCCCAAGATGGTGGCGTGGAGGACATCCCACTAGCCTAGTTCAGTAAATTACTGATTTATAAATGAACATGCAACACTAGCAGAATTTTTGTGACAAATTCATGAAAACAATGAGATAACAAAATAATAGTCTTTTATTCAAGGCTGAAAAGATATAATACATTTGATTATAAAAGCCCAAAAGTGAGAATAAGAATTCCCTTGATTAGAAACTAGGGGAACACTTCATAACTAATTTTCCTAAAGAAGGAATATGCATGTGATGCATATTTAATTCCAACTATAGCTTTTTTAGGAAAGCTAATTTTAGCTTTAGTCTTGCTTTAGTTTGCTTTAGTTAAGTTAGCTTTATCTTATTTTTATCATTAGATTTAATTCAAATAAATCTGTTTTAAATCATGCATAGCATGCAACTGTTTTAAAGCATGAGTTTAGATTTAGAATGCTCAGTTGAAGAGCTGTTAGTGGGTGAGTTATTCTATTTAAATAACAGCAATTGTAATTGCTTTGTATGCACACACAAAGGTGTGAAATCTGCACAAGCAAGGAAGGATGTGTATTGAAAGCACACAGCTGCATGCACAATTGTAAAGAGCTGAAGCTCTGAGTATGATGAAGCTTTTATTAATGGAGATTATGCACAACAGTGCTGGTTTGAATATTCATATGTTTATGCAAGCTATTTAAGTATTCTGTTTATTTCTTTTATGTTGTTTGTTGTATAAGACTGCAGATTTTCTACAAATTGGTATCAGAGCAAGGTTATTCCAGCAGCTTATTAAATTGGTAGCAAGCTATGGCTTCTACATCCGGTATGCAGACACCGCAATTTAATGGAAAGAATTACGAATACGGTCGTTGACCATGAAGGCGCTATTCGATCTCAAGACGTGTGGGAGATCGTTGAAGATGGGTACACAGAGCCCGCAAATGCAAAGAAGATATATTGCACTTTCTCAAGCAGAGAAAGATACTTTGAAGGAGTTACGAAAGAAGGATGGCAAAGCTCTTTTCTATATTCATCGTGCAATGCATGAAAGCATTCTTCCAAGAGTGGCAAAGAGCTACCAAGCAAAGACTGCATGGGATACTTTACAAGTCAGCATATCAAGGTAAGGAGAAAGTAAAACTCGCTAAGCTACAAGCTTACTTTCAGAGAGATTTTGAGAATTTAGCAATGAAAGATTCGATTCTCAGTAGAATCATTTTTACTTATGTAGTTGGCTTAGTCAATCAAATCAAATCTCATGGTGAGACTCTTGAGGACAAAGGATTATTGAAAAATTGCTTAGAAGTTTGCCTACGAAATTTGATCCTTTAGTTGTTGCTATTGAAGAAACTAAGGATCTGAGTCAGTTTTCTATTGATGAGTTGCATGCATCACTAATCAATCATGAACAGAGGATGAATAGATCACATGCAAGTGTAGATCAAGCTTTTGCATCTCATACAGTAGTCGTGGCAAAAGAAGAGGAAGTTTCAGCCCAAGAGGCAGAGGAAGAAGTCCATCCAGAGGACGTGGCAGCAGTTCATCATACTCAAGTGGAAGAGGACATAATCAAGAACAGAGTTATGGTCAGAGACAAGATAAGTCTCATGTTCAGTGTCATTATTGCAAGAAGTATGGGCACTATGCTTATGATTGCAAGAAAAAGCAATATGATCAAGAGAGACAAAATCAAAATCAGGTCGAAGTTCTATTTCTAAACCTATGTTTATCAGATGCACAAGGATTGCTGAAGCAATACCTTCTTTATCCCCTATTGAATGTAATTTGTCAAAAGAGAGTCCATGTGATGTATGGTATTTAGATTCAGTCATAGTAATCACATGACAGTAATCTAGATTTGTTTTCTAGTTTGATGATTCAGCTAAGAGTGATGTAACTCTTGGAAATAACAATATTGTGTCTGTGAAAGGAAAAGGCACGGTTAGTATTCTAACAAGACAGGGGAGCAAACAAGTATGCAAGATGTTTACTATGTCAGCAGTTTGAAACATAACCTTATGAGTATTGACAACCGGTACATGTAAAGGATACCGAGTCTATATGGAAGACAATGAGTGCGTGATTGTGGACAAAGCTCCTAGCACTCGGCTGATTGCAAAAGTGAAGATGAGCAGCAATAGGATGTTTCCATTGATTTTGAAACCCGAAAGAAGAAGAAATCAGATCTGTTTGCAGCAGAAAGTCATGTGTTAAGCCAAATCCAGTCTTTTGTTGAGTCCCGCACTCAAACAGATGAGTCCCGCGCGCAATGAAAAATCAAGTCTCATACCAAGGAACACAATCATCTTTTCATTCAGCTTATGAAGGATGAAACATGGCTTTGGCATCTAAGGTATGGACATTTGAATTTTGGAGGTTTGAATTTATTACATAGAAAAAATATGGTTAAAGGTTTTCCATTGATTCAAAAACCAGAAAGGGTATGTGAAGGTTGTATTTTGGGAAAGCAACACAGAGATTCATTTCCAAGCTTGGCAAAATAAAAGAGCAAGTGCACCACTTGAGATTGTACATTCAGATTTATGTGGACCTATGCAAACAGCTTCTATTGGAGGTTCTATTTATTTTATGACATTCATTGATGATTACACAAGGAAGACATGGGTTTATTTCCTAAGAAATAAATCAAATGCCTTTGATACATTTCAGCAGTTCAAGGCATTAGTGGAGAAGCAAAGTGGATACTACATCAAAGTTCTCAGAACGGACAGAGGAGGTGAGTATGTTTCTAATGAGTTTATGAATTTTTGCAGATATCATGGTATACACAAGCAATTTACTACTGTATACACCACAAAGTAACGGTGTGGCAGAGAGGAAAATAGAACCATCATGGAGATGGCGAGAAGCATGTCAAGGCAAAACATCTTCCAAATGAGTATCAAGGTATGCAAAGAAGCAACTTCTGTTTATATTTTGAACAGGTGTCCAACGAAACTTGTTAGGAACATGGTTCCTCAACAAGCATGGACTAATAGGAAACACAGTGTTTCACATTTCAAAGTTTTTGGTTGTGTAGCATATGCACATGTACCTGATGAGCTAAGGAAGAAGTTAGACAACAAAGGAGAAAAATGTATTTTTGTTGGGTATTCAGAGAATACAAAAGCATACAAGTTGTACAATCCAGTCACTGGAAAGGTTGTGATCAGCAGGGATGTACAGTTTATTGAGAATGAAGCATGGGATGGAAGTATAGAGAAAACAGTGAGTATAGCAACATCTATTCCACATGATGATATGACAGATGAAACTTTAGAGCAACAAGCTACTGTATCTACAAATCTTGGACATGCACCACAAGTCATAGCACAAGCTACACCTCCATCTACAGTTGAGGTCTCCAAGATTTCAACCATCTTCAGTCATGCAAGAGACACCACAGGAACACCGTGGCTACTCCATCACCAAAAAGTAGTCCCGCATCGAATACTCCTACGCAAATGCGAAAACAAGAAGTCTAAGTGAGATTTATAATGTTGATACAACTAATTCATTTTCAGTTTTTGCATTATTTTCTCAAGCTGCAGATCCAGATATTACGAAGAGGCTATAAAGAATGAAGTTTGGGAAAAAGCCATGGATGATGAGATTGATGCTATAGAGAAGAATCAAACGTGGAGCTAATGGATCTTCCAAAAGGAAAGGACGTGATAGGAGTCAAGTGGGTCTACAAGACAAAATACAATGCTGATGGAAAAGTACAAAAGCACAAAGCAAGGCTGGTCAGCAAGAGGTTTTACGCAGCAATATGGAGTTGACTACAACGAAACATTTGCACCAAGAGCACGCTTGGATACAAGAAGAATGGTTTTAGCAATCGCAGCTCAAAACAAATGGCCTATTTATCGATGGATGTTAAATCAGCATTCTTAAATGGATTCCTTGAAGAGGAAGTTTATGTAAATCAGCCAAGGTTATGAGATCAAGGTCATGAAGGAAAAGTATACAGATTGAAGAAAGCACTCTATGGTCTCAAGCAAGCACCTAGAGCTTGGTACAAAAGAATAGATTCTTATTTGATTGAGAATGGTTTCAATGAGGAGCAGCAATGAGCCTACCTTATACACCAAGATAAATGAGCAAGGTAAAATTTTAATTGTTTGTTTATATGTAGATGATTTGATCATTACTGAAATCTATCTACAGAGTCATTCAAATCAGCCATGAAGAAGGAGTTTGAGATGACAGATCTTGGTCTTATGCATTACTTTTTGGGTATTGAAGTTCAACAATCAGAAGGTGAAGTTTTTATCTCACAAGCAAAGTATGCAAGTGACGCTTTTGAAAAGGTTTAACATGTTGAATTGTAAGCCAAAGACCAACACCACTGCAGTAGGGTTTGAAGTTGAGCAAAGAGGATGAAGGATCATTTGTGGATCCAACATTGTTTAAAAAGTTGGTTGGAAGTCTTATGTATTTGACGGCCACAAGGCCTGATATCATGTATGGTGTAAGCCTCATATCAAGGTTCATGGAATCTCCAAAAGATTCACATTGGCAAGCTGGAAAAAGAATTTTGAGGTATGTACGTGGAACAAGAAATTATGGAATTCTTTATTCAAGTTCAGATGAGTTCAAACTCATTGGTTTTACAGATAGTGACAATGCTGGAAGTATAGATGATCGGAAAAGTACATCCGGCTATACTTTTCACTTTGGAACAGGAGTGGTTTCATGGGCATCAAAGAAGCAGCCCATTGTCACGTTATCTTCAGCAGAAGCAGAGTATGTAGCAGCAACAGGAGCAGCATGTCAAGTCGTTTGGATGAGAAGAGTGTTGACAGATTTACAACAGAAACAAGTGGAAGCTACACAGATTTTTTGTGACAACAACTCAGCCATAGCGTTGTCCAAAAATCATGTTTTTCATAAGAGGAGCAAGCATATTGATACGAGGTATCATTTCATCAGGGAGCTGGTAAACAACAAGGAAATTCATCTTGAATTTTGTAGATCTCAAGATCAGCCATGCAGACATTTTTACAAAAGCTTTAGCAAAAGAAGTTTTTGAATATTTGAGAGATTGTTTGGGAGTATGTGATCCTGCACATGGCAGATCTGAAAAAGCAAACACAACTCTAGAAGAGTGAAAGCTACAGTTTGAAATTAAGGGGGAGTGTTGGAAATATGCATGTGATGCATATTTAATTCCAACTATAGCTTTTTTAGGAAAGCTAATTTTAGCTTTAGTCTTGCTTTAGTTTGCTTTAGTTAAGTTAGCTTTATCTTATTTTTATCATTAGATTTAATTCAAATAAATCTGTTTTAAATCATGCATAGCATGCAACTGTTTTAAAGCATGAGTTTAGATTTAGAATGCTCATTGAAGAGCTGTTAGTGGGTGAGTTATTCTATTTAAATAACAGCAATTGTAATTGCTTTGTATGCACACACAAAGGTGTGAAATCTGCACAAGCAAGGAAGGATGTGTATTGAAAGCACACAGCAAACGCATGCACAATTGTAAAAGAGCTGAAGCTCTGAGTATGATGAAGCTTTTATTAATGGAGATTATGCACAGCAGTGCTGGTTTGAATATTCATATGTTTATGCAAGCTATTTAAGTATTCTGTTTATTTCTTTTATGTTGTTTGTTGTATAAGACTGCAGGAGTTACAAAACAGTTCGAAATCTGTAATGGTTCGCCTTCTTGGTCATATGCCAATTTTCATGTCTACTAGTGTGGTACCAACCATGGGAGAGCCAACTAGGGCGGCACCATTTGGCGTGAGGGTTGGTGTTTAGCCTTACCTCTACAGGATCCTTTTGTTTCATACACCAACTCGGGAGTGCCAATTAAATAGAGGTCCAAATTGAAATGAGGAGTTGAATGGAACACCAATCTACCAAAATGATGGCGTAGGAGATTTGTGTTGGCACTATGTTGTCAAAATTAAGCATATGCGATATGACTGTTGGTATTCATATAATCTTTTGTGATACAAAGTCGCAGCAAGGCCTTCCCATCTTCATATGTATCACCTTCCATTATAAGTTTTACTATTTTCAATTTGAGGGACATTTGAGTCTGTGTGTCCCCTTTTCCTATAAGAACATCAAGGAGTTCCCTTATTAAGAGGGGAACATCCCTTTCCTTCCATTTTGTTCCAAGGATGGCAGGGTATGTCCCCAAAATTGTGGGGATGCAGAGAATGCAAGGTACTAATCCCTAAGTTGCAATGTAATTTACTCGCTCGATTATACAAATGGATCTCTTCTAAAATAAACAAAGAGCAATCGAATGAAGCAACAAGCAATAAAAAACATAAGAACAAGACTGACGTCTATAATTGTTTTCATTAAGTTTCTAGCTTAAGACAGATGGAAAGATTTAAAAGATAATATATGAACAGTTCCTCTACAACGCACACAAAATTTTGAAGCAAACATAATATAAATGAAATATCAGCTTAATTCTCTCAACGATATCAGATTTAAAAGCAGCAAAGATATCGCCTTATTTTTTGTAGTATATCATACTATCTTCTAAAATTGTTGTTATAAATCTGAATGCAAATAACGGCTATTATCTCTTTAATTGAGGGAACCTTCAGACCTAATAAATCAACCAGAGATTGATCGGGTCTATTATCTCTTTCCTCCCCTGGTCTGTAGTTAATCCGGTGATAGAATAATATTAAACATCCTCCCTTCACTCCGTCGTTAATCTGCCAGTGGGATGCTACATCTTACTCCCTTGGACTTAAAAAAAAAAAAATCACCATGGAATATGCCTATAGATAATTTTCTATAGCAATACTATCTCTCACTCACATACCTATAATAAATCTAATGATGGTAAATTATACTCTGCATCTTTAGTAAATCTAAAGATGGAATGTCCTTCTTCGCAGAGTCTGAAGTTATTCCACCGACAGATATTATCTCTCTCAGGTCAATAGGAGATCCATCAAAAGGATATTTTTCTCCCTTAGGTTTTATAGTAAATGCACTGATAGAACATTATCTTTTTTTCACAGGATATCATATCTTTTACCTCAGAGTCTGCAGCAAATCCGCCAGTGAGCCATAAAGGACTTAAGGATAGCCCCTACGTCTGTAATAAATCTGACCGAGGGTCAAAATAAGTCTAAAATATAAATGAATTCAAATTATCAGTCATTGTCACAGTTCCAAAGAAGCATGGCTGAACTTATTTAAACACTATTTATTTATTGCATTTAATTAATGATATTTTCTCTTTGGGGCTGACAACTCATTAGACAACATTTGCAGGACCATTGACATCAAGTGAAAATCTCCCTTCTCACCATATTGCTTGGACCATAGTTTGCCTATTCAGCGAGTACTCGCCAAAATTTTGCCTGGGGAATATTCACAAATAAAACTCACCATTCGTCACAGGTGAATAATCACTAAGTTTGACCCTCAAATTCGTCCATTCGCAGGTTTAACACGGAAAACAGGAAAAACACAGGTTTAACACTGAAAAAATGTAGTTTTAATGCTGATATTTCTCTAGAACGGGAAGAGGAAAATGTAAATTATTGTAAATTGTAACTTGCATAGATATGCAATTTATGATGATAATTTTGAATGGAAATCATCATAAATTCATAACACTTATCAGTTGGCTATTGTATTCGCATGATGATACGATTTTGTGCTGTATTTGTATTCAAATCTACTAGAAAACACTTCCCCAACATTTTATAGACTCATTTGATATATTTTGTAGCTATATTTTGCATAAAATTTAATTTTTTAAATAAAATAGTGTATTTTTTAAGTTGCCGAATATTCCCAAATATTTGCCACGTCATGCTTGAGTTTTTGCTCAGTCAATTTTTTTTGGGTTTGCCGAATACGAGTATGTGAACTATGGCTTGGATTATATATTGAAGAACTTCTCATTGAGCCTAAAGACTGCCAGGATACGGGTACGGGTTTGCTATGCTGAAATGGCAATTTTTTTAAAACCCCCGGGTACGATATGCTGTGGGTACATTCATACAACATATTTTTAAAAATTAGAAAATATGAATATATATAAAAATTTAAAGAAAACAACAAGCTTATAGTCTCAAAAACCTATAAAATATTAGAAGCCAACAACAAGCTTATTATGAATTAGAAGCCATCTAAAGCAAGATTTCTTTGATTGAATACAAGAAGACCACAAAACATTAAATCTATGAGTCCATCTACTAATGCGCTCACAAACATTCCACTTATTGTTAACGCCCAGGGAAAGGTTTGGGAAGAAGGCAATCTTTTCATAGAGTTGTTTGGAGGTATCCTCTTGGAGAGGGGGGGCTTTGAGCCACCTCATAGTATCCCAAAAGTCATTCTCATCCTCCATAATTAATCTAGTAGAGGGAGCTGTGAAAGCATTTTTTAGCATTGTATACATTTTGAACTAAGATTGAGGAAGCTTATAGAAAGCTTTAAGGTCTGTCCATTCCATCCACTTCCCCAATATGTACAAGTCATGAAATATTTTAATTCCTTTCTCAAACCAAAGTAGGGAAGAACTGCCTCTTGTCAAGGCATAGATCTTGTCATTATATTTCAAATTCGACGAAATCAATTTGTAGGCTTGGCACCTAGTGTCAAAGGAAGAGAAGATGGGCTGCCCACCCACCAAGCGCTTCACTTGTTCCCATGCCTTCCAAATTAATCAAGAATAAAGGACCCATGAGGAGCAACAGAAAGACCCCAAATAGTAAGTCAGCCAAATGAAGTCCTTTTCATCTCTCTTGACCTTTCGGAGCCTATTGGCAATATTGAATCTCACGAAACTTTCCAAGGTTCAATTCTAGTCAAAGCCCTCACGTTTTATTAATTTTTTACACTTTAAAAAACCGTGTGGGTACACTATGGATACGTACCCACAGGACCGGTATGACCAGTGCACGGTTTTCCATACCTAGTACGCACCCAATGCTTGTGTGTACATACCCACAGAGTACCCAGAGAGTACTAGTACCGTGTATGTTTCAGACCTAGTACGGGCCAATGTAGACACAAAATCTATGCACTTGGGTACATTTTCAGTCTTAAAGCATACTAATGTATACATGATTCCTATGCAAGAAAACTATTGGTTGGCAACTCTCTTTTGGCCCTTTTGTTTTATCTTTTGCATCCTTACTGGTCTTGCACATCTTACACTCTGTCACCACTAGACTAATTTAGTTTTTATGGCCTCGGACACTAGCGCCCAATTAGGACAAAAGCATCCAGAGCTCATGTCCCTTCCGGGCACCCCGCTTTCTCTTTCTTATTCTTACTCTTTTGGGTCTCTTTTACTTCTTTTTAACACTTTAGGTCAACCTTTTAGTTGTCAATTACAAATTTCAAACAAAAGAATCATATATATACTTGGTTACTTCTTCTAAATCAAGGGTCGTGACTATAAACATTATCTATCACCACCTAATCTTACACAAAGGCACAAGAGCATTACAAGGCATACATCTAGCACACTCATACAAGGGACAAGGGTTGCATTGGTCTACATACACAGCATAGGAGGGGAAGTTTATTCCATTCCATCACACACATTTTGCATTACTCAATACAATCTACATCTAGCCCACTATCATCATGCATCTTGCACAAGGGCAACCTAGGGCACGGAACACACACACACAAGAGAGGTACATGAAGTCCGAGATGTAGTGCAGCAGCTCGGTCATAAGTTCACTCTTTGGGTGACCGTCGAGGTCGGTCCGAATCCACATTCTGCATCATTTTTATTAGATTTGATGTGGTTTGTGGACATGTGCAAGTAGTCATCTGTTTTGTAGGTTATAGGTGCGATTGAACCCTAACAAAGAAAGTCGGAATGACAAAGTGAACATTGGAGTGAAAGACCTTCCCGACCTAGAAAAATTCGAACCTAAGCATCCGAGCGGACACATTGTGCCTAGATCAGCCACAAGCGTCTGGGGCACTCCTATCCTCATGTAGGCGCTTCGTCTGTACGTATGCTTTAATTTCCAGATCCTAGTGAGCCTTGATGACACTACTTCCATCCCTGCTTCCAAAGCAGATACCAAGTCCGATCATTCTCGACAGACACATAATCAACTAAGCCACCTTCCTTCTCTCATTTGCTTAGGGTTTTACATAGTTGCATGCATATTGTGTGAACATTACTGCATATATTTACTCGAATATCATTAGTTATAGTAGTTACTCTGAAATAAAGGTTTAATTCAATTTAGATTAAATCATTTGGTGAACCCATTTGTTCCGATCTTCTTCCATGGCTGAGACTTATGAACCCTTTACCGACAAAGATTTTCATGATCTCCATGCTCATATTGTTGAACACCCTCAAGACATAGATCTCTTATTATTCGTTGCCCATGAGGAAGCCACGAATTTAGCTGAGCTCAACCCTCCGATCTCTAATAATACTTCTCTTCCTATTGTGACATTCCTCCTCATTCCACCACCACTCTTCCACCTACATCTATTGTCCCCGTTTCTATGCCTACTCCTACAAATCACTTTACCCTCCCTATTACTTCTCACACACGACATGTCTCCTCTTTAGGCACTCCTAACCTAGCCTCATTGTACCATGATTTGCAAACCCAAATTCGCCAATTACAACAATCCTCTTCATCCTTTTGCCATCTCTAGATTCCTCACTCGTCCTTCATAGCCCTTTGCACTCGCCATTTCCTTTTATCTGGTGCCTCCTAGCTTCGTTGCACCTAAAGCTTCCTACCTTCATGGCCATGGCAACCCTCAGGAACATCTTCGATCCTTTCACGTTGCATGTTTTGATTATGTTGATGACATCACACTTTTGACCAAATTGTTTCCTCGAAGCTTACATGACTATGTTATGCGATGGTTCTATGATCTACCTATCCATTCGGTAACCTCCTTTACATCCTTAGTCGATGCTTTCCTTGATCATGTTTCTATGAATATTGGCACTAAGATATCCTATGCACAACTTGCCAAAATCAAACAAGGATCCAACAAACATTTTTTGGCCTATGTTTTGCGGTATAAAAACAATCTTGCCAAAATGACCAACGTCCTAGCTGATTCAGAATTGCAAGATTATTCATTCAAAGTCTTTTACCTGCACTCCAAGAGAGTGCTATTTTCGAGACTTCTCCCTCCTTTGATCAGTTGTGTCACACGCTCAAATTGTGCGAAAGCAAACGCTATCAATGGGCAAATTGAAGTATTATGATACTTCTTCCACTTCCTCTTCCAACAAATTTCAAGCCAAATCTGCATGCAAACCATCCATTAAGCCTCATCAAGCTAAAGCCACCGTCAACGTTGTTTCTCCACTAGCCATGCTTCAATTGCAATCCACGAGGTGCTCTTTTACTAGGCTACCTTACACACCTCGGTTCCTATTACTGCAACTCATTGAAAGCAATCTAATTACTCTTCCTCCACCGCTCAATCTTGATCCTTCTCGCCCACGTGGCCGTAATTACAATGAAAATGCACACTGTGATTATCACATAGTTACCTAAGACTCTGGGAAGGCAAGATAGGGTTTCTGGGACGGCAAAAAAAATCTGAAATTCGGGGATGGCGGGGGGACAGCGAGGGGACGGCTAATTAAAAAATATATAAATATTTAAAATATAAAGATATAGTGACTAAACTATATAAATTAGCTGAAATAAAACCATTTGAAATTTAGAAGAGGTGAAACTTGAACTCATAAACATCAAATACATTCCTTAATATCATGATTCATAATATCAATATGTTAATGTAAGTTACATATGTCATATTTGAATTTGAAACTCATATGTTAGTCTTTCTACTTAGTCTTTCTAGCTTTTATATGTCAATACTTTCTAGCTAGCTTTGTGTACAAACATTCTCTGTTTGGAGGTAGGTGGATCAAGAAATGTTGCAAAACCCTTTATTACAAATTGGTTGGCCAACATTGGTTTCTTGTGGAAAATGAAGTCAGTACTCTTCTCATTTTAGGGGAGTCCAAGTACATTATGCAACACTTTCCCATGCTTATCAAATCTAGCTTGCTTGATTTCTTAAAATGTTGAATCCCACTCTTTGGGAAAATGCTCATATTTTAGTCTTTCTAGCTTTTATATGGTGATACTTTCTAGCTAATTTTGTGTAACTAGTGTTTGCTACGATAACATGAAACTGACTGGAAATGTGAAAATGTCATTTAACATAGAAAGTATAATTATCAAGCTGCATATGTTGGCTAGAGAACTTGGTTTTGATTGCTTAACCAATGATACAAAAGACACATAAAGCTTGCCATAGGGTTCACTAGTGGAAATCTTGATTCTAATTCTATGGTCATCCACCCATTGGGTAAAACTGAAAACATCAATCAGATCAAGATGTGTTACAAGTCCTCGAAGCACTTATATTAACAAGCTCTGCAATGCATGTGAATAGAGAAACTGGGAAAATCTTATAGTTTAAAGTGTTTGAAGTATGTTTTTTTATTAAAAAAGATGCAGACATCGCAGGACATCGGGGACATTTGGACATCCTGGGATGTCCAAACGTCCCCGACGTCCCCCGATGTCCCCAACGCTTCCAAAACGTCCCCCCACCTCCTCAAACGTCCCCAGGACATTTCCTGTGACCTCTGCCCAGTAGGAAACGTGGGGGAAACGTTCCCCACGTTCCCAAGTCCCCGAGACACCCAGGACTTGTAAATTTTGGGGGGGGACACATCCCCGCGTAACTATGGTCACTATCACCAATGCAATGGGCATTCTACTTATCGTTGTTTTAAGCTAAAACATCTCATTCAAGATCTTATTGACAAACATGCGATCGAGCTCCCTGAGCCATATACTGCTAAACCAATCAATGATAATCAAAAGCTTAAAATCTTCAATGACCCGTTACCAAAACATGACAAGCCAACTACTAATTCCTCTGTAAACCATACATATCATGTTGTGCCTCCTCCTTCATCGAGGCTGCTTGATTTTCTCATTGCTACCGCTAACATGCCACCACCAATTATCACATTCCCGGACCATGATTACCATGCTACATGTTCCTTTGATTCGCTTACATATAAGTGCTTCCATTAGTACTCATATAGTTAACAATACTCTGGTCCATCCTTTAGCACTTTCCAATGCATGCTCTGTGGCACTCCTACTAGCCATCAACTTTCCAACCTCTCAAATCACATTTCCAGTACTAATTCTTACGGTCATGTCATTCTTCCCATTACAATTGGGTCTCTTACCATACCAACACCGTTCCTTGTTACATTGGAAATTAAAGGTTATGATATGGTCTTACGTCTTCCTTGGCTCCGCACTACCCAGGCTATCCCTTTCATGATTCACTTATGTCTTAAGTTCATCCATAACAAGCAAGTTGTCACCATTAAAGGTATTCCACCCCGCCTGACATTACCTTAGCCAATTCTTGCCTCTTATTAGCACCACTCACAACATCTAGGCCTCCTGCAACTCTCAAGTCTAAAGTTATCTTTGCACCTAGCTCTCTCATTCGTATACGGCCTACATCACGACCCCATTATCCTCGCCGGTCCATAAGTCCACCCCGTCGGCCTAAGTCCCCTAGCCGGAAGCTCATTCCTATAGGTATTCTCCACATCCACATTAGTCTCATTCACGTGCACATAGTTACTCTTCTACACCACCGGTCCTAGACCATGGTCACATACATGTCTTTTCCTCCTTGGATATCAAATAAGGGGCCCTCACTCTTCACTATCGTCAGATAGCCTTCTATCCCTCGCACACTTGGGGGCATCACACTTTCTTCCCCCTCCATCACTATTGGTCGTCTCTATTGTCTACTTCTAGCTTATTTACTACACTTCATGCTCTCTACTTCACAATAAATATTTCCTCGCATCTAATCTCAAATCACACATTGTCTGTCATCACCCGATGACACACTCTTTTTCTACGGTTCATACTTGACAATTGAGGGAGCAATTCTTAAATGAACCTCACATCATCTACTTTTTCTCTACGCTACGCTTTGTGCTTCACAACAACCCTTTACAAGCATTCTCACATCTCTGGTAGATACATTGTATCGTCATTACTCGATGACGCAACTTGTTCTACAGTTCATACTTGACTATTGAGGGAGCATTCCTAAATGAACCTCGACTCAAGAACACTCGTTGCCATGGGGCAACGCGGCCCTCTCATCTATATATCTTGCATATCACAACACGCTATCACTTTCACACAAGATCTCCACATCTTGGTTGTATTTACTCTTGCTAGCTTATACTATTTACATGTTACACTATGCTAGTTTGAGACTTAGTATGTCGTCATCTTTTTTATACACACAGATGTGTGTTCACTTTGGTATCTTGAGGTGAATGCAGGGATCATCACAGATTCTTACACGATGCATGATGATCGACACAACTCTTTATCAGTCCCACCAAGGCTCCTGGGGGCATCTAACATTACTACTCTCATATTCCACACATCACAGATCCTATAAGCACAATCTTTACTACTTCTTGTCAATATCACTTACTTTTCGTTGATATATACATGCTTTAACATACTATTTATCTTTCTAACATGCTAATGGGTGCTTCATGTGTAGCATTTGCCTTGCAAGATTCCATATAACCATGGTTATTTATTACTTTTTGTTTACTATTATTTGCATGGGCTATGCCCTATGTCATACTTGATCATTGTTTGCTTATGGCCGCTTCGGCCTTGATTGTCTTATGACATTGTGAGTGATGTCCCATGTATGCAACCCGCTTTTTCGTGATACTTTTTGTCTTCAACGTGCGTTCTTTGCTACATTGTATTTTATTGCATGCTAACATCTTTTACACTAACACTTGTTTCTACCCTACATTGTTTGCATGTGTCTTGGTTTCTACCATGCACGTCCCTTACCCCCTGCAGGTATCCCATCTACAACAAACACATCAGTTTCAAGTCCTCTCATTTGGGTTGCATCCTCTTACATTCGTCACATGCACCCCAAACGAGGGGGCAACTATTGGGTGAACAAATCACCCTTCCAGCAACTCAAAGCTCCAGAACATAACAACACAACATAGAAATGGCAAAAGCACACAGTCATAGAGTGGTCCAGAATCAAACTTGGATCACAGACACACAGCGATACTAGCGCCAAGTACCGAGACAGGAATGTTGGGCGCTTGTGTCCCACCCCAGCACTTATGTCCGGGACAAAAACAGATAGTTTCTCAGTTCAACACAGTTTCCAGCAAGTTACAACACAGATCTCTAGTATTAGGCACTTGCCTTCAATTACAAAATTCATTCAATCGATTACATTCAGTTACAAAACAGATTCTGATCGGTTACAAAGTGGAATATGCCAATCTACAAGGGGCACTTATTTGCAAAGCGTCAAAGAAGAGAAAACAAACCTCTCTCCCCAACACTCTTCTCTTGGCGTGAGATCACCCAAAACCTCATCCTTAGCGGCGAAACGCTCAAATCCATTACTCGACGCTTTCTTGGTTGGGAATTGATCCCCAACCCCATCCAACGACATCTCCAAGACAAATAAGACAATTTTCTATCCTACACTCTCTCACACATCAGGGGCACTCTTTTCTTAAAACACTTTCTACTTACTTATACACAAGATACTCGATTTTTCATATATGGGACTTTGACTACTTTTTTCTCTTCTTTTACAGGTTCATCCTTATACGCAACAAGAAGCAGTGCACATCACCAACAAAGACGCTACTACGCATACACTTCACCCCTAGGGTCTACCTCCCTTTCCTAGTTTCCACACTTCACATTATAATCACTTCACACTTCACTTGTCCACTCGGCACGCTATCGGCTACACTCTTCTCTACAAGATTACAAGGTACGCATCTTCTATCTACTTTATGTTATCGAGTATTCACTCAACAACATAAAATGGGGAAAATGTAGACACAAAATCTATGCACTTGGGTACATTTCTAGGTCCTAAAGTGTTGGCTAGATTTTCTCATAGCTGAAAACCTAAGCAGCCATGAGATAAATCTCCCTCATTTACCAGTGAGGCTCCCATGTAAGATTTGTCAATTAAATATGCTAGTATTTATTTGGGGTATTACTTTAACCATGAAACTCATGAACCATAGTGTATAGTTTTGCAGTTAAGTAAGCAAATCGTTTTTAGAAAGGAAATATCTAACGAAGAAGAAAATAAAAAAACGTAGGAAAGAAAGAGGGGGATGTGCAACCCAATCAATAAATTACAGAGTTGATTGCATGCACATGATTGCAACCAATAGATATTAACACATAGAATTATAAGCAAAGGCAACTTTCAGATCTAGATCTAGAATAACACGAGTTTATAAGTAGATCTAAGACAAAAAGTTATAAACAAAATGCACCGTGACACAAAGTTCTCCGGAAATCTGCTCCTTTCTATTCTTTGTTTCAAATAGCTATCAGTGGTTTCAGCACAAAGTCTCGAACACAAGAATATTGCTTACCAATTCTGATTCTTTAACCCGTAGGTTCTTCCTCTACTTATAGCATGTAGAGGGAAAATTATAAATAGGAAGCCTTTAATGAACTGGCACATGTGGAAGTCGCAAAGGAAACAACTGGCAATCTCCCTCCTCGAATTCCTCTTTGCTTGACATGCATGATTTGCAACTGAAGATAGAACCTTCTATTTTGCATGTCTCGCCACCTATCTCCAAGTAATTGATTTCTCCAAGTAATTGACTTCTTCAAGTAATGGCTTTTAAACCAATCACTTAAGTTTTATAATTTAATTGATCGCTCAATTATTTTGTCCAAGAAAAGAAGAAAAAGGAAAATGAATTAGAAGAAAGTTGCAACACTTTTGTTCTTTTTCCATATTCTGCATGCAGTTGATTATTTTGCCTTTGATTCTCACCAAACTGAATCTGGAAGCAGCTGGATCTCGGAAGCAAATGGATCTAGAAGCGCTAGATCTAGAAGCAGCTGGATCTGGAAGCAAGAGATTATGATTTGTTCACGGGTATTGCCTTTGACTTGTCTTCCTTCCTTGGAAATTTCGTAGTTCTTCTCTAGTACATGCATCAATGCAATGTTTGCCGTAAATAACTCATCATTTTTATTTTTAATTGCATATGAGCAATTAAAAATTCTGGAAAGCACTCCGAGTGAATGCAAATTCAATGAAGGCTTCAACTGGAAGATTGGGAGCACATGCACAAGATCCTGGAAGGAATTTTCCATGCACTGACTTCTACACGGCTACATTAGAAACAAGAGGATGAATCCTTTGCAATTATGGATCTAGATCTGAAGCTATGCATGATTCTATTGATCCTTTTCTTTCATCATGCTTTGCCATGGCCAGAGCAATCTTTGTCTGAGCAACTCTTTTTCTTTTTATTCAATCGGAATTCTTTACAATTGGTGCAGATCTAGGAATTTCTTCAGATTCGGAAGATATATTCAATGTATTGGACATTGATTTAAGCTCCCTTTCAATTATATAAGCACCTGTAATAATATGCAGACAATTAATCAGACTTAAATCAAACTCCTTCAAACCTAGGTGCCAAACTTTGAAGCTTTCCGGCAGTGAAAACACTTTTTCTGAGCAAAATTCCTCCTTCTTTGGGCGCCAAAATTGTCTGGGCTGCACTCCTTTGCTAAAGAATTAATAACTCCATTAATATGGCAGCCCATGCTTATATAACATTCATCATTCTATAATTAATAATTTCCCTTCCTATTTCAGGCAATCAATTAATTGATAAACATGTTTTTCTCTTCAATTTGGGCACCTATTTTGTGCATGCTCATGGCTGCCATTAAATAAATTAATTTAATTTATTTTTAGCATTCTACTTCCAGTCTACTTCATGCTTTGACCTTCTATTTCTCCATGCGCCAAAAATAGGAATAAAAAGCCATTAATTATTACTTTAAAAAGTATTATTTCTCCTCTAGGTGGGTTGCACTTTTTGCCATGGCTGATTTCTATTTTTAAAAGTCAATTTCTAATGGGATTATTCACCCTGCACCGCAACTCCAAAATCCCATGGTCCACTTAAGTTGTTTGACTTTCATAATGGAATTTTTTACCCTGCAAGGTAGGTAAGAAATTCCCATCAATACCTTATGTGATTTTCTTTTATTTTATAATGGGAATTTTCACCCTACAAGGCAGGTAAGAAATTCTCACTTGCCTATTGCCTCTAATTTTCCCATCATGACTTAAGTGACTTTGCTTCCATGGGAAAAAGTACCTCTGCAAGCAGGTACAAAATTCCCACCTGCCTGTTGCTACCAAAAATCTCATTGTAGCTTAAAACATTCCTTTCCCAAAAATGCAACTTGCCCAGAAGAGGCTTTTTTGTGCATGACTTCGTCTTTTTAGAGAGAACTAGACTTCCTGTGGCAAATTCCTTCTGGCATGATGTCCGTAGATGATTTCCAGATACTCCAGGCAAGAAAACAAACTGAACCGGCAAAGGAATTGACCTAGGGGAATTTCACAGAGAAAAATACGAGAAAAATAACAAAAACGCAAAACGTTGCCAGAAGTCACAGATAAAGCCCGGATTCATTCCTGGTGGAAACCCTACTGGTATATGGGAATATTGACATGTAAAACCTCAACAGGGTTAAACCGAGCACAATTTACCTCAAACAGGGCTTAAAATAATTAAATAAAAATTTCCCGCAGCAAACCCCAGTGACAGAATATAACGAGTTTGGGCATCTGGGTATTTGGTGAAATTGGCTTATATGACTCTCTGAGAATATCTTGACACAATACAGACATTTTCTAGCAATAAAAACACAAAACGACCCATTATTTTAAAAGAACGAAATTTTTACATGGGGTAGTCTCAAATTTCGAGGCAAATGGGACACCATAAAGCATACTAATATAAACATGAATCCTAAGCAAGAAAACTAGTGGTTCACAGCTCCTTTTGGCTTTTTTGCTTTATCTCTTGCATCCTTACTGGTCTTATACATCTTATAGCTCACAAGACTTGACTAATTTATCTTTTATGGCCTTGGACACTAGCACCCAATTAGGAAAGCAACGCCCGTGCTCATGTCCCTTCCGGACGCCCCCGTCCTTCTCTTTCTTATTCTAACTCTTTTGGGTCTCTTTTACTTTTTGGTTACCTTTTAACACTTTGGGTCAACGTTTGGTTGTCAATTACAAATTCACGCAAGCGAATCATAATAAAAATAAATTACTTCTTCTAAATCAAGGGCCGGCACTATAAGCATTATCTATCATCACCTAAGCTTGCACAAAGGCACAAGAGCATTACAAGGCATACATCTAGCACACTCATACAAGGGACAAGGGCTGCATTGGTCTACATACACAACATAGGAGGGGAAGTTCATTCTATTCCATCACACACATTTTGCATTACTCGATACAATCTACATCTAGCCCACTATCATCGTGCAACTTGCACAAGGGCAACCTAGGGCACAAAACACACACACACAAAAGAACTAGATGAAGTTTGAGATGTAGTGCAGTGCTCGGTCATAAGTTCACTCTTTGGGTGACCGTTGGGGTCAATCCAACTCCACATTCTTGATTTTATTAGATTTGATGTGATTTGTGGACATGTGCAGGTAGTCATCTGTTTTGTAGGTTACATGTGCGATTGGAACCCTAACAGCGAAGTCAAAGCGACAAAGTGAACATTGGAGTGAAGCCCTTCGACCTGAAAAAGTCAAAACCTAAGCATTTGAGCGGACACAGACGCCTAGATCAATCACTGGCGCCTTTAGGGCACTCTTGTCCTCCCGTGCACGCTTTTGTCTGCATACACTCGATTTCCAATCCTCGGTGAACCTTGACGACACTACTTCCACTTGTTCCAACAGATACTCGGTCTAGATCATTCCCAAATTAAATGTAATCACTAAGTCACCTTCCCTCTCTCATTTTCTTAGGGGTTTACATATAATGCATGCTTATTCCTTGGACTACTATATATATTTACCCGAATATCGTTAGTTACATAGTTACTCGAAATAAAGGTTTAATTCAGTTTTCCATACCCGATGCACGTAACGAGTGCTTGTGGGTACATACCCACAGAGTACCCAGAGAATACCAATGCTAGGTATGTTTCAAACTTGTACGGGCCGGTACTAGACATTTCAGTCAGAATGAGCGGTCTAGTGAGTCAAACAAAGTGTTTACACTTTGGCATTGTTCTCAACACTATATTAATTCGATAATATCATATTGATGGATCGTATTATTACAGGGCTTCATCGACAACTTCAAATTTTGAACATGTTGATCTAGGGCCTAGGAGGTCACCCAAAGTGGACAACACACCATATATGAGGATTTACATGTGTTATATGCATATGCGTGCTTTGCGAGATGAGTAAAGCAAATCGAGAGAGAGAGAAAAAGATAATAGAATTGAAATAGTAAATGTATTTATGTGATGCCCGCTAAAACAACCCACTTGAGACCCATGAACAACCTAGGCTTAGTTACAAAATTATCGAGTAAATTTTTTTAAAGTGTTAACCAAAGTCTTAAGGACAATTAAAATTCAAATGATAACTTTTCCCATTATAATAATTAATAATTCCACATTATAAAGCAACAAGTGTAATAAGTCCACACCTAGCTCAAATCTCCTTAGGGATTAAATTAATCACCGATTACATTGACATTTTAGCTAAATATTCCCTGAATAAAATTTTAGGGTTAAGGGACCCAAAACAATTAAATACCCAAGGTATTTAATTCCACAAGATCTAAGACAAGAGCAAGGTTTAATTACAGTGGGGAAAGGAATACATATTTGAAATCATCAGAGTAAACTCTTACCTACCCACTCCCAAAACTCGGTTGAGAGTGTCTGCAACCATGTTACAAGGCAACAACTGCCACTAACAGATTCCGGAACAAATCACATTCACTAAAACATATTTTTCCTTTATTAACAATTATCAGAGGTCACAAGGTCCAAATTTAAGGGTTTGAAGGTTCAACTAGGTTCAGGGGGTAATTTATTACCATACCCACTCTCTAACAGGCTCAGAGATTCAACTTGATTTTTCTCAAACTTAACGCATTCAAAATTTCTCTAAATCATTCCCATTGGATAGGAAATTTTCTCATATTTCCGATGATATAAAGAAGTCATAACTCCTTATAAAACTCTAGTTATGGGCCGGCGAGCCTTGGGGTGAAAATTTTCCCCCAAGGGCGGGCTTGCGGGCCCAGGGATGAAAAATTGCCCAAAAGGGACACGTGTCAAACACGGAAGAAAATCTATTTTTGGGTTGGCGGGTCGCAGGGAGATGTTTGCAAATTTTCCTACGCGGGGAAAAGTTCACTTTTTCGCCCGCGCCTCCACTGCGTCGCAAGGACACATGGCACTCAACAAGCCAAAGCGGGGAAGGAATGAGGGAAGGGCGGGCGACGGAGGTTTGGAGGAAATTTTGCCAAGGAGGGGGAAACAGATAAGTTTGACACGCGGGCCCATGCATCCGCGGAAGGGACTTCTCCGAGGCAGGGCGGGAGTGCGGGGCCGCGGGAAATTTAAGGAAAATTTTCCAAAACAAAATTTCAAAAAAATAAAGGTTGCGTGATCTCCCCCATGGTGCCACGTGCCACCCTCAATTGGCTACGGGCCGGCAGAGAAATTTAAAAAAATCCCAAAAATTTTTCAAAAAAATTCTAAGTTTTCAATGGGAAAATTTCAAGCCGCGGGCCTGCCAGGGAAAATTTTCCCAAATTTTCCACCAAGAAAAAAACTTCAAAGGGCCATAACTTTGCTGAAAGCTCGCTTTGGGAAAACAAGGACTTTCTAGAAAGCTCTTGATGCCCTCTTTGCACAGGAATCATTAATTTTAGATTTTGATAAATTTTAAGGGGTCAATTTTAAGAAAATGTTCTACAGACTTTTTAAAAGCAAACTGATAAATTTTAACTTATAAATTTTGTTCAATTTGATCTTCTCCTTCACTCAACATGCCAAACAGACATGGAGGATTGTTCTAAGAAGGATTTAGGATGCATTTGGAAGGTAATTTTGCTTGATTGATTTCCAATTTGAATTTTCCAACAATTGACAGAAAAAGACTGCAAAATTTGCCTTTGTTCAATTTGAAAGATTTTCTTAGAGATTTCTTAAGAGTTTCTAGTTTGTTTAGGGTCATTTTGATCACCTTAAGTTCAATTTAATATTTCATTTGTCTTTTATAGCTTGCAAGGTCGTTCTGATTTATATTTGATAAAATTTTACAAGTATACAGTGAAGTAAAAGAACTTATACATTTCCAGAACCAGAGATTAAACTATCTCTTTTGCCATGTAATGAAATATTGAATTCATTCCATGCTAGCCTTAAATGTTTTTCCTTCTTCAATCAAACATTAAAATAAGAATGCAATTTCTATCCTTCCCAAAATCATATATCTTAAACAAGGTAGAATAATACAATTTCTTTTCACGTGTTTCTTCCTTTTCCACTTTCCAAACAGGGATTTCATTACATTTAAAAATCAAATTTCAATACAACAATGCAAATGAGAAAAGTATTGCATAAATCCTTTATTGATTTCGAATACAACTTTACATCTTCCAATTTCTTGAATGCAATTAGCAATATTTCAAATTTCTTTCTTTCAAATGTATAGAAACAATGAGTAGAGATATATCTTTCACACTTCAATTTTACAACTTTCATAATCAATGCAACATCTTTCCATTTCAAACTTTTACAAATTCATCCACTTCAAAGTGGGAAAGGTTACAATGGGATTTTATTTCACAGGAACATTCAAATGTCTTTCTCGTCTCTTCTAGAACAAGAACATGCAAATTTCTCTTTTCTTCCAATTTGATCACAACAAAAGTGGGGAAAAGGCAACGCTCTCCACCCAACTAAGGCATCTAATGAAAGGAGAAGTCATCCTTCATCATTGGCCCCCAAGCCCCAACCAGAATGCAATAGGAAATGTATTTCAACCCATGGCAACAACAGGCTCCACAAAGCATACACACAACATTCTTTCAACATGCACATTTCAAATAAAACACAGTTCAACACAAAACAACAGTTTACAACTGCATTGAAACATTAAAATAGAACTCAGGCTTCATCATGCAAGCCAAAGAAGCAAGGACTATGGAGAAAGTTGCTTGTGCATCTCAATGGGAATTGGGCATCCACCTGTAACAAACCACCAATATAAAACATCACACATATCTTTATGCCCCCCACAATCCCTCCTTATGCCCCACATAGATTTTCCTATGCCCCCACAAAGTAAGAAATGCAAGTTATTTCTTTTCCATGGTGGATCCCAAACTCAATCTCCCTCCACAAGAATTCTAATGCCACTGCATTCCCTTATGCCCCCACACGGATTCCCCATAGTCTTTTCCTACACCATTCCTATGGCAGTCTACCCACAGCCAATAAACACACAAAACATGCTAAAACATTCACACAATACCAACACATTCATAAAGGAAAAGAGTATTTCAAGAGCCAAGCTCTTACCTCTCCATGATGGAGTTGTCTAAGTTCCAAAACAGCAAGCTCTTAATGTCAAAAACAGTCCCAAAATCAGCAACCAACAAGCATGCAAAGTTCTCCAATCTCCTTCCAAAAGCAAGAGCTCCAAGCACAAGAAAATTCACCCCAAGGAAGCATGTAAAATGTTTCAACAACCCAAAACAAAGCAAAGAGTTTCAATTTTATAGAAGAGGGAAGAGAAGAGGATGAGGTGGATCCATGTAGGATGCCACATCACACATCCTCACTCCAACACAAAAGTCAAATTTCATTCTCCAAAGCACAATTAAGAGGTGGGTGAATAATATGACAATTTACTTACACACTCCAAAAGCCCACACCCCAAAGGACTGAATTAAATAAAATGTAAGAAGAGTGCAATTAAAACTTACAATTTGTCTTCCTAAAATGCATTATAAAAGTCTAAATTTAACCCTCCAACTATAGGCATGGTTTGTAAATAAAATTAAGAAGCATGGGACAAGTTTTACTTGTCCCACAACCCTCCAAAAACAGCCTCCAAGGACAAATTTGAATTTCCAAGGAGGTGGAGTGTTTCATACTCCAAAATCTGACTTACACAACCCTTACACATACTTACACATCACTTACAACCTTACTTACACACACCTTACAACATTTAACACAAGGGTCAACAACTTTAATAATTACTTTCTTATGTCCCAATTTAATTAATTAACTTTTAACCATATGTTTTCTCACATTAATCTCCACAATTTAATTAAATAAAAGAAAGGGACACATCACTAATAAAATACATACAACCAATAATAAAAAGGAACCACATTAATAAAATACACAAAACCCATGGTCACATATAAAGGTGATTCCCCCCATGGGAATCCCTAACGAAATACAACACACACACACAAAACATGTTGTCATGGTGACCTTGTTGAATTCATCTAGAATTCCAATGTGGTTGGTCTCCAATCCCCCAATGTTTGTTGTGATGTTTTAACCTACAAAACACAAATACCTCCTTCGGCCTCATGGCCATATCAAAACGTCCAAAATGAATATAATATAATTTCAAAATCATCAATATATATATGAATCACAACAACATCCAAACAATCAACGATATCACTTACAATTTCATCAACAACTATATAATCATCAATTTTAAATTCAATTTTCTCGGTCTACTCAATATATCCAAATATCACATGTCCTAATAACACCCATAAATATATATATAACCATGTCCAACAACATGTCAACATCTATATAAAATGTCTCCAACAATCATCATGCATCATATATGAATCAGATTCAACAATAATCCAAGATCTGACATCTAACATCATATTAAATCAAAACTATAAAAATGTTCATCATATAGTCCACAATATCATAATCAGTAATAAAAGGTGCCAAAGGGAAGTTGGCACTACAATTTATTTATAATCACATTTTGTATATGGCACTCTTGCAAAAGATGGATGGTTGTCTATCTTCTACTATGATTGCTAACTATCTCGTTAATTATCTAAAGTCGCATATGTATATATGTAGTAGCACGCCCGCAAAAGATGGATGGTTGTCTATCTTCTGAATGATTGCTAACTATCTTGCTAATTATCTAAAATCACATATGTATATCTATAGATTACATGTTAAGAAGTGTGAAGATCCATTACGAAGGTTAAAACTATTTTTAAATGTGATGTTTCATCTTCCTACTATTATACAATGTGGCTAACAGTGTTTGGTATTGTTATCGAGATATATTGGCATAAAGTGAGCCGTAAGGAGGCATGCCACGTGGCATTGTGCAAAGACTAAAATATTCGATACCTACAAGGTAATGCTCAGAGCAATAAGCTTTGTGCGGTATAAGTTGGCCTTTACAATGATAGTTTGCATGTGTGTCGACTCCACGAAGCTAATGGGTCATATCGTAAAAGGTTGGATGCATGCATGGATGCGTGTTCGGTCCAACCTTCACAAGTTACATCGCGCCACCTGCAAGTGTGTGCAACATCATGGGAAGATGGTTTATGGTCTGGAGGAACCACAAACATGTGGATGAAATTCTAGAGTACCGCATTCCATTAAGGTGTATGTGCATGAACTCGCATGTTGTGAGAATAGGCTTGACGGTAACACAAGAACTATTGACAGGTAGATGCTCTTGGATAAGTCCCCCTCCTTGAAAAGAAAAGTCTTGATTGTGTTAAGTCTCGAGTGTGGAACTTAGCTTCTATTCATTCTTGCTAGGTGAACCATTTGGCTTGTTGTGCGAGGTGATGCGCTCTAACAACTCTCTTCACGATAATAAAACATTTGTGTAAACATGGTTTCTAAAATCTAATTTGGATTTCTCATTTTCGGTAGAGCATCGGTAGGAGATGAAATTCTAAACGATGAGTATATGCATAGTTGTATGTCACAATCTTCTTGGCAGATGGCGGTAAATGGCTAGAGCGTGGAATCACTTTGGGAATCCGATATCTCTTAGCACCATAGATACAATCAGTCTTGTAAGGATTGGCATTGTATACACACTTGTAACTATGCATGTAAGGATGCCCAAGGAGTACATCACAAATATCAATTGGCACTACATCACAAACTAGCTCCTCTTTGAACAGAAGGATGACATATGTAAAGCAACATTGTTGTGTAACACATACATTTGATGTTGCGGGAACTAGAGCATCCGAGTTTGTGGCAAGGATTTGAGGCATGGTTGGCATATTCAGTCGCTTGACAATTGCTTCATAGATGAGATTTGTTATGCTTTTTCACTCGAGATAATCCAATGGTTGTCGTTGCACCCATATCTATGCATACAATAGTCACTCTACCTCAACATCCTAGCGGTGCTTACCAAAATGTTATGATTTGTGCTGATGATTTCATCTAAGGTCTTGACTCTGTCATTCTTTGTCTCATCCCATGTAAGAAAAGTCTTTTGAGCATGGTAGTCTATGTTGGAGTGATTTTGTTTATGTGTTTGTCACACCATTTACTTGGCTTAGATGGTTTGAGCTTATCTGAAGGTGTGCTCTTTGGTGTGAAGGTTATTTCCCCCTTGCCCTTCTACTTGAATCCTTAATGATTATCACATAGCAAAAGGCCTCACCCATCATCTTGATCTTGGGCAGCTTCAATTTTGTCTAAATGGATCATTGTAGGCCAGAGGCCACATTATCACCTAGAAAATTCAATGGTTGCCCTTGCATCCATATCTATGAATGGAATAGTTGTTTTGCTTCAAAAATTAGCAATATGGGGAGTTGCTTGTGGAATGCTTAAAAACGCTGTGGATTTGATTCAATCATTATGTCCTAGGTTTGACTCCATTCTATGTTTCGGCAGCATAAGAAAAATCTTTCGAGTATGGCATTCTATGTTGGAGTGATTTGTTGCTTTTGCATCTTTTGCATCATTTACCCGTCTTAAATGATTTGGGCTTGTCTCAAGGTGTTCACTTTGGTGCAAATATAATTTCCCCCTTGCCCTTTTGTTTGGACCCCTCAATGATTGTCACATAGCAATAGGCCACACCCATCATCTTGACCTTGTCCAACTTCATTTTTCTCTAAATGGATGGTCGTAGGCCGTTGTAGTACTTGAGAATTCTATGCTTCTTTGTCCGGAGCCCAATCTTGCATAAAATTCATGGAAGGCATCGACGTAGGATTGGATTGATTGAACATGTCCTTATCAAAAAAATTTGCCACATCACATAGCAATCATCATAGATATCTTCAAGATAGTAATCATCCTTGAAGGCTTCCGGAATGTTTACCGAGTTAGATAAGATCTCCTTACTATCATGTCTCCATCCCCCATGGTGTGTGCTTTCCAACACTTCTTAACAGTGAAGAAACCTTCAAAAGTGCAATCTTGATCTTCTCTTCATCAAAAAGTCATTCATGGAGAAATGAGAATCTAACCGATCTAACCAATTATGTATTGCATCTGCATTTATCTTTTTTTTTAGTGTATAGGAACATCTAAATGTACTTGAAACCACAAGGAGACTCAATGACCTAAGCTTTACCTAATGATGAGATCAATGGTTCAACATTAAATTTTGTTGTTTCATGAGTGCTTATGTGATTCACTATTGATCATTGCGTGCATATCATCTTGCATTGGCTCCATTGAAACTTTGTTCAAATCATAGTTGGAAAACTTGTCAAGTACTCAGTGAATGTCCAAGTACCAGTGTTACATGGGGACGTGTTCCCCCCGAAACTCGAGTGTCTGGGACGTCCTGAACATTTTGGGGACACAAGGATGTCGCAGAAACATCCCCTTGCCCTTTTTTACATGCCAAAGAAGAAGGGAAACGTCCCCGAGAAGTCCAGAAAAGATAGGGGACGTCCCGAAGACATTTGGGACTTGTGGGGGACATTGGGGACGTCTGGATGTCTCAGGACATCCTTGACATCAAAGCAGCATTTTTAAAAGCTTTTCTTAAAAACAACAGTTTTTGATTTTTTTTAATTGGAAAGTAATAACAATATCAAACAAACATAATATTATGCAATGGGGATTGATTGGGCTCTACTTTGAGGACGAGGATGATAATTCCAGCAAGGAGTTCATGGATGTTGCTTCGAATGTTGATTCTAATTTTTAGGCTGAAACTTCTCTTTTTTTGTAATATTGACAATTGTTGGTGTATTTGAATTTGAGATTAATGATATGAATATCAGTTATTGTCACTTGATCAATCACAATGGTTTTATAATTTATTTAAGTTTATTTAATTTTAAGTCTCAAATTGAAATGGTTTTATTAAATTATGTATATTTATTAATTAATAATTTAAATGTATTTGATATTTATGATTTCAGCTTATTTAAATCTCAAATGGTTTTATTTCATCTTATTTAAGTCTCAAATGGTTTTATTTCAGCTTATTTATATAGTTTAGTCACTATATTTTTATATTTTAAATATTTATATATTTTTTAATCAATTGTCCCCTCGCCATCCACAAAATTTAGAAATCTTTTGCTGTCCCAAAGTCTTAGGTAACAAATCTTTGAGTACACAAGAAATTTTTAAAACGGGTATTTTTTCGAACATGCTCCGCCTAGTACTCATGAAACTCTAAAAAATCATTGAACGTGGAAAATATAGGAGAAACATAGAAATACAAAGCTTTGATGCTGCAAAAATGTGGTTTCAATTCTTTTTAAGCACACACGCCCTCACATTGTCATCACACAACATTTGAGCATCCTTTAAGCGAATGGAGGAAGTCTATAGTGGATTTGAAGACCAAATTTGAATAATTTTGAGTTTCCAAGTTTTTTTAAGTTTTTTTCCAAGCATGTAAATTCTTTCTAGAATGTTAATATTAGGTTTTGAAACATGGTTCATTTTTAATGCATTCCATTCGTTTTTATATAATTTTTATTAATGATTTATACTAGTTTTTCATGATTTATGAACGAAATTGCTGATTTTTTCTTTGTGTACATAGGGTTTACAGCATACACAATATGGTTTAAGTTTTTTTTTTGTATTTAAGCATGCTACAAGTTAGCATTCAATAGCATTTGGCTCTGCATCAGACTTAGCAAGTGGAAGTCATTGCCCTGGAAACAATGACCCACTTGGAAGTATGTAGTATATAAACCGCACCATGGAGAGTATTATTTTCACTCTTTGGTGGAATAAGGTTTATGGAGGCATCAATCACTTCAAGTACCATATCGCATGCATTCGTTGTCACAACATCATGTCGTGTCCCAATGTCACAAAAGAGGCAAAACGAAAGATAAAGGCAATGCTTGCAATGTTGGATGAGAAGAAACTAAAGAGGGCAAGGGTACAAGCAATTGTAGCAGCAGCCATCAACCCTAAATTAGCGAAGAAAAAAAAATGTAGATATAATAGAGATTTTGGGCTCGGTTGTGGTCCACGCACACGAGACACATCCACCTCATCTAGTTTAAGTAAAGCCCAATCACGAGGCCTTTTTGTACCTAGAAAAATGCTTGGAGCACAACCTTCGTTGCGAGGTACAAAGTGGAAAACAGAACTACACCAAGAAGCAAATAAGGCATGCGTAAATTTTTGGTATTACAATAACCTTCCCTTTAATGTAGCAAAGTTTGTTGGCATCATTGACGATTCAGCGAAAGGGTACAAAGTGCCCTTCTAACAACTTTAAGTGAGATGTTACTCTAGAATGTTGTTGTAGATGCAGAGTCAATTCTAGAAGAACAAAAGCGAAGGTAAAAGTTTGGATGCACCATTCTTTCATATGGGTCGACACATGGAAGGAACCGCACCCTTTTTAGCAGCTTCAAATGGTGACATGGCTTTCTTGAAGTCAATTAATGCTTCTAACAAGATAAAGAATGCAAATATTTGAGCCTGAAGTTGGAGGAGGTCGTTTTAGAGGTGCACATCAAGTCTGTTGTGCAAGTTGTCATTTACAATGTAACAACATATGTGGTAGTTGGGAGGCTACTTCAAGATGTGCATCCATCACTCTTTAGACCCCTTACACAACCCATTGCCTTTAACTTCTTTTGGAAGACGGTCAAATTTGATTAGGTAAGATTGGTTGTAGAAGATGCCAGAAGCATCACAAAATACAATTATAATCACCCTTGGGTTCTAAGCTTAATGAGAGATCATGCTAAGAGGAAAGACCTTATGTGAGTAGGTAACCCAAATTTTGCAAACTAACTCCTCCTTAACATTGCAGAGTATTCTTAGTTTGTTGACATTGTTGTAATATATGTTTATGAGTCAAGCATATGGTAGATCAACATATTCAAATAAAGTTAATGGAGAGAGGACCGCAAAGACGTTTTTTATGATGCCTTTGTGAAGAGAGTTGCAGAGATCATCAAGGTAACTTCAAACTTCAATTTAAATTTCAAGTCAATTCATTTATTTTCAAATTTTAAAAGTATTACTATTTACTTTAATTGTAAGTTTGTAACTTTAATTTGTTTGTAGGTGTCAAAGCTTTTGGTGAGGGTTTTGTGCTTGATGGATGGGGAGCAAAACCCGATGGGATACATTTATGAGGCCATGGATAGAGCCAAAGAGACCATCCAAAACTATTACATAGGGGTAGTGACAGATTTGGTCCCATTTAGGAGTATTTGATCGGAAACATAACAATTAACTCCACCAGGACCATTATTGTAGTGGTGTACCGCCTCAACCCCAAATTTTTCTTTTCTGATGGCTTCACATATGTTAATGGAGAGGTTATGGAGAGCTTGTCAGCAGGCATTAAGAGGATGACACCTGAGGTTGAGGTAAGGGAATTCACTATTTTAGAGTTGCAAAATTACAAGCAAGCTAAGGGAGGCTTTGTCCTTCATCAATAGTCATGTCGAGGAGATTCACTTGGACACCAGGTAATAAAAAATGGAGTCTTATATCTTACAAGTTACAAAATTTACAATTATTAATTACTTACAAACTTTTGAATATCTTATTTGTAGGTTCTTGGTGGGAAGATTGGGGTGGAAATACCCCAAATCTTCAAAAGCTAACCCTTCGAATTTTAGCAACCTTGTAGCACTTTTGCATGTGAGTGCAACTAGAGTTTGTTTGAGGCCATTCACATGAAGAAGCAATAAGTTGACATAATGACGTCTCAATTACCTAGTTTTTGCGCAATACAATCTTTGGCTTCACACAAGAAAGGTGGACACATCACAAGAGCTTGCTAATTTCAATGAGATTGATCCTATATTGACTAAACTACGGAAGAAAATGAGATCCCTTGCTCACAGAGGATGCGATTATTGATTTTGAGAGCAAAGCTATGAAGGCGTGGTACAATGATAAGCGAGATGAGATGGATAGGATGACATCATTGCGGATGTTGTCGAACATGAGGCAAAGGAGTCATTGTCATCTAGAACCAAGGTGGAGTTGCATAGCATGAAACTTCTAGGAGGTGTGAGGAGTTGCAACCAAGTGCAATAACTAGAGTCACTAGACCCTCTCCCCAAATTTTCACAAGAACAGGAAGAGAAAATTGCAATTTCTTGTACTTTGTTACTTGCATGGACATGCATCATATGATGATTTTACTCGATAATCATCATAAATTCAAAGGGGTTATCATTTGGTTGTTGTATTTGCAAAATGATGCAATTTTGTACACTATTTGTATTCAACACTAATAGAAAACAATTCCCCAACATTTTACAGAGCTCGTCTAATACATTTTGTAGCTTTGTTTTACATAATATTTATGTTTTATAATAAAACTAAGGAATTTTTAAATTGTCGAATATTTTTCAAGTCGAAATTTTATTGGTATGCCGAGTACTTGCATGAGTACAAGTATGTGAACTATGGTTGAAAGTTGAAAAGCAACTTGAAAGGTAGTTTGATGGATCTTGTGGTTTGACGTCGAGGCCCAGATACTCCAACCTTGTTCGCTAGGACATGCAAAGGAACCACTATGACACCACTAATCCAGGCCCACATGGTGAGCTGGTGGATAACACCCTAAATGAGGATTTTCACGTGTTATATGAGTTTTGGAAGATGTGAAAAAGTAGAGCAAATCAATAAAGAGATAATATAACTGGAACAATAAACATATTTATTTATCTATGCATTTTGTACATGGCATACTCTTGAGAAAATGTATGGTTGTCAATCTTCAACTCCGAGCTATACAAAGTAGCAGATGCATATATGTAGTTTACAAGACGAGGTGGCAAAATCTGATAAGGATGTGACGCTTCATCTTCCAACCATTATGTGATGTAGCAGACAAATGCATGGTATGTTGTCAGATGTGTAGCCACAACACAATCCTCAAGGGTGCCACATGGCATTATGCAGGGACCATGTTGTCCAATGTATACAGGGTAACAATCACAGCAGTTGAGCTCTACATGGCATGAGTTGGCCTTTGTAGTGTGGTCTGGAGGTATGTCCAGCTCTGGCGGAACCAATGGGAGATATTGCAGAAGGTTGGGTTCATGCATGGATGGCGCCAAGTCCGACCTGCACGTGATGCGTCACATTGTTGCGGGAGAGTGCGCAGCACCAATGGAAGGTGAATTGATGGTCCTAGAGATACCACAAACCTGTGGATGAAGTTTTGGAGTACCACAAGCTATGAGAATAGGCTTGACAATACCGCAGGAACCGCTGACATTAGATGCTCCTAGATCACACGTCATGCGATATTCAGGGTAGAAGTTTTTCTTAATAACTATTAAGTCTTTCAATATATATGCAACATATGCCAAGCAAATCAGGCTCAACTATTGTAGTAAAAGTGGTATATTTGTACAACTATCTTGGTGCTCCCTTCACCAGACCATCTTTCAGCATGACTACTACAGCATAGGCAAGATTTACAGACCGTGTTGAAAAATATGTTACCAGCTCTAAAAATGTTTGGGGTGCTGAAACTTCCTGAAAACACATTGAATTTTTTTAGAGCGTTTCTAAGCCATTTCCCAAACTAGAAACAGCCAAAATATGCTTCTAATTTATTTCCAATGGATTCCCAGCATGAAAACAACTTTTCAATAGTTTATATGTTTCTCAATAGAAGCTAATTTTGTGTAAAATTAAAAATATCACACAATAATAATTTTACTACTAGAACGATTACTTGTTTCTCATTTTGTTGCTTTCTTATGTAGGAACAAGCATGTAAGTTATGGAATAATTGCCATGTTTCTTTGGAATAGAGTCTGAACAAAATTTATTTTTTTCATTTCCATGTTCTTCATTAAGACATGAAATACATTAGGCTCAAAAACTTTAAATACAATCAAGGAGAAAAAATCAGAAGAATGCCCAACCGATATAAATTTCAAGAAAACATCCTAAAGCATGTATAAATTCATGTAGAATTTTCTATTTTTGGTCATTTACTTAGATATGGAGTAGGTCAATGTAAAACTTTCAAAAATTGAGCATTTTACATGTACTGCCAATATGTGTTTTTAAAATCAATTTGGAGGTGTTCTGCTACCAAGATACGCCTAATAGAGCACAAGCATGTGGAAGGGATGTTGAATGGCCATTTGGATATGGTAGAGTAAGATTTTACTTTTGAAAGACAGCCTAAAGGTAGAATTTTGACTATAAACACAGCTAAAATACCTAAAAATTGAAACAACAGAAGAAACAAAATGCAACCATTTTCCATGGCAAGCACCTTTTAAAAGTAATGCCGCAATAATGTGCATTTCAATAAGCTCTGTTTTTGGTCGAAACTAAGCCTAGGAAACCATACGCGCTTAATAAGGCGGTACTGGTACATGAATATTTTCTTTTACCCAGTTTCAACTTTCAATCATCGAGAATTTAAGAAACTGGCTACCAGTAAAATTAGCGTACGTAGATGGGACTTGAACCTCAGAGTTTCTAATTTGATTAGAAAATTATGAGTATTTTGAATTGTAAATTTAAGACACCTGAGTTCTTTTACTAGGAGGCCTGTAAAATGGATTCTATGAGAAACAACTCCCAGACAAATAGTCGAGCAGCACCAAGTAAGGTCAAAAAATATGGCAGGGATGTTGAGTGAGCAACTGTAGATTTGTGACTGAAATTTATACTTCAGAAAAACATCGAACACCTGTGATTGCCAATTTAACAGATTTGTGTCCAATGTAGCAAGCTTTGGAAGGGGAAATTTAAGATGTAAATATGCTAAAGCATTAATATATGTTAGCAGTAAACTATTACCAAACACACTGCATCACAAAGTCTTGATAAGGCATTCTCAGAGGAATAATTATTTCAATAAGTCAGTTCTCAATATCAAACAGGAAATTGGAGATTTAGCACTCAGTTACCAATACATCTTACAAGGTGAGTGGATAGATAACAATTGATTACAAACAGTCCATCAATTCCTTCTAATTATTAGCATATGCGATTTAAAAGACAAAGATGGGAAGCATATTAAATGTAGCCAATTATGCAACCACAAGTAAATTTCAGCAACTCATGCAATGCTTAACCACATAGTTGATGGATGCAATAGCCAAAACATTTCCCTAGCAGGCCAAAAAAGTGTACAGATTACATACCTGGTACATCAATAGCAGAAGCATAATGTTTCTGGAACATCTCCCGGCCCTTTAAAGGTAAAGGGTGAATGCCTAATATATCACCAAATCTTGAACCTCGAGGATAGCCTCCAATAAAAGCTTCAGGAAACACAAGCAATTGTGAGCCACGGGCAGCAGCTTCTGCTATCAGTCTTTCTGCTTTATCTGCTCTCAAGATTCACAATAATAATAGAAGTCAGAGAACTTGAATTAAATTTAGGAGGCAATTTGGAATAAAAATAAGAAACATGGGATCTTGCTAATACTCCTGTGTCTAGACAAGCTCCATATCATATATACAAGTCTCTAAACAATATAATTGTTCACAGTTGAGTTCTCGGTTTCATGATTTCATCCGATAAAACCTAATAGACTAAAAGCAGCTGGCAAATGCCAGGATTATTCTGTTTGCTTGTAAAATAGCACTGCCACTATAAGCAATTTAAAAGCACTGTGACTATTCCAACTCCATTCCTGGTAATAGTTGCATCCCATAGCACATATTCATACGAACTATTCATTTTATACCGTGGTTCCAGAGTGGGTTTCACAGTCAAAAGGCTCTCAAAATGAACATTGTTCTCGAGGTGCTGGAAGAAAAAGGAGATTAAACTCATTTTCTTATGGTGATTGTGTTCAGAGAAATGCAGACAGCAAGAAAAGTAAGCTGCGGCTAAAAACTTAGGGATTTTTGTTAGTGAGTAAACACAAATAAACAATGAGTTCAACATAGAAAAATCATCAAATGATTGTATAATATATATCATCATAGAATTAAAAATAGTAAAATACATGTAGTTCTTCTAACTTCTCAACATCGTCACATTGATTGATAATTCAAAATGATTGATATTATATATGTCGCATAACATAAAAATCATAAAAGATAATTCAACGCCAGGACATCAAAGTAGTAATAAGTTCTTCTACAATATAAATACTAAGAAATAAAAAATAAAGTCCTGCAAATAATAAAAAAGTATGGTGCAATCCTGGCTAGTGGCTCAGATTTATTCTAGTAATACGACTCTTTGCCTCAAATTCCATGCACTCTAAAGTTGCATCACGTTTCAACATCAAAAATGGAAATATTATCATCACTTTTCAGAATCCTCTAGCTGATAAAGATGCTCAAGGGCACCCCAATTAATTCCTGCATTAGATCTGCACCCTCCTCATCACTTAGTGGATCATCCTCAGATCAACATTCCAACATGTGGTATGTCCCTACAAATACTTTATAGCCTTCACATTCTTAAGATACAAGGTGCTATTAACTCCAACAAGCTTCACCACTCTCCTAGAGAGTACATTTGGTTCTCTTGACAGATTGGATGAATAAGTGGAGTAATTCTCAACCATTGAGGAGCTAACAGTTTGATAGCAATAAAATACCAAGTTGTCTTAAGTTCTGAGTTTTAACTTTTGTCGTCATGAATCTTCCACCACCCAAGTAAGGTACCTTTGTGCTAAACACGCTCTACCTTAGATACTTCAGGACTGTTGATGCAGACACCAAGTTTAAAAAGTTTCCACTTCGGTAAACATCTTTTCAATGGCATCATAAAAACCATGATTTTACCTGCTCATCGTCAATGGGAGACATTCTTCCACACCTTTCAATCATCATTTAATTACCAAACCTTCATCTACTTCCCTCGTTAGACCTAGACTCTCCCCACTTGGACCACTCACTGCTGAAACCCATAATTTGCAAAGGCTGCTGCACCTCAAGCATCCTCTTCAATAAGAGGAAGTAGTTGCCATATTGTTTTTTGTATTTTAGCATATTCTATGTTTAAAAAAGTAATTGACCCTGTTAAGTTCTCCTTTGCAGGAGAGATGCATCCCTCAAAATTGAAAATGAATTTACTACAAAATTGGGAAGTAAATCTGCAGTCTTATACAACAAACAACATCAAAGAAATAAACAGAATACTTAAATAGCTTGCATAAACATATGAATATTCAAACCAGCACTGCTGTGCATAATCTCCATTAATAAAAGCTTCATCATACTCAGAGCTTCAGCTCTTTACAATTGCAAGTGCAGCTGTGTGCTTTCAATACACATCCTTCCTTGCTTGTGCAGATTTCACACCTTTGTGTGTGCATACAAAGCAATTACAATTGCTGTTATTTAAATAGAATAACTCACCCACTAACAGCTCTTCAACTGAGCATTCTAAATTTAAACTCATGCTTTAAAACAGTTGCATGCTATGCATGATTTAAAACAGATTTATTTGAATTAAATCTAATGATAAAAATAAGATAAAGCTAACTTAACTAAAGCAAACTAAAGCAAGACTAAAGCTAAAATTAGCTTTCCTAAAAAAGCTATAGTTGGAATTAAATATGCATCACATGCATATTTCCAACACTCCCCCTTAATTTCAAACTGTAGCTTTCACTCTTCTAGAGTTGTGTTTGCTTTTTCAGATCTGCCATGTGCAGGATCACATACTCCCAAACAATCTCTCAAATATTCAAAAACTTCTTTTGCTAAAGCTTTTGTAAAAATGTCTGCAAACTGATCTTCAGATCTACAAAATTCAAGATGAATTTCCTTGTTGTTTACCAGCTCCCTGATGAAATGATACCTCGTATCAATATGCTTACTCCTCTTATGAAAAACATGATTTTTGGACAACGCTATGGCTGAGTTGTTGTCACAAAAAATCTGTGTAGCTTCCTCTTGTTTCTCATTGTAAATCACAACACTCTCCTCATCCAAACAACTTGAAATGCTGCTCCCGCTGCTACATACTCTTCAAGATATAACGTGACAATGGGCTGCTTCTTTGATGCCCATGAAACCACTCCTGTTCCAAAGTGAAAAGTATAGCCGGATGTGCTTTTCCGATCATCTATACTTCCAGCATTGTCACTATCTGTATAACCAATGAGTTTGAACTCATCCGAACTTGAATAAAGAATTCCATAATTTCTTGTTCCACGTACATACCTCAAAATTCTTTTTCCAGCTTGCCAATGTGAATCTTTTGGAGATTCCATGAACCTTGATATGAGGCTCACACCATACATGATATCAGCCTTGTGGCCGTCAAATACATAAGACTTCCAACCAACTTTTAAACAATGTTGGATCCAAAAATGATCCTTCATTCATCCTCTTTGCTCAACTTCAAACCTACTGCAACTGGTGTTGGTGCTGCTTACAATTCAACATGTTAAACCTTTTCAAAACATCATTTGCATACTTTTCTTGTGAGATAAAAACTTCACCTTCTGATTGTTGAACTTCAATACCCAAAAAGTAATGCATAAGACCAAGATTTGTCATCTCAAATTCCTTCTTCATGGCTGATTTGAATGACTCTCAGATAGATTTCCAAAGAATGATCAAATCATCTACATATAAACAAACAATTAAAATCTTACCTTGCTCATTTATCTTGGTGTATAAGGTAGGCTCACTGCTGCTCCTACTAAAACCATTCTCAATCAAATAAGAATCTATTCTCATTGTACCAAGCTCTAGGTGCTTGCTTGAGACCATAGAGTGCTTTCTTCAATCTGTATACTTTTCCTTCATGACCTTCAATCTCATAACCTTCTGGCTGATTTACATAAACTTCCTCTTCAAGGAATCCATTTAAGAATGCTGATTTAACATCCATCTGATAAATAGGCCATTTGTTTTGAGCTGCAATTGCTAAAACCATTCTTACCGTATCCAAACGTGCTACTGGTGCAAATGTTTCATTGTAGTCAACTCCATATTGCTGCGTAAAACCTCTTGCAACCAGCCTTGCTTTGTGCTTTTGTACTTTTCCATCAGCATTGTATTTTGTCTTGTAGACCCACTTGACTCCTATCACGTCCTTTCCTTTTGGAAGATCCATTAGCTCCCATGTCTGATTCTTCTCTATAGCATCAATCTCATCATCCATGGCTTTTTCCCAAACTTCATTCTTTATAGCCTCTTCGTAATATACTGGATCTGCAGCTTGAGAAAATAATGCAAAAACTGAAAATGAATTAGTTGTATCAACATTATAAATCTCACTTAGACTTCTTGTTTTCCGCTGCACAGGAGTATTCGATGCAGGACTACTTTCTGGTGATGGAGTAGCTTCTGGTGTTCCCTGTGGTGTCTCTTGCATGGCTGAAGATGGCTGAAATCTTGGTGACCTCCTGACTATAGATGGAGGTGTAGCTTGTGCTACAACTTGTGGTGCATGTCCAAGATTTGTAGATACAGTAGCTTGTTGCTCTAAAGTTTCATCTGTCATATCATCATGTGGAATAGATGTTGCTATACTCACTGTTTTCTCTATACTTCCATCCCATGCTTCATTCTCAATAAACTGTACATCCCTGCTGATCACAACCTTTCCAAAGGATCGATTGTACAACTTGTATGCTTTTGTATTCTCTCGAATACCCAACAAAAATACATTTTTCTCCTTTGTTGTCTAACTTCTTCCTTAGTTCATCAGGTACATGTGCATATGCTACACAACCAAAAACTCTGAAATGTGAAACACTGTGTTTCCTATTAGTCCATGCTTGTTGAGGAACCATGTTCCTAACAAGTTTCGTTGGACACCTGTTCAAAATATAAACAAGTTGCTATGCATCGTTCGCCCAATACTCATTTGGAAGATGTTTTGCCTTCAACATGCTTCTCGCCATCTCCATGATGGTTCTATTTTTCCTCTCTGCCACACCGTTCTGTTGTGGTGTATACCTGGTAGTAAACTGCTTGTGTATACCATGATATCTGCAAAAATTCATAAACTCATTAGAAACATACTCACCTCCTCTGTCCGTTCTGAGAACTTTGATGTAGTATCCACTTTGCTTCTCCACTAATGCCTTGAACTGCTGAAATGTATCAAAGGCATTTGATTTATTTCTCAAGAAATAAACCCATGTCTTCCTTGTGTAATCATCAATGAATGTCATAAAATAAATACAACCTCCAATAGAAGCTGTCTGCATAGGTCCACATAAATCTGAATGTACAATCTCAAGTGGTGCACTTGCTCTTGCTGTTTTGCCAACTGGGAATGAATCTCTGTGTTGCTTTCCCAAAATACAACCTTCACATACCCTTTCAGGTTTCTGAATCAATGGCAAACCTTTAACCATATTTTTTCTATATAATAAATTCAAACCTCCAAAATTCAAATGTCCATACCTTAGATGCCAAAGCCATGTTTCATCCTTCATAACTGAATGAAAAGCTGATTGTGTTCCTTCAGCGCAGACTTGATTTTCATTAGCGCAGGACTCATCTGTTTGAGTGCATGACTCAACAAAAGACGGATTTGGCTTAACACATGACTTTGCTGCAAACAGATCTGATTTCTTCTTCTTTCCAGGTTTCAAAATCAATGGAAACATCCTATTGCTGCTCATCTTCACTTTTGCAATCAACTGAGTGCTAGGAGCTTTGTCCACAATCACGCACTCATTGTCTTCCATATAGACTCGGTATCCTTTCTGTACCAGTTGTCCAATACTCATAAGGTTATGTTTCAAACCTGCAACATAGTAAACATCTTGCATACTTGTTTTCCCCTGTCTTGTTAGAATACTAACCGTGCCTTTTCCTTTCACAGACACAATATTGTTATTTCCAAGAGTTACATCACTCTTAACTAAATCATCCAAACTAGAAAACAAATCTAGATTACCTGTCATGTGATTACTGCAACCTGAATCTAAATACCATACATCACATGGACTCTCTTTTGACAAATTACATTCAATAGGGGATAAAGAAGGTATTGCTTCAGCAATCCTTGTGCATGCAATAAACATAGGTTTAGAAATAGAACTTCCAACCTGATTTTGATTTTGTCTCTCTTGATCATATTGCTTTTTCTTGCAATCATAAGCATAGTGCCCATACTTCTTGCAATAATGACACTGAACATGAGACTTATCTTGTCTCTGACCATAACTCTGTTCTTGATTATGTCCTCTTCCACTTGAGTATGATGAACTGCTGCCACGTCCTCTGGATGGACTTCTTCCTCTGCCTCTTGGGTTGAAACTTCCTCTTCTTTTGCCACGACTACCTGCTGTCTGAGATGCAAAAGCCTGATCTACACTTGCATGTGATCTATTCATCCTCTGTTCATGATTGATTAGTGATGCATGCAACTCATCAATAGAAAACTGACTCAAATCCTTAGTTTCTTCAATAAAAACAACTAAAGGATCAAATTTCGTAGGCAAACTTCTAAGCAATTTTTCAATAATCCTTCTGTCCTCAAGAGTCTCACCATGAGATTTGATTTGATTGACTAAGCCAACTACATAAGTAAAAAATGATTCTACAGAATCTGAATCTTTCATTGCTAAATTCTCAAAATCTCTACGAAGTAACTGTAGCTTAGCGTTTTTACTTTCTCCTTACCTTGATATGCAACTTGTAAAGTATCCCATGCAGTCTTTGCTTGACTGGCTGCTGCCACTCTTGGAAGAATGCTTTCATGCATTGCCTGATGAATATAGAAAAGAGCTTTGCCATCCTTCTTTCGTAACTCCTTCAAAGTATCTTTCTCTGCTTGAGAAAGTGCAATATATGCTACTGCATTTGCGGGCTCTGTGTACCCATCTTCAACGATCTCCCACACGTCTTGAGATCTGAATAGCGCCTTCATGGTCAACGACCAATACTCGTAATTCTTTCCATTAAATTGCGGTGTCTCGTGCATACCGATGTAGAAGCCATAGCTTGCTACCAATTTAATAAGCTGCTGGAATAACCTTGCTCTGATACCAATTTGTAGAAAATCTGCAGTCTTATACAACAAACAACATAAAAGAAATAAACAGAATACTTAAATAGCTTGCATAAACATATGAATATTCAAACCAGCACTGCTGTGCATAATCTCCATTAATAAAAGCTTCATCATACTCGAGCTTCAGCTCTTTACAATTGCAAGTGCAGCTGTGTGCTTTCAATACACATCCTTCCTTGCTTGTGCAGATTTCACACCTTTGTGTGTGCATACAAAGCAATTACAATTGCTGTTATTTAAATAGAATAACTCACCCACTAACAGCTCTTCAACTGAGCATTCTAAATTTAAACTCATGCTTTAAAACAGTTGCATGCTATGCATGATTTAAAACAGATTTATTTGAATTAAATCTAATGATAAAAATAAGATAAAGCTAACTTAACTAAAGCAAACTAAAGCAAGACTAAAGCTAAAATTAGCTTTCCTAAAAAAGCTATAGTTGGAATTAAATATGCATCACATGCATATTTCCAACAAAAATTGGGAAGTGGCCAGTCTTCCTAGAGGTCCTTTTCAAGAAAGGCATCCCGCATACAACGGGCACAAAGTCCTCTTTTTTTTGGAGGACATCAAGAGGAGTGGGAGAAAAGACTCTCCGAGATGAGAGGAAAATTTCTCTAGTTACCCCGCAACTAATGCTACAAAATTCGTAAGTAATTGACCAACATCCCGATATACAAGCAAAACTCAACCATAAACAAAGAGCAAGAGGAACAAAAAGATAAAAATTTACTAACAGATCGGTAATAGTGCATTGCACAAAAAGCGTATCGCAATATTCATCGCATGAAAGTGCAAATATTCATAGTCGCTATTATAAACCTTAAAGGAAAGGCCTTAATAACGATTAAGAAGAAAAGCCCTTAACATCCTTCACTTAGCCTCGAAAGTAGATGTCTAGGTAAGGTTATTACAGGTGAGAAAATCCACATTTAAATAAACAAATTAATGTGGCAAGATAGTTGCTTTTTCTGTCCTATTGGATTGTGGCCCAACAATTTAAGAAATTGCATTGGTCCTATTTTTGGAGACCATTTTTAAGCCTTTTTGTTTTGGTCCATGACAGCCCTATTTTGTATCTTTTTTTACCCTACATTTCACAATGCATTTACAGCTTCTATATTTTGATATAATTTCGTGAAATATCAAGTAGGGACAATCCAATTATACTTTCATACTCGATTTACTCAAAACGCAAATTCGGAAGATCTAAGTTGACTAAAACAAAAAGGGAATCAAGATGTTTTATGAGGGCAAAATGATTTTTTTAAATTAAGTTGTTATACAAGGAGAAAAGGGGTTCCAAATCACAGTCAATTGTCTATGAAGGGTTGCTTCTTCATTGTTTCTCTTGTGGTTTATTAGGTCACTTAAAGAAGGCTTGCCTGTCTAAGTGGAAAAAAGAGGCGGTTTCTAGGCCTTCTTCCCAGATGGGGGATGGTTTGCTTTTTCCAGAAATTTCCTCCGATTCCCCTGTTCCTCAGCTTGGTGGGAATAATGGCTTACTAGTGGGGCAGGCCTCGGTTTTGGCCATCTCTGGCCCTTCTTTGAATCTGACACCTCGCTCTCTCCTGAAAGAAACCGAAGAAGTTCATAGGGATTTAGGGGCACTCGCCACCTTGATCAAGGAGGGCATGGTGAAGGGTCAAGCCTCCTCGATGGAAACTCTTAATGGTTGGATTTCAAATAACGAGTCTTTGGCTTTGGCATTGCCCGGTTTTTCAGAAGGGGATAAGGAGGAAGGGGAAATTGCTCTGATGGATTAGTACCTGATTTGTCTCCCTCTAATTTAGCCTTCAGTCAGGATGGTATGGGATCCACCCTTTGTGGCTCCGCTAGTAAGAGAGGGAGAAAATCTAAACAGGAGCTTGCGTTGTTGGAGGTTGAGTTGGGAAAGCAAAGCACCCTAAAATTTGACATTGCTGAATCCGGGAAGGTGAAAATCCTTCCCTATTTTCAATGAAGTTATTTTCCTGGAATGTCAAAGGCCTCAACTCCTCTGACAAACAACGCTTGCTTAAGCGTTATATCCTCTCCTCGGAGGCTTGGTTGGTTCTTCTGTAGGAAACAAAGGTGTCGATCATTGATCACGAGCAGATGTGGAGTGGCTCAACTAAAGGGTGGAAAGGGGTCTTCTTGGGTTCGGCAAGTGCTTCAAGGGGTCTCGGTATTCTCTAAAAGGAAGGAGTTGTCAAGGTGGAGCTGCAAGCCCAATCCCACAACTGGCAACTAGTAAGTGTTAGTCTTCGCCACTCCCAGTTAAGTTTCTTTTTATTTAATATATATGCCCCTAATAGTATCTTGGGGAAAAAAGTTTATGGGCGGATCTGCTTCTCTCGGTCTCTTCTCTAGGGGATAGTTTGCTTATCTTGGGTGGCGATTTTAATGCCATCACTAATGGTAAGGATAAGAAGGGGGTATTGTCAGAAACCTCCAGTCGCAATTGGACTTCTGTTCCTTTATTAGGGACAATGCGTTGTTGGATCTGGAGCCCAAGCAGGGTTGGTTCACTTGGAGCAATAGGAGAAAGGGTTTCAGTAATATTGCCGAAAGGCTTGATAGATTTCTGGTTTGCCCTAATTGGTCTCTGAAAGACATAGTTTTGGAAAGCTTCATTCTGCCTTGGTCTGGATCGGACCATTTTCCAATTTCCCTTGTTATCAATTGTGATGTTGCCCCTCACAAATCTCCCTTCAAGTTTGAGTTAATGTGGCTCAGAGATGCTTCCTTGGAAGGATGGATTGCTTTCTGGTGGAAATCTTATCAAGTGGTGGGCTCTAAGATGTTTGTGCTAGCACGAAGTTGAAGAGGCTGAAAAAGATCTCATTGGAATGGAATGGTAAGTGTTTCAAAAATATCTTTCATGAAAAAGTGAGGGTAGAAGCTGATTTGAAGGCTCTTAATTTGAAAGTGTTCGCTAAGGGATGGATCAAGAGGACTTTGCTCTGGAGAAGTCTCTTCTAAGGGATTTAGGGGAGCTGCTTCTCAGAGAGGAGATTTACTGGAAGCAGAAATCTAGGGAGCTTTGGCTTAAGGATGGGGACAGAATACGAAATTTTTCCATGCTTCTGTTAAATCCAAAAGGAATTCGAGCTTTATTTCGGAGATTAAGAACAGTGAGGGGGATTTGTTGACCGATCAGAAGGATATTATCAATGAGGGTATTAATTTCTTCTCCTCCTTGCTTGCTAGTGATGTGGCCTCCTTTGATGGGGCTCAATCTTCCCTCTTGGAATGTATCCCTTCCCTTATTTCGAGTCCCAGAATGCTGCTCTGTTTAAGCCTTTCTCCTTCTCTGAAATTGAAAAAGTTGTTTTCTCCATGGAGAAGAATAAAGCTCCGGGCCCGGATGGCTTCCCCGGAATTTTTTCAGAAATTTTGGGGGATTGTGGGTTATGATGTGTGGGCAGCTGTGGAAGATTTGAGGAGGTCCTGTTCAGTGCTTAAGATGTTGAATAACACTTTTATCTGCCTCTTTCCAAAATTACCTCAGCCTTCCTCCTTTCATGGATTTTAGGTCGGTCTCTCTTTGTAATACCTCCTATAAAATTATTTCTAAGGCCATAGCCCTTCGTTTGAAAGTTGTTCTGGACCCTTTAATATCCCAAGAACAAACCGGGTTTATGCCAAGCAGATCTATATTGGAGGGAGTTATTTTGTCTCATGAGTTGACCCACTCCCTTTCTTCTTCGAATTCTTTTGGTATGCTCTTAAAGCTTGATATTAGTAAAGCCTATGATAAGATCAACTGGAGGTTTCTCATAAGAGTTCTTAGAAAATTTGGTTTCTCTAAAGGGTTGTGTGACTGGATCTTCAGCTACATTTCAGCCCTTCCTTCTCGGTTTTAATTAATGGGAGTGCTGAAGGTTTTTTTGTTAGTAACAGAGGCATTAGGCAAGGTGATCCGATGTCCTCTTTTCTCTATATTTTGGTTGCTGAATCTTTAGGCAGGGCTTTGAAGAGGAAATTGGTGGAGGGTAGCCTCAGTGGATTGAAAATTGCGGACGGTGTCCCTTCTCTATCCCATCAGCAATTTGTTGATGATACCTTTTTGTTTGGCAAGGCAAGCATTCGGGAGGCTAAAGAGTTAAAGGGGACTTTGGATGAATACTCAAAGCTACTGGGCAAGAAGTTAGTCTCCTCAAGTCCTGTATTTTTTTCTTCAACGTCTCCCCTCAGCTTGAAGCTCGTATTCTGAATATTTTCAAATTCGAAAGGGTTTCCTTCCAGTCAAATATCTTGGTATTCCCTTGTTTAAAGGTTCGGGTAAAGTCTCGTTGTGGAAGGATTTGCTATCCTCGTTGGATGCTAAATTAAACTCTTGGAAAGGAAAATGGCTTTCCTTAGCTGGGAGATTGCAGCTTATCAAACCGGCTCTCGCCTCCCCATGTATTTGTTTTCCATTCTCAAATTTCCCAAAAGTGTGTTGGAAAAGCTGAAGGTGATGATGAGAAAGTTCCTGTGGCAAGGTCTCTCGGGAGAAAGGAAAATCCCACTGATCAGTTGGGATGTTTTAGCAAAACCTAAGGCTCTGGGTGGGGTGGGGATTCTTAATTTGGGCCTACAAAATTTGGCTCTAGGTGCTAAGATGGTGTGGAATTTAATTTCAAATCCTAACAATTTCCTCAGTCAAGTTTTTGAAAAGAAGTATCTGGGAAGCTCCCTTCCAGAATCTATTCTCTGTTGCGAACCCGCCCAAGGGTTCTCATATTTGGAATTTCATGTTGGATTGCAGGTCTTTGTTCCTATACAATGTGGACTGGAAAGTGGGGAATGGTGAAAAGCCCTTTTTGGGACGATCCCTAGAATGGGTTCCCTGCTTTGGGGGACGTTCCGGAATTTGAGGAAATTAAAGAAAGACTACTCGAAGATTGGGGTCCTTGTGTCTCGAACTATGGGCAGTTGGATGAACCTCCTCCCTCTGTTTTCTTATGGAAGGAAATTGATCATTTAGGGCTCTCGGAGACGGTAATGAAGAATTTTAAGTCTGCTTTGCAGGATAGGCAAGTGTTGATCTCTGGCAAGCAAGATGAAATTGTTTGGATTGCTTCCTCGGGGTCGTATTCCTCGCATCTGGGTTATCTTTTGCTTCATGAGGATATTGTGACGGAGGATAACATTTGGAAAGAATGTTTAGAACCTCCTGCCCCCAAAGGCCGGCCTTTTCGCCTAGATGGCCTTCCAAGGTAAAATTCTTACTCAGGAAAGAAGAAAAAGTTTGGGTTTCAGGGCCCCTCTAGGTGTGTTTTATGCGAAAAAGCAGAAGAAGATAGGGATCATTTGTTATTACACTGCCCCTTGTTATGGAGTGTTGGAATTGGCCAGGCGCCAAGCTTAATCTGCTATGGGTTCAACCGTCCTCCCTCCCTAAGCAGCTATACTTGGCCTCGGCTGTGGTACTCCCACTCGTGGGCTTTGTCCGCCATTTGGCTTTGCAGCCTTGTGCTTCTACTTTGGAGTTTATGGAGGGAAAGGAATAAACGGCTCTTTAGGGAAGAGTTTAGTTCGTGGAAATGGTCCTTCGTGTGGGAAGGAGCCATTTTGGAAGTGGTGTCATCTAATTGGCAGAGATCTTGTCCTTTTACTTCTCATGACAGGATGCTTGAAAGAAATTGGCCTCTGATTATCAAACCTAGTGATGGTGCTCTGAAATCTTTTGTGCCTTCCTCCTTGGCTAGAAAAAAGGTTAAATGGTCCCCCTTCCCCGGTTTTTAAAACTAAATTTTGATGGAGCTGCCTGGGAATCCAGGAGTTTCTGGAGCGGGGTGCTTAATTCGTAATTCCATGGGTAAGTTGGTGAGTGTTGCTTCCTATAAGCTTAAAGTGGGTACCTGTAATTCAGCAGAGCTTCAAGCGCTTAGTAAGGGATTGTCCTTAGTGGCCTCGCTTAAAATTGAGAATCTGGAAATTGAGGGGATTCCTTGGTAATCATTAATGCCATTATTAAAAAAAGAGCCCTTTCATGGAAGCTGGACTTAGGGGTTCAAAATTTTTTATGGCAACTCTCCTTTTTTAATAATTGGAGCATCAGGCACATGTATAGAGAGGGTAATCAGTGTGCCGACTGGCTAGCAAATAAAGGTATTGAGCAAATTCTTGGGGAGAAGGTTGATATTAATGGCTCTGTGTGGGAGGGCCTTGTTATGATGGTTTCAAGGAGGAGCCTAATTATGGAATCGACGGCAGTTCTCCCGCGTGTGAAGGATGGGATTGCTACTTAAGGCGATGGGGGCTCTTTTTGTTTAGTTTTTGCTTGTAGGCTGTTATGGATCCTCCTCGGGCTCCACGGTTGGCACTGTCTTGCGATATGAGGGAAATGGCCTTTCGTAATAAGGTCTCCGACTGTAGGCTGAAGAAAGTATTTCGTATTTCTTGCTCTGAGGATCTGGAGGTGTGAAAATGGTGTTGGGGTTGGGTTTTCGAATGCGGAAGGGTGGCCGAGAATTAATAGCGGAATTGCTTCCATCTTCGTAGAAAATCTTCTCGTTCCCGCGTCCTCAAGGCGGAGGTGGTCAATCTGGGCGGCTTCTTCGGTTGGCGCCCTCTTTCTCGCGGTAACCTTGCCTCGAGGTTGCTAATTTCGGCTGGTTTCTTAGCCGATGTCTAGGGGGCTCTGTGTTCATAGGGAGGTAATGATGCGGGTTTGGCGGACATGGAGAAGCGCTTTCAAATTCTATTGGATTTCGCCGAGTCCTTGGTGGTTTTTCACGCGGATAAGAAGGTTGAGCATGCTCGCATAAAACTTCCGATGTGTTCGCGCTCGGGTTTGCCTCTGGACCCTGTGCCATGTTGGTGGGTAGAGCTCCGAGCTGCTGCGGGTGGCGTCTTCGAACACCTCCGGGCAGGCGGCTCAAGGGTTCAGCTCCTGACGTGGCTTCTAAATTGGAGCTCGGGATGGATTAGGGGCTTGTGGCTGGGGGTCTCAATATCGCGGCGTATGATGGTTAAAATAGGTTTCTTTCGTTCAGGTCCTAGTATTAGTATATAGAATAATGGTTGGTTTTGTTTATATTCCAGTGGGACCTGGTTTTGGTTAGTTTTTTTTAGATACATCTGAGGTTGAGCCTCCTTTTTTGTAAATAGAGAATAGGTCCCTTCAAACCGCCTTATCAATCAAAATAAATAAATATACCAAACACTTGAAAATACCAAATGTGGTCAAGGTATATTTGACGTTATCACGAGAATGGAGGGTATCTTTGATAATGTCAAGAATTGAATAATGTAACCTAAAAATTAAGGAAGAAGTCACATGTTCCCAACTTATGGAAGAAGCTTTTAAGGCATTCCTCTTTGTGGGGAAGGGGCGCAATTTGTGTAATTGATGGTTCCATGGACCGTTGGGTCTTGTGGATGCAATTAAAGTCATTTCTTTTAATAAAGTAGCAATTGCCACACCAAATGACATTATATGTTTGTTATCTACTCGGTCATGGCTCTCCCTCGTATGTTTTTGTTTGCTTTTCGTCAATTCAATTTCCTTGCTTTCAAAAGCCTCTAAAAACTTGTATATGTACAATTTTCCTTTTACAAAGAAATGGTTAAGGGTGCGGTTTCATATTTTTATTGCAAGATTGATTCTATGAATTTGAAATAAATAGTTATAGAAGGGGGAAAAAATTCATTATTTTAACTTGATAAACATTTGGATCGCTTGATTATAAGCTAATTCTTAAAATTGCTCACTTCATTTTTTTGTACGACAAAAAGATAAATTCATAGGAATGCTAAACTGGAAAACGCTTTACATAACTCTTCAAACTTTAAAAAAATTGACAGTAATTTCCAAATTAATTTCAAAATTGAGGAAGACTGATGTCAAAATCACTCAAACACTATAAGCAGTGAAGTAGCTGAATGTAGGATGAGATATCAGTTTATGTCACCTGGTCATTATTTTTTCAAAATTTTCTAATCGGATGAAAGAGAAAAGACAAATAGTTTTATGCCTATCAATTTTGGAACAGAATCTTGTTACTCATACCGCCTGATATTGACTAAAGATCTTTGGGTTAATGAATTTGGCGACTTCTGAAGTAAAGGCGGCTGACAGAATAAAGGTCGGGGCGCGCTAGGTTTTAAAATATATGTAAAAATATGTTTAATATAGAAAGAAAAGGCCGAAACAGCCTGGAATTTTAAATTAATGGTGCTGATGATTCTCTCTTATAGGTGGCTGTAAATTATAATCTCTAAGGCGACCTGTTTTGAGTCATGGGTTTGCAGGGTAGAAAACATAAGAAAGGAAGCCAAACAAGCAATCAAATTTTGAGAATGGAGGACAAGCAAGCAAACATACCAAGTGTAGCCGGAGTATCGTAAAAACTGTAGAAGCTTGAACCACGGTGGCTCGGACAATCGTGGTGGCAGGATACTCCGACGCCGTTTCCGTTCCATTTTCAGGCACAATAGACATAGTTGCTAAAGCCTTTGAAGAAATTGTTATGAGAATCGAACCGTAATGGGCAGTTTAGCAGCCACAGGAAGGTGCCTTGAGGCATTCCCGTCTCTGCGTTTTATTTTGATGCGATCTTGGCGCGGGGCGACGTGTGGATGAGACAAAGCAACACCGTACAGGCACCAATGGAATTTGTCATGGGAATAAAACAGGGGAGGAGATCGACAGCACGTAAAACAAATTCCATTGTACAGGAATCAACATGCACCATACAATCTTGTGGAGTTTGTTTAAGCAAAACTCGAAAATTGACAGTGGCTACAGGCGTGTACGCAATTCAAATTGAAAGCACGTGTGGGAAAGAAAAAATAGGATATTTTAGTATTAATAGGGTCCCATGATTTTTTATTTTTTTGTGCAGAGATAAAATAGGAAGCTTTAGCACTAGCAAAAGTAGGGTCCCATGAATCTGAAATAAACTTTTGGATGGAAAATTGAGAGGGAAGCTTAAACTAAATGCCAAGTGTCAAAAAAACTCCTTAAATTTATTTTTGTGCCCCCAGCTGCTTTATGGGGCTGGAAATCCTCTCCCTAAAATATAGCTACTAAGAAATTTTAGGAACTTTGTTGGGTTTTAGCAGTAGCAATAATTTTTTTTTGCATGGGACCATATTTCCCAAATAAATAGGAGCAGTAGCCCCCAACAATTGCTATAAGGGCATGGTCCCATGGAGGGGCTTGGACTCCTAGTTTCTTGCAAAGTGGAAGGTCTCATGGTTATTTTTAAACCCGACTATGGGGAATAATAGAATCTAGGCCTAAAAATAGAACTCCATTTTTTTAGCCCCTTAAACTTAAGAGGTGGCTGGAGAGGGGGTGGGAGTTTCCCCTACGCTTTAGCGCCGATAGAATCTAATACATTCTCGTCATTATTTTTGGTGATTTTAGAGGGAAATATGATTTTATTTACCCACAAATAACCATAAAAATCCAATGGGATCCTATAATATCTTAGTGGGTATTGTTGAGGAAACTAATAAAAATCATGGGACCTTAAAATGTTAAAATGCTCCTAAATTTTCTCAAAGAACACTCACCGAGATATTTATGGAGCCCCCTCCATGAGACCATGCTCTAAGAATATTAAAGAAAGCATAATTAGTTTATGTTTCAATATTGAATTGTTCAAAAAAAATAGATTTAGAATTAGAATTGTTTTTAAGCAATTAGTATTAAATTATTTTAAATATATACAATGATACGTAAGTACAATTGAATAATTAAATAAATAAATAAAGTGATTAAAGATTTTCTTCCAAATGAGGTCTTTCGGTAGGGATCTGGTATTGGGCATTGTGGTAGAGGTGAAATTGTTATAAGATTTGAAAATTTCATATACATGAGACCCAAATCTTGTAAGAGTGTTACAATTAACAAATGTTGAAAGATATATCTCTCTAATTTGGTTATTATGGTCACAAATGCAATGTTTAAATGATATATGAAAAATTTATGGTGTAATGGAAAAGACAAGTATTACGATAATCAAATGCCTTATAATGTGAAAAGTAAAGGAGGGAGAATTAATTGCATGTTATATCATGTGTCATTGGTGGGAAAATACAATGTAAATTAGTAATGTTTAATAGATATTTAGTCAAGGGTCCATATGGGCTTTGATCACACTACCATGCATACATTATTAGCTAAGTTTACTATAGGGGCCTAGATTGATGTTAGGCGAAATTGTTACGCCTAAGTTAGTCTAATGGTAAAGATCTTGTTCTCTTGAAAGAGAGGTCAAAAGTTTGTATCTTGATGGGGGTATGGTAAGTACCCTCATATTAGAAGAAAAGTTAGGTGCCTCCTTTATATTGGGAACCAGTGTAGGGTATGTATGCAATGTATTTGAAATACAGTTAGGTGTCTGTTATGTATTATGAGCATCAGGTACTCTCATATGTTATAAGCGGCCTGAAAACCCACTAAAACATAAACCACTCGACATCATGGACTATTAAATCAATTATTTTTTGGAATATATAGGGTAAAAGGAGGGTTTTAAAGTCCCACGACCTTATACAAGTGAGCCCGTCAAAGCCAGATTTAGCAATAAAAGTAGCAAAGCAAAAATACCCAAGAAGATTCTAAAAAAGGAGGACGAAAAAACAAACAGAAAGAAAGAAGAGATACATCATAAGAGCTTTTTCAGCTCAGAGACTGCATTTTTTGCTCTAGGAGAGCCTGAGTCATTAGCAAGATGTTCGGCCAGTTTGATAAGCTCCGAGCAATCATTAGCAATGGCAGTCTTGGTAGATTCAGTGAAAGCCTCCCATGCTTTCAAAGCCTTGAATGCGCTACTGCTTGTTTAAAATAGAAGAAACCATGTCGACTCTGCAATTATCCCTATTAGTGTCAGCAGACTCAGGTTCAACAAGTTTCGAGTCCAGAATCGGCGAGGAATGAGAAGTGTCAGCAGTAAGAACTTTGTCATCGAAGAGAGTATTGTTTCCCTCAGACTGAGTGATGGGATCAACCACCGTTGGTTGTTATCTAACTGCTCCGAGTCCGGGGAGTCTGGGTAGAGCTGAGCCAGGCCCAAGAGGTCAGAGTCCGAGAGGAATCAGGGCTGGAAACAGTGAAGTGGCAGGCGTGGATACCGGTGGTGTTTGTGCCTTCCAAGAACAAGCAAGAGAGGGGTGTGGGGAAAGAAGGGGTGGTAGGGGCATAGAGGCAGCGAGGGGGACTCACAATAGCCACATCAGAGTCGGAATCAGAAGAGAGAAGCAGACGGCACGACACCGAGAGGAGCGGAGGGAGGAGGAGGAGGGGCGAGGGGAAGGCGAGGGGCGGCGGCGGCGACCCAATTTGGGGGAAGCGAAGAAGGTCGGAATGAGAAGCAACGAACAGAGAAGAGCAGATATAACAAACCCTGGTGAAGAATGACACCTTCGCCCTCACGAGCTAACTGGACCGAGTGTTCTAAAGACTGAAACAGAAAGGCCGCCAGATTGATTTTCTTCCCCCATCGAAGATGAGAGAGGATGAAAAGGTGGGGACCAAAAACAAGCCGATATCTACCGTCAATGGTAAAATACCGCATTATGACCTCCGCGACTCTGTCCCAAGGAGAAGGCAGGGAGTCCCGAGTGTAACCAGAGAGGTATTTCACCGGTCTGTCCCCAGGGGCGTTAAAGTCCTGAATTTCCGCATGCAGCGAACGCTTGTAGTAGATGTCTCCGGCAGCAGGAAGGCCAGTGGCGTCAGCTATTGCATTCGTGGAGATGGTAAAGCGAGTGTTGCCGATCTGAACCTGACCCTTCGACCAGGAAGCCGTGACCGCATACGAAACAAGCGCTGAGTAACCCGCCATTTTCTCCAGGAAGGTGGCAATACCATTCTCCAGCATTATATTCCACACCTCCCCATCATTTTTAACCGAATCATAGTTATCAGGCTCAAGACGCTTCAACTGACCCCCCATGGTATGAATGTTTGAATAATTGCAGAAGTGAGAGCAAAAGGGGTCATTTAACAGCTTAGACAGGACGGGGAAGCCGTCGGCCAAGTTATCATTGCCCTCCCGCCACATCCTCAAATGATTAATGTGAAGATAATTCCCATTCGTGCGGAGATCCCCCGCATCATTACATAACACCGTAATCAAAATGTCCATCGTTAAGAGTCAAATCAATTAACTTCGACATAAATGCCGCCGCCCTTTGAGAAGGCCATAGCGAATTTGCCGAAACCCGAATCAGCCCTCCATTCCACCAGTCAGCAATGGGGTATATCATTTTGAGTGATTTGGAAGAGATCATCCGGGAAGTTGTCTGTCCAGCTTTGTTGATTCTCAATGAGAACACCAATATTAGCAAGGAGGTCCGCCGCTTTATTTCCCTCCCGGAGGACATGCTGGAACTGGATTTGTTGGAAAGATCTTTGAATAATTCGATATCGCAATGATGTATCAGATCGACCATTGACTGTAATCATTAGATCACAGGAGCTTGATGATGTCAAGGAGTCACTTTCAACTCAAGGGGATCATCACCAAATTTGATAGCCACTCAAGGCCTTTGAGAGGCCACGGCCAAGGCTTCCACACGATGGTTGGTACCAAATTTGAAGAATTACCAGGATTGCCTTTCGAGGCCCCATCCGTGTTCAGTTTTTTCCAGCCCCTTGGAGGGGGAAGCCAACGGACTAAATCCCGAGCAGTGGAAGTGCCTTTACTTTGAATGGCCAACAACTTCTGCCACTCCTGGGAGTTACAGATTTGGATTTTTTGCTGATATTTGGCCCACATGATCGAGTTGAGATTTTCTTGGAAAGCCAGAGCAATCTGAGTAGCCACCTGAACAGGTTCAAGACTTTTTTCTTTGAAGATTCTTCTGTTTCTTTCTTTCCAGATGCCCCATAATCCATGAGGGAGGAGGAGTTTCCAAGCCAAATTCAGAATCGGATGAGTGAAAGGAGAGCTCCATTGAGAGAGGGTGTCCTGAATGGACTCCGGGAAGGTCCAAAACACTCCCAACCTCGATAAAAGCCACTGCCAGATAACTTGCGAAAAAGAACAATGGATCAAAAGATGGGCAGAGGACTCCGCCTCTTTAGCACATAACACACATTTAGTGGGGAGAGAGAAACCCCTTCTTTTCAGATTCTCCCCAGAAAGGAAAGCATTCTTAGAAGAGAGCCAAGAGAAAAAACCAATTTTGGGAATGATCTCATTTGGCCAGACTTTGGAAAGGGGGGGCCAGAGTCAGCACTATGCATCGAAAGATAAGCAGCCTTAACCGAGAAAGAACCCGACGGGGAGAGGGGCCAAATAATCTCGTCCTCGTTTTGGGAGAAAGGGATGTAGATGGAAGAGAGCACCGCTCTGAGCGATGACAGGAGCCTACTCTGCAGATCGCTGATATCATCCCAGGCCTTTATATCCCATGAGGGAATGGAGTTCACAATCTTCCAATAGCCCGAAGCTAATCTTCCTTGCTTATTAATGATGCTTCTCTTCACAGGGTCCCATGCAGGATTAAGATCAAGAGGTTCGTCCCCGATCCAAAAATCCCTCCAGAAATCAATAAGACGACCATTCCCAAATCTCCATTTAGTGCCAGCTCGTATAATGGGGAGGGAGCTAATAACAGAATTCCAGATGGCAGAGCCTCTAATTGGATTGGAAGTGAGCAGATCTTCGTTATTTGCCAGATATTTAGCTCTGAGCAGATGGGCCCAATTAGAGTCACCTTTAGCCACTTCCCAAGCAAGTTTGGCCAGGAGGGCCCCATTCATGTCAGCCATTTTTCGAAGACCAAGCCCTCCATGAGAAGTTGGCTTACACACTTCCTTCCATGCCACAAGATGGATCCTCTTCTTTACCTCAGTCCCTGACCACAGAAAGTTCCTTTGAATTTTTTCCACAACCTCCCTCACTGAACTGGGAATCTTGAGTAGGGACATGAAGTAAGTAGGGAGGCTTTGAAGGGTGGCTTTCACCAGCTGGAGCTTGCCAGCCTGACTGAGCAGAGCCCCTTTCCATGCAGCCAACTTTTTTTGATACCTTTCAATGACAGGATTCCATAGAGTTTTAGATTGCTTTCCATGGAAGAGGGGGATGCCAAGATATGAGGCGGGGAGATCCACAATATTGCAACCAAAGATATCAGCAATCTTTCTCTGAGTCCTAGGGGCCGTGTTGATGAAGGAGATGTTGCTCTTGTTGAAATTGACAGTTTGCTGAGAAGCTGATTGGTAAAGAGAAAGGATATCCATTATAGCCCGGGCCTCAATTACAGAGGCTAAACTGAGCAGCAAAGTGTCATCAGCGAACTGGCTATGTGTGGCAGAAGGGCAATTTGAGGTGATTTTCATACCAGAAATGATAGATTGACTTTTAGCCGCTTCCAGAGCTCTGCTAAGGGAGTCCGCCATTAGGACAAAAAGAAAAGGTGACAGGGGGTCCCCTTGCCTGATACCTCTGCTGCTTTTGAAGAAACCCGCTGGAATGCCATTGATAAGAATAGAGAAGCAAGGGGTCGCGATACAAGAGAAGACCCAGCTACACCACTTTTTGTCGAAACCAAATTTTTCTAGGACCTTAATTAAGAAAGGCCAGCTGACTCTGTCAAAAGCTTTTTGCATATCCAATTTTAAGATCATTCCTGGGGACTTCGAGAGAAAGGCCGAGTGAATGGCTTCATGAACTGTAATTATACCACCTTGGATGAGCCGACCTTTTATGAAGCCATTCTGATTGTGCGAGATGAGATCCTGCATTAGAGGTTTAAGTCTGGAGGCCAACATCTTAGTGATAATCTTATAAGACGTGTTACATAAACTGATTGGCCTAAAATTGGATACATCTTTAGAACTATGCACTTTTGGGGCAAGTGCAACGAAAGTGGTATTCCATTCCTTTAGCAGATTGTTGTTCACCTGAAACTCATTCACTGCTTGGAAGAGGTCCTGCTTGATGATTTCCCAAAAGACTTGGAAGAAGGCAGCAGGAAAGCCATCCGGACCCGGAGCTTTGTCCCTCTTCATTGCAAAGACTGCTTTGTGAATTTCCTCCATAGCAAAAGGCTTGATCAGATTGTTGTTCATCTCAGAGACACCAGATGCGGAATATGTTGGAGCATGTCATTCATTGATTGCTCCGGAGGGGGCAGTCAGACCTGGAGAAGATTTGAATAGAAGGAGACAAGCTCGTTGGATATATCAGCCTCAGCAGTTAGCAAGGTACCCGAGGACGACACCAACTCACGGATCTTATCTCTAGCTTTATGCTTGCAAGCAGTGATGTGAAAAAATTAGTATTACGATCTCCTTGTTCGAGCCAAAGGGCTCGAGAACGTTGCCTCCAATAGGTCTCTTCTTCTTTAAGTGTATTGTGATAATCACTGAGGAGGGAGATTTCATGTTGGTGAAGATGATCCAATCTTCCAACAATCTCTATTTGTTCTGAGACTTTTGCCAAACTCTGAGTTAGCTCCTGTTTGCGAAGCTTGATGTTGCCAAAGACCGTCGACTTCCATATCTTGAGTTGTTTTTTAATTTCTTTGAGCTTGCTGGAAAATCTAAACATACTAGAGCCCTCAATATTGATATTCCACCAGTTTGCAACAAGGGGGATCAGGTGGTTGTTTTCAAGCCAAGCAAGCTCAAACCTGAAGGGAGGATTCTTGGCATTCAGTTTGTGATTTGCACTCAACAGAAGAGGGCTGTGGTCAGAGGCAGCCCGAGGGAGGGAGTTGAGGTAGAAGTCAGGAAAGAGAGAGATCCAGTCCAGAGAGCCTAGAGATCTATCCAATCTACTTTGAATGTGGTTCCTGCCCAATCTGCGGTTTGACCATGTATAAGATGAGCCGTGGAGGTCCATATCCAGAAGTGAATTCTCCCTGATGAAGTCAGCCAGAGCCTCCATGCTGACTGTCATGGCAGGAATACCTCCCTGTTTTTCCGAAGGATAAAGTGGGCAATTAAAATCTCCCATTATTAGAATGGGAATTTTACCACAAGTGATGATGAAGTTAGTGATATCTTTCCATAATTTACCACGATGAGTCTCCAAGTTGGGGGCATACACATTGATAGCAATCCAAGAGGAGTCCGCTCCAATCTCTTGGAAGAGCATGCATAAAAAGTTGGGGTGCTTGAACAGGCATTCCCCTTTGAGACTTCTGGGATCCCAAAAGGTACAAAGTCCCCCTGAGTTCCCTGTTGATGGTTGAGATTCAAAAGATGCCGCAGGCCAGATTTTTAGGAGGCGATCCTCATTTTTTAGTTTGGTTTCCTGCAACATTATGATATCAGGAGAGTTCTGGAATTTGATGTCTTTGATAACTCTTTGCTTTTGTAGAGAGTTAAGTCCTCTTATATTCCAAGAAATTATCTTCATTTCTTTGGTTTGGGTTTGCTCCCCACCACCATGGGGATTGTGCTTTGAGTTCCTTGCGCGACATTTATAGCTGCTTCTTGTGAAGTTTGATATTGCTCGGAATTCTCCCCCGAGCTTTTTCCATGCCTATATCGGGTTTCTTGCTGCTACTTCTAGTAAAACGATGATTGAAACTATCATCAGAGGAATGTCCCGAGGGGGAGGGGACAGAGTCTAAAATAGGTGGACAGAGGGGAGGCAGGGGGAAAGATTCAAGGAAGAGGGGACCGAGGGAAGGGGAGGGAAGGGAAGAGGAGAAGACAGAGGAGAAGGGGGAGGGGAGGAGGCAGCCAAGGATAGGTCAACTCCTTTAGAGGAAGAGGTGGGGAGAGCCGAGGGAGGCAGAGGGGTGATGAGAGGTTGAAAGGCCATGGAGGGGGGGACGATCTCGGAAACAGGATCAGAAGAGGTGTTGATTTCTCCATCTTCAAGGAGAGCGAAGGGATTAGAAGTGGGGATGATCGGGATCTCAATAGAAGACGGTTTAGGAATAAAGTTTTTTTTTATTTTTGGGGAGAGGATTTGGGACTTGGGTTTTGGTTGAGGTTTAGATGGGCAACTAGAGGCCCGATGACCAAGTTTTTTGTAGAAGGAGCAAGCATGAGGAATATATTCATAGTCAATGGGTTGTTTCCAGTTCCCCAAGTCCGAAAGAAGCTCTATTTCTTTTGGTAAGGGACAACTGACATCAGCATTAACACAGAAACGAGCATGGATGAATCTAGTTTTAGCTTTTGTTGCTTGATCTATAGCAATTAAAGATCCTATTGAGAGAGCAATACCTTCAATAACCGCCGGATGCCAGAACTCCAGAGGGAGCCCCGGGAGGCGAACCCAAATTGGGGCTTGGGTCATGGATTCCGTGTGTGGGTTGAAACCAGGAGACCATTTCCTGAGATAGAAGCCCCACCTGCCAAAAACCACAGACCACCTAACAGTGCTCTAGCAAAGTCTTCTTTCATGCTGAAGGAAAATAATATGAAACCATTAGGCATAGCCGCTATTTCAAGCGCTCCACATGGTTGCCATTTTAATCGAGCCCATTTTTTTATATCTTCCAATGGGGGTCTAGGGCCCATCAGTGTACCCACCAAGGACAGATCATGAGAAGCAGCAACAGCCTCCGTGATGTGAGAGGGGATGCGCAGGGAAAAAGATCCATCAGACAGTGAAGGGGATAGCTTTTCCGAGCTAGGAGCTGATGTGGAACCCTCCACAATTTTTGTCCAAACGTCGGGCGCTTTGGGAGAGAGGGACCCTGACAAGAGGGACCCCCGATCCAAATCAGAGGGGTCCGACATTCGAGCCAGCACCAGGGACAGCAGACGGTTTCAGCAGACGGTTTGGCTTCAGACGTGGTTGCGTGCTATCATCCATCACCTAATGAAAGGTGGATGATTAAAACACTCTTTGTTATTCAAATAAAGGAAAAGGGAAAAGATTGAGAACCTTTTTACTATTAAATCAATTATTATTAATATTATTATTACTATTATTATTACTATTGTTGGATGGTTAAATGATGACCTATTTGATCATATTCCTGTAAACAATGTATCATACTTTAAAATAATTTTAATCAATAAGTATCATAGTTTAGTTTCATGTAAATTTGAATCGCTTTACAAACTTAGTTGATATTATTTGATAATTTGTTGTAAATGACACTCTAACCTAAGTATACTTATCCAAATAAGTAATTGAAGGTGTCATAATTGAAAAATAAATAAATAAAATTACCTAGAAATCCTAGATGAAAATGATAGGGAAATTCCTCACAAAGTCATGACGTGGGACATGGGCCACCTTTACAAAAGTCAAAGTAAACATGAATGGAAAGGTTAGTAGTTTGTAAAAGTAAGAATAAAAGAAGTGAAAGACAAATGTATGGAAGTCATAGATGCTTCAAAATAGAAAGAGATGAAGGGGGACAAATATTTAGTTGTCACATCATTAATTAATTTAAAATGGATTGATCATATATAACAAGTCAACTAACAAGAGTCGTGAAGCACCAGCTTCTGACGTTCATGTCAGCAAGGTTTAAGCAATATTTTTTCATTTTTATAAGTGATATGTTGGCCAAGGATTGGAAGAAATAGGTATAAGTCGAATTTTGGAGTTTTAAAGCAAGTTTTTAGAAAGAGCTATAAGTGAAATTTCAAGTGTTGAAGCAGGTTTGCAACATGACATGACATATCTCAAGCGCTTTTATAGTTTAGTTGGGTTTATGTTGCAGGTAGAAAGGTATTGTATCTCACTTCCATGTTTGAACACATTAAAACTAACAAGGATTCATGTATGCAACATGATATGAAAAATGCGGTACCTTTCAATAGCATAAAACACCTCACATGGATTATCTTGACATGCCACTTTTAGAGATTGACAAAGGTTAACCATTGAACCAAACAAGTTTTTGAGATAGGATTTTAGGACGGGAATTTTGTAAATTGGAGCAAAGTAGTCTAAGTTTTCTGGATATTACAAATGTGAGGCCTTAGGGAGTGAATCCTAATTTTTTCATGACTGCCTTGGGGAGTGAAGCCTAATGTTTTCAGGAGTTCCATCTTGGCCTTCAATTACCCATCAACATTGAATGAGAGACCATCTTGTAAATGAGGAAAATGTTGTTAACATTCATGAAGGTGACATTGCAGAGATGCAATTACTATTGACGGAGCAAGAAAATGATTTTTTAGCGTCCTAGAGTTAGAGAGTGGAGGAAGAGGAAAAGTATGGCTAGTTTCCCAACAGAAAATGAAAAAATTGGCCATGAAGTCTCTAAATATCTTTGAATAGTTCTTCAACTTTTGAAAACTACATATGATGAAGATGCACTCCTTTCTACAATTTACAATATGCACATTACACACATAAGCAATGTGTTAGATATTTTGAAGCTCATTTCAAATGCAAGATTAACAAAGTAGAATGCAATAAAAACATACTTACAAATGTGTTCTACTAAAAAATTAACAAATCATATTGAAAAGAGATTTGAAATAACAATTTTAAAAATATATATGTTAAATGCATATGATATAGAAAATGAACAGAGTATTAGATCCTTCCAAAATAAAATCATCTACTAACAATTTTTTTACATTGCAATTATGTTTATATATAGTTGTTTATAAACATAATCATTATATTAGAAATACGTATAAGAATTGTTTTGACAATTATAAAATCTATTGAAAAGGTTTCCAACCTACCAGAGATGCACTCCAAGATTTACTATGTATAATGTTTTCAAATATTTGTAACCATGTGTAACTTTTAGTTTGCTCGTGTTATAGTCACAAACCTAATTGAATATCAATGTTGTTTCTTGGATTTAGCAGACCACAATTATTGATAACTTTATTACCTTGGCTAGGGCGAACATAAGGAGAGAGAGAAAGAGAGCACCATGGATGAGTAGGAATAATGGGATGCTGGCAGAGATGTCACCCCTTTTATCAGTTATGGGCATTCATCACCAAAATGAAGATATGGGGTCAAATCACCATGGGAACCATTGAACATGTACTCACATGGATCTTGATAATATGGGTAGGAAAATAGTAAATAGTGATGACTATAAGTTCAGGGGCAGTGGCAGTATACAATATTTTGTAGTCCTTACAAAGTCATTGTTATGTTCTAATCAAACAAAGTTATAATACATGTGTAATCACTACATTTTAAAGCTATTAGCTTTGCAAATAACGATGCAAACATTGTACGTCATATTCTCCATTTGTCAATAGGTAAATCGATTTGAATAAGATCTCACAACAATCGCAGGGATGTGTAACCATTCTAGACAAGCCATACTTATTTAATTCATTTTAAATGGTTGACCAATACAACTCGATCTTGCTACAATTGTGACATAGTTGCACATGTGTCACAAAAATATTGTAATTGTTGTTATTTTTGCAATATAATGGTTCATAGTGGCCAGTTATTGGATTTGTGTCATGGAACAAGATAGAGTATGGAAGTTGAGGACAATTTACATTAAATCAAAGGTAATTAGTTTTGTTGTAAAAGACCAAACACATATTTGTATATTTAACCACCTAGATAGCCAATTTATGCAAAAAGTGTCACCCCATCACATGCTTGATTGCTTCTTGTTCTATATTGGTTTATTATTCTATATTGGTTTATATGGGAAAACAAAAATAAAAGCTTAAACAAAGGCATTTTTTCAAAGAGTTGGGAGAAAGAGTTGTTTTCAAAGAGGAAAGCCATAGTGTCTAGGGATAGAACTATTAAACACGAGAAAACATTAAATCCCTTAAGGAGTTGACATAATTACAAGTAAATTAACTAATAAGTGAAAGGCCCTTAAAATTCTTTACAAAGAGTTTGAGAGGGAGGAGATAGATGAATGGGATAAAAAATGTTGAGCTATGTTACCCTAAAGAGGAAAATATTGATGACTAGCATGTAAAGGAAACGATTTAAAATACAACAATGAAGAAAAATGCAACCTTTCACTGGGAGTGGCCCAAAATGTTGCACTTGTGGAAGCAAATGACATTGTAGATGAAATAGCAATCAAAGATAACCTTTGAAGGGGCATATGTGATAAAATCATATTGAGTTTAAGCTGAAGGGATGTCTTGAAAATCCCTTAACTAGTGAAAATAAAGAAGAAGACTATTAAAGAAATGAGCATAATTGAGGTAAGGATTGAAGAGAAGCAAATTGATTTTTAAAGGCAGCGATGGAGTAAGTTGTGTTATTCTAAGGAACAATTGAGAAGAAAACAGAGGTTTTTCTCAGCGTATAGAGAGAGATATTCATTGTAGAGGACACCGAGAAAGGCTATCATGTTGAAGAAGATATAGAAGAGAGAGTGATTAAACATGAAGAAGGAGAAACTCTCTAGTATTTTGATCTTGATATCACTTTCAAGGGAAAACATGGAGTGCAGAGAAAAAATTTCTTTAAAAAAAGATGTAGAAGTCAATGAATTGCTTTGAAACAAGATGTAGAAGTAAATGAGTTGCTTTGAAAAGAGATTGTACCACCATGAGCAACAGACGTATGCAAGAAAGATGTCATAAAGTCGCATGAATGTTATTGAAAAAGTAGTGCCAACAGAGGTTGCAGTAGAAGAAAATTTGCAACACAATGATATTGCTGCAGTGGATGAAGATACTACAATTGAAGTATATGTCCTTCGAAGGACATGGTACTTCTCTTGTGTAGGGTAGTGCATATGAATGCACATGAAAAAGGGGCTTCTAGGGGAACTAATTAAAAATAAGTCAACAAAGGAAGTGTAAGTGGAAACACATTTACAACAACAACAACATAAAATGGGAGTATAGACTTTCATGAATGAAAGATACGTTAAAATTCTCTCTTGAGTAAAGAGCAATGTTCTTAAAATGGGAGAGAAAAAAGCTCAAACATATTTGGAGAACGCAAAGAAAGTTTGGGGAATTTTTGAATTGCTTACAGTTAATGCTAAGAATGTAGGAGGTTGAAAGAAATATTTTGATGAAAGATTTGAAAAAATCAACCAAGCAAGGTGAAGAAGTAGCCAATTCTATTTTCCTCACAGAAAAAAGTGGCCTTGTATGGAGCTCTAGTGGAGTTGTACGAATACTTTTATGTTGTTATAACTGTTTAACATGATGAATACAAGAAGTGGTGGCAGATTCTTTCTTGTTAATGTCTTTTAGGTGGTTAAAATAACAACATGTTAATTTAGTTTAATAGTCTTTCTTATTTGATGTCCCTTAGGTAGTTAAATAGCCACATGTTAATTTTGTTTTGGACAGGGAGAAGGAGACTCTGTAAAAATGATATTTTCAATTACATAAAAGCACATTTGACTGGTAATTTAGTGTCTATTTGTGGATTCCATTTCCTTTGAAATTACAGATGTGTATACACATTTATTTCAATAATAAAGAAGCAAGTTTTTGACCTATAATTTTCTGCTCATTTGTGGAAAACATAATAACACACAAATATATATCAATACATATACATATATATCTATGAATGCACAAAATTGACGAGAGAGTATAAATTGTTGACTGAGTGTGAGGCAAAGGCCTACAAAGGCTTACTTAAATGGTTAGACTGCAAAACAACCATTCTGTAATTTTCTTTTCCAAAAACACATTGTCTATGTTATTGGCACCATAAACAATTAATTATTTATTATAACAGTGAGCACTATATACAGGATGGGAAATGTTATTTTTTCCCTTTGCACGTCATTGTGGTATTAATCTATTATTTTCTAATCTTATAGACCTTTGCAGCGGGAACATGGTTGATATTTCTATGCCTGCAACATGAAGCCTCTCGAGATTGATGGCAGAGGGCAAGATAAGGATTTATTTATCCTTGGGATGAGGCTGAAACGATATTATTTCTATAAGTGGGGATGTTTCTTTTGCAACCACATGTGATTTGAACGAATCCCGTTAAACCCAATCAGCACCTTTGTTTGAAAAGCCATTCCAATGCATACACAGAGATAAAAGCAGAGCAAAAAAAGAACAAAGCACAAACCTATGGTATCAAAAACAAAGTCAAACTTCTTGGCCACTTGATCAACAACCAAATCAGCTCTTAAAATTTTCAAAAATTCAATTTTCTCGTGCTTGCAGTGGAAACAATTCTTGAAGCTCGGTAGACATGTTTGGCTAGCTAGTCTGCCCACCCCACCTGCTCCTCCCACAATGAACACGCTTTGCCCCTTGTGAAAATTGATGGTATTGAATGCCTGCTGTGCAGTTAAGAGAGCAAGGGGCAAACTCGCAGCTTCCTCCAAATCACCAAATTGCAAAACATATAAAGATTCATACTCGTTGTACAACCAGGCCACATTTTTCTTATTTTTTGGTTAAATACTTTGGAGAAAATTCAAGCAAATAAGGGTGCTAGCAAATATGTCAATTGCCAAATAAAATGATTTTTTCACTGTTTTCTTGCTCTGTGAAAGGGCTTTCTTGGAAAGTAAAAGTCTACAAAACTTGTAAGAAAGTAAAGGTTGTGGGTGGTGAGCAGAATGTAATGCATGTTCAAACTGAGTTGCTTTAATCTTGTAAAGCATACTCTAATTAGCTATATGCAAGCTATCAAAATCAATTAAGTGAATTGACAGGGATTAATAAATCCCAGACCACTTGGCCATTAATAATTTTTTGGCTTAAAAAATAGAAAACCTATAGCTCAATAAGGGAAAAAATTGTCAAATCACCTTTTCTCACCAATCAAAATTCCAATAAATTGATTTATGTGAAATTATATTTATCTAAATATGTCAATTCAAAATTTATACATTAGACAACTTGACATGGGCAGAAAAAATCTTGTATATGATTGGTTCACAGTAACATTGATAATTGAATGACATGAAATGTATATTATCCTACCTTTGGCAGGAACTAATAAGGAGACAACTTGGAGTTGATATGATACGCTATTTAATGAGCATTAATAACCTATGCCATCATTTTTTTAGATCAATTACATATTTGATATATATATATATATTTGATATATATATATTTGATATATATATATATATATATATATATATATATATATATATATATATATATATATATATATATATATATATATATATATCTCTTAAAACTATTGTCTAGATTATATGAAAATAAAATAATTGAATTAGATTGGCTAACTAAAAAGTTAAGTAATAGGATGTTGAATGGTATGGTAACCCATATAATAACCCTAATGAAGGCAATAACTAACAAGTTCTTCACTATTATTGTCCTCCTTATACTGTCCATGCTAATTTTTAAGGTTTGAGTTAATTTTTAATAAAAAAAGAAACATTTGTTTTTCATCATCGTGTTTTATCTATCAAGTGATTTTTTCAATACAACAATTGCACGCAAATGGTGCAATACATATGTCGAAGGGATGCATTAAAGAAGTTGAACTTGAGAGAGCAAAGCATTCTAGGAGGAAGAGGGGCGATGAAGAAGGGGATTGAGGGGAGAATTTTAGGGGTAGAGAAAATGTTGGGGACAATGTATGTGAAACTTTTCTTTCTTACGATAAGACACATGAACCACACGACATTTTTGTCAATCGTTTGAAGGAAGAAAGGGGGTGTGGTGTATATATCGTCGAGGAAACATACTTTAGAGATATATCAAAAACACAACCTTATCAATTGATACCCTTTAATGTTAATAGTAGTTTTTCGCAATGTCATCCCTTGTATTTTGTGGGTAGTGAGAACACCCAACCATTTTAGGGTAATTCATTCACATTTACGAGAAACTTTATAGATAGGGACATGTGGAGGGGACTCAACATCCCATATCGAACCCGTGTAGTAGATGAATCTGATAACCACAAAACATGGTGTCATATGGTTTTGCGTCATATTTATAGATTATTATCTTATGTCATTCTCTATGTTTTCCCAAGTAACAATAGATACCGTCCACAAGAGTTTTCCTTATGATTTGTAGTTGACACCGCCTCCTCAACATTCTAGGTTCTTAACACTCATTAAATTTGAATCATTATCATGTGTATAATCTTATGCTTGTTATTTTGAAATTTTAGCTTTGCTGAGCTTTACTATGAGGGAGTGGTCAAAGAAGATGAGAAAGGACTGGAAGTGTATAGGTGTTCACATAAATTTGATAAGGAAATTTATCGAAAGTAAATGCATTAATTATTTATTTATTAAATGTTATTTTCTAATATTAAATACATATTTTCTATATTATGCAAGGTTTTCATGATCGCCACACTTTCATCTACTTTGTTGCTCTTTCTTTAATGTTATCGTGGATGTTTGAACATGCGACATGCCACCGCTCTTATTATTATTTTATTTCTTAGCCAAAAACATGGCTTTCCTTTCCTTCATCCCACACAATTATTTTTTATGAACGTAAATTGCCACTATCGATGGTTTGTTGTGTGAGATGTAAGAATAAGAGGATTTGGAAGAAAGAGTTACATGAATATTTAATTTCATGTGTCATTTATTTCTCATGTTTATGACACGAATGCAATGAGGGTTTTTTTACACGAGAAAATGGAAAATGGAAATTGTGTGGGGTACATATATAATAAAGGACATAGAAAAGTATGTTGACCTTAACATCAATAGTCCATAGATCTTGTGCATCATCACTCTTCCTTCCAACAATAAATGACAAAAATGGATTCATTCTTATTTTAGCTATTTATGGCATTGTTTTTTATTCAAACATGGGACCTAAAACCATGCGGAGCTATTTTTGATGAGGGACTTGAAATAGTATAGAACTAACATTTCAGCAAAGTGACCTCAAATTGTATGGCGAGGTTTTTTCAAACAAGTATTGTTTGCCCAATATTTTGAAAATAAGAATGTTTGTTCAACTTATTACATTACACGAGAGCACAACATGCACTTGAAAGCATCTACAATCCTTAGATTGTATTTACAATGGAGACTCTCACGTGTGGCACAAGGCGAGCACAACATGAGTGGATGCAAAGGGGTTCTAACACAAGAAGCCAACGGAATTGGTCAATCCCATGACAATACGTTAACATGTAAACATATAAACATGAGTTGTGAGGTTGTCTAAACAAATGTAAACTTAAGAATTAAAAAATCAATGTTTAAATTATATAAGTAAAACAAATATAATTTAATTTGGTTTATAATATGTATTTCCCTGCTAATATTTTTATTTAGGTTGGCCATACTTGGTCTCATGAGCACACTAATATTTAGGTTAAAATTATTTCATAACTACACAATTACAAACTTAGATATTAATAAGTAATACAAAGGATTTTCTTATATTACACAATGTTTGTTGAGTATTAAATGTCTTGATAGGGGTAAAAAGTATTACTTTTTAATGGTGTTCTAATGTTTCAAGATTACTACAATTACATCATTGTGTGTTTTAATAACATAAGTGTCAAATACATCAAAGATAATTTGTAAACGTAATGAAAATAGAAATTACTTCATAACAGAAAATATGGTATTTTAAGAATTAAATTTGACAATTTGGTGTAAGGGTTGCAATAAATTTCAACACATGTTAGCCATGGTGATGGTGTTAGCTGAAACACAAAAATTTCCAAAGAGCTAGCCACGCGATGTCCATGATATGAGGAGATTAGATGGATGCATTCACAAAGGCTCCTTCATTGTTTCCTGCAGATAGGGAAACTTAACTATGTCCAAATCCCTCACACTTTTATCCTTTCCCACCACCCTCCATAGCGATGAACATGAATGAGTTCCTAACCAAAAATAATGAAAGTAAAAAAATAGAGAGAAACATAAAGAATATGTTGTGTTATACCTCGAGAACAAATATCATCTCCTCGTCATCCAAATTTTCCTCTTTGTTGATTTATTTATGGGTAGTGACTCACCGTGTGCCTTCCACAATAATATGTGTGCAAGAATTTAGATTGGTCACAGCTTTCATTATGTTGAGTGGAGATGAAGACAACATGCACATGTTTAGGAACCATGACTCCCTTAGGTTTTTTGGCATGTCTCAACCATGGGTAGGTGTCATTATTTTTGACCTCCAAAACTTCATGGTGATGATGTGGGTTAATATGTCCCATATTATCTTTGTTCTCATTTATTTGCTCCTTCAAATGATTCGACTAAGATAAGTTCATTTAATGGTTTATTTTTTCCTGCTTTCCACTATAATGGATTTCTTATAATGTATATGATGCACAAGTTTGGCAGGTGAAGTATCAAAGTGAGATGAGATCAATCAACCTCAAAAATACTAACATATCTTTCAATGAGCACAAATACAAGTTGTACAATGTGTTGGAGCTCAATGGTGATTCTTGTGTTATCTTCCTAAAATATACAAACAAAGACGACGATGTTATGCTTTTGGTAAATGAAGATGACTTCAATGAATAGATTATACATAAACTAAACCCTTTTTTTGAATCAACCAGAGGCGTTGTCCATAATTAACTTTTTAAATTTAGGGAAAGGCAGAAGTTGGATAGTTGTTAAATTTGCCGGTTACGAGGAGCTTTGCCTTAAACGTAACTTACACTCTTTTGGTTTCACATCTCTTGTCCTTTTATGCGGAAAGTCAGTACCAATATGGGTTAAATTGACCCTGTACGTGGGATAATTTATCTGCATCTCTGTCCTTCGCATATGATGTGCATAAGGATCGCAAAAATTTTCATATTTGTATACTTTTCTTGTAAGTCCTTTTAGAATTTGATATCAAGTTAAATTGTTGTGCTTTAGTATTGGCTAATGGATCACAAATTTTGGGATTTCTTGTTCATTTGTTAAATTCTTTTTGCATTTGATATAAGTTAAATCTGAGTTTTAGTGGTTTAAGTGTTTTTTTTTCATTTTGGGTTTCTTGTTCATTTGTTAAGTTATATCTTGCATGTAAGATATATCTGAGTTTTTTGTGGTTTAAGTGTTTTTTTTTTCATTTTCGTTTAGGTTTCAAGGGCAATGGTAAGTTTCTTCCCTTGTCGGAAGAAGCACTGCAGAAACAAGAAATGGCCCATCCGGCAGCGTCATGTAAAAGTGGATCTCAAACTCGGCTTGGGCGAGGCAGAGAAGGAGCTTTGCAAAAATATGATGGGACATATACCCCACAGGGCCTATATGGTAAGTACGCACATCTGTTTTGTTTGTTAAATGGCCTCCTCTGTTAATTACAGTGGTTGACCCAGTTTTGTAGAAATTTTTTAAGGTAAATGTGCAGTCTAATTGTGTTGTGTAGGATTTCGAGTAATTGTTTTGTTTTTTGTTGATGTTTTGTTAACACAGTGCAGGTTGAGATTCCAATTAAAGAGTATATCAACTCACTCCCACTACAATATGAGGGTCGCCGAATGACAAAAAAAAAACAAGGCAGGGACTTCTTTTTGCAGGCTTTATTTATTTGTTTTGTTGTTTTTGCTGCTTTGCAGTGTCATTTTGTTTCATGTTTTTGATTATATGGAATCTTTTCCCATGGCCGTGCTACTTTTTTGTTGAACTGTTTTGTTTTTTTGGTTAGTTTTAATGTGTTCTTCATGATTATTTTGGGTTTGTATTATTGTGATCTGAATGCTCTTTTTTTGGATTAAGTTTTATTTAAATTGTTTTTGTGTTTTTGGCAATTTTTTCTTTTACTTTTAATATTTGTGGAGGGAGAATAACAACCAAAGAGAGGAGTAGATAATGTCAGATCAGCCAAGGAGCAGAGCAGATTGGATCTTCAGGTAATTATTCCCCCTTTTTGCATTATTTTTTTGCTTGCCTGAGGAATGCCCCTGATGTTTAAGTTTCTCCTGAGCAAAGGTTTAGATCCGGGTTCAAATTAATAACCTCATCTTTAATTAGTTGAATTTTTTAAAGGTAACTGGTAAAATTTCACAAGCATGCAACGATTTATGTTTATAAAATTCAAATGAAGTTTCTGAAATTGTGTAGTCTTGTTATAGCAGCATGAAGATTTTTAAATAATGGGTTGTTTCCTACTTTGTTGTAGAAGATTGTGGTACTCCACTAAAGAAATCTAGGCTTAGATACACTCTACTAATGAAATTTGCCATTCAAGGATGCCATATATCACAGACTTGCCATGAATTTTGTTATTCAATTGAAGAAGTGTTGGTTTACAAATAGCACTGACAGATTTATTTTTTTAGGTACACTCCAAAGGCCACGAGGAGTTGTGTACTCCATTGAAGAAGCCAAAATTTCAAAGCGGTTCTAATGTATCTCCTTGTTCAGGTATGCCTGATTTTGCAAGAACAAATCAATGAAATATATCTCCATGTTCTAATTGATGGATTTGATATTGCAAACTGATATTCCTTACATCATATTCATGTAATCTGAAATTCTTGGATTTGATACTCAATTGATGATGCTTGACCTCTAAAATATCTAAAATTTATAAGCCACACTAATGTATTCCCTTCTTTAACAGAGTACTGCAAAGTGGAACTTTCTACATTAGATGCAACATCAAATATGTTCAAGTCCAGAAAGAGATATGAAAAATCTCTTTGTTTGCATATAATATTTTTGGAGAGGATATAAGCATTCCTACTCTTCAGGTATTCCAAGACCTTACAAAAGCTGCAAAGTGTCTCTTTTCTCTAACACCTTATTTATAGAGAAATTTTGTACTCCAAGAAACCTGAGCTTAAAGAACAGTACTAATGACTCTTCTGCATAACAGGGTTCGGAGTTCCATACTTTGACTTACTCTGTGAAATATGTTTAAGGTCATGATATCCTTTGGTACTGTAGTTGTCAAATATTTTGTTTAATATATTTTTTGGTTCAAATCATTATGATTTTGGTTTAGGTTGATGTGTTTTGATTATGATTTGGCTTGAGGAAGAAGAATAGCAAAGGATCAACATTTGGATTGTCACAATGCGACTCCAATGCTGAATTTTCCCAATTCAGCATTTGGATTGTTTTTCCAATTGTTTTAATTTAATGTGCATCTACTCCAAAGGTGAATAGCTCGAAATGCATGTAGAAATTGATGTTTCTAAACATGTAGCGCTTCACTGTTAAAAATTACTAATTTTAGTTATTTATTTAATATATTATGAATTGCTTTAGATATAACTCAATATTTTCTCCATTCCTAAAACGGTTAAGGCAGATCCGACCTTTACATTGTCCTTCAATTAAAAGGATTTTGTGTGAACTTTTGAATGGTCGGTGGTAGAGATATATTATGTGAACTTTTGAATGTGTTAGCTATATTATTATTGTCAACATAAGTCTCATGTTTATTGTTCCTTATAGGTTTTGGGTTCAACACCTGCAAATATGTCCGTTTATGGCAAATATTGAAGTAACAATGGAGCCTTATTTTATATAGGTTGAATTGTAAATACGATCTCTGTACATTGAATTATAATATTTTTAAATAAAGAGTATCTTTTTCTTGTGGGGGTGTTGAAAAGGCCCTCCAAAATCAATTATGATGTTCCATGAGAATAGGTCTCGTAATTCATGGAACCGTGAAGTAACATAAGTATGCTGAAGACTAGTCAAGTTAATGATTACTTCTTTCTTGTGTTATGAAATAAAATGGTTGTAATTGTACTGAAATAAAAATACTTTGGAAACTAACTACTATAAATGGATATATAGATCAAACTAACATAGTTTTGAAATATTGCTTTGCATATTAGAATCATCTTTGTCAATATTGATCATTCAGGGCAAGTAGATCTATTGGATGGACAGTAAATTCTTTTTTACATGTGTTATTAAAGTCTTTTATAATGTAGTTGTTGATTTCAGTGGATAATAGATTTCAGTGGATAATATATTGTTGTATGGAAATTAAAGGACATCTAAATTTAATGTAAATTGTTTTTGGCTGGATATTCAAAATTTGTATGTTGATCACCATCCACTCTATATGTGTTGCTTATGAATCCTTTTAAACAACAACCAAACAAAACATTTTACCATAATTATTTGCTCCATGTCTTGTTTCTATGGGAAGTGCAATTGAATTTCCTAATGTGGAAGTAACACAAGCAACTTTCTAATTTCAATGAAACAATAAGAGTTTATATGCTCATGACAATTAAAGCCTGATCTATGAGATATGTCACATGTTATGGCCCCCTTTGCATTCCTCCCAATAAAAGCATTCAATAATGAAAAACTCCATTCTTTTTTAAAGGTCCCTCAACTTCACACTTTTTCTTAGATTGGAATTCTCCCACGTGTATCTAAAACCAATGAAGCATGTGAAATCATTAATAAGAAAAATATAATTGATCATCGATGGTCTCTGATTATGCAACCTACCATTTGAAATATATATTTTACCCACTTTATTAGAGAAAGATCTCACTACCAGCTATGCACAAAGTGGAAGCTGCACTAATTTGAAAATAATAGGGTGTATATCATGATAATTTGTAACTAACGGAGTAGATTGAATGACAATTTTTTCTTTCTACTCCTGATCATATTGTGCTAATTAGGTGAATTTCAACTTTATGGATGTAAACTAAATCTCAAAAACTAAATGGGGAAATATTATTTTTGTAGAGAAACTTTTGTGCAATTTCTTCTAAACCATAATAAAATAAATACAATTTACTATCTTCTTATGTATGGCCTCTACTAATATACAATTTTTAATAACTCTTTATAATCTTTTTGGTTATGTGTGGCAGCTAGTGACCTCCATATATTGTCTATAGACGAAGATGCGACTAGTGAAATTATAAGTAATGTCATCAACAACGAATACTGCTTCACACTTTCACTGAAAAAAGAGACATATTGCAGAAACAATAGATTGAAATGTGTCATCCTCAGTTAAAAGAAAGTGGAAAACAATGCAACTCCTCCATAACCTTTACGCAAGGATTTCCAACCCACCCGTCCCTTCAAAATTACACCCTCACCCATCCCATTCTATACTTTGAACTATCACCGCTATGTTTCTTATTTCATATCTATGTTTCACTTTTTCCCGCTTCAAACAAAAATTGTCAGTATTCCCTTATATAGTGACATACTAGTTTTCTCCCACTACTATGTGTATTGTTAGTACTTTTAAGAAAATTAATATAAAATACATGAACTTTTTTATGTACGTATTTACATCTTCCGTAGTATGTGAACACATTATATGTTTCTATATATCTAATACTCTTTCCTTAAGAAAAAAGTAGTTTCTCGATACTCAAATTGTTACCTTTTACGCGTATTTCCCATTAGAACTCCACATGCATTACAATTGAATTTAGTTTTATATTTTGACTTATTTATGCATTTGTATGTCATCAAACAATGTATCGTTCCTTGCTAACCCAAATGATCTTTATCCAATAGGTGGTACTCCATAATCCCATGACTTCGCAATCATGTCGACTCCTCAAAAATGAGCCCAATGAAGAGAGAACTACGTAAAAAATAAAGTACACATAATTGTTGAGCAATGATGTCATAAATTAGAGCATAGAACAATGAAAATATTTAATATCTTTCAACTTACAATGACCAACAACCTATGATTCCTTGACATTCCAATATTGCCATCAAATACAACTACTGAAGAATTTCCAACCAACATTCCGCATGTAACTTCCATGGAAATAAACTTTCACGAGAATACCAATTCCTTCCATACGAACCCATCTTCACTAACAACTGTCACTTTTCCCCAAATATCTGGGATGCCACATGAAACTATCTCAAGTACCAACCTTTCTTCAGTTCATCGCACATATACAAATAGTTCCTCCTCTCCTTCTGAATTCTTTCCACCTTGTAATCCATAAACGACTCAAATAAAACACCCCACCCCTTCCAATACACAAAGATTTCCCATATTCCCGCCCTCGATGTTGACTATTGAAGCGCAACGTCGATTTCACAAAAGAATAGATTTGTTGGCGAACATCTAAACTTGCTCAATCTGTTTGGAAAATTACCCAGGAATTAAAACAATTTCCTTTGAAGGCTTTCCCTCCTGTAACATATGCAAAAGTGAAAAACAAGGCCACCGCTTCTCTTCATGGAACAATATGGACCCTGAAAAACAACCTACCGTTCTTGTGTCTTTAACCCAAATTGAGGAGATGCTTATCACACGAAGTTAATCCATTCATGCGCAAGTCACCAAGTACGTGGCAATATAAATACTCTTAGGACACACCATAAGTTTCCCGCAAAACATTACTTCAATAGCAAAGAACCTACCCCACCACCTTGGAGATTTGGACATAGTTCTCATATAAAGGGAAGGATCTAATTTAAAAAATTATGATTTCTACATTAGTAGATCTCGTGTTTGAGCAGCCTTGCAATATAAAAAATCTAACACGATCCCTATTACAAAGATGTATTAATCGACGATGATGCCCTTTCCTCACTACCATCTGAGTCATCAAATGTTTCCTCCTCTCTTAACACAACCACAATGGAACTACCCCAAATCAAAGTGCCTCTACAGATTCATGGTATTGATGTTCCCACTGACTTTGATGAAATATATGAACACTCATCATCTTTTGTACCAACACCTCACAATACATGAACAAAAGAAGAGGAAATCGAACAGTTCTTACTCAACCACGATGATAACACTCCATTTACCATGCCATGACCATAGATAGGGCTTTTGCCGATAAATAAATACAATATGGAAGGCCTATTCTCAATGGCTTTCCCAACTTTATTTCCGATAGGAAAAACAATGTGGCAACAACCCCGCATTAAAGAAGTTCCAATGCATGAATACGCTCTTCATTTGATGTGTTACCATGATGGGTGCTTTGGTTCCCACCCAAGATTTTGTTACTTCCTTCTAAACCTCATAATGCGACACAAAAGCCAGTCCACAACAATAATTTTTATGAAACAAAACGTCAATCTGGAATCCCTCCGACAATTAGAGAGCTACGAAGACAACTACTGGAATGCCCCAAAGACAACCTCCCAAACAACTTAATGCGCTTAGGATCGAGCCTTCGAGGGACACGTTCATTCTGGGCAAAAAGTAGAAGCGAGCTTTCAAATATGGTGGAACAATTGGGACACCAATCTTATTCTTCACTCTAAGTGTTGCAGACACTAAATGGCCAAATCTCCATAATATTATGCCTGATGAATGCCCAACAGATCCTCGAGCCGCATAACGTTGGAGAACACTTAACATTGTCTCTAACCCTCATCGAGTATCAAAGATACCTACATCACAGATTCACAATATTTCGAGAAGAAATAATCGTAAGGAACTTGGAGCAGAGACTTTTGGTACAGGTAATCAAATCTATTTATTTCAAAGTTTTTTCCAAACTATATATCTAATATTTATGTTCCCTCATCTCGTAGGTATGAATGGCAACATAGAGGCTTCAAACATGTCCACAGTTTATTGTGGCTCGAGAATGTGCCAAAAGTTGACGAAATGGACTGAGAGGATACAACAGTTATTGAGGTGACAAAACAATACTTTGATAAGTTCGTGTCTTCTCGAACCCCGCTTTGAATTACAACTACTTGGATTTTGTTTACATGACACTCCTAGACGACCCTTGCTTGCTAGATACAACACAAATTCTATCCTCCTCCCCGCATGCAAACCTTGAAGAACTACTTAATCAATTTCAATGCCACACTAAATGTTTAGAGTAGACATGCCTGCGTAGAAAGAAATCACAATTGTAGTGCAGGTATAATGTCCCCAAGCCACATACCTACTTATTCCTTACACATTGAAAGTGATGGGAAAATTAAGTACCTACCTTCCAGAAACGATGACAGATTGAACATCCACAACAAACAAACAATCGCTTTCTTGGATGCATATAAAGTCTGTCCTACAACCATGGAATACCCACCACTTATTCAAGTTGCTTGAGGTTGGGCTACAACAAAAACTAAAAAGGTGATAAATGGAAAAAACAACCAACACAGCAATTTGTTCGGTCCACCCATGATTTGAGGATGTCCCCCTTTCAAGAATCAACATCATATGACCTTTTCTATTGGTCATAACTCCTTTTATACAAGCCTTTTAGAAATATTGTGTCTAAATTTGGCTCAACCCCACATGACATCAACGGCACTTGGGACATGTACAAGCACAACTATAGACCATGGCATGTTCTACGCACTACCGTAGACACATGACGTGCTTACGATGTTAGTTTAGACTCGAGCCCAAATAGTATTCAACAAGAACCATTTAAGAATGGTAATTCTTCGCATAACTTCATCTAGAAACAACACGGGTCTAGATAGTCTTGAAATGTTGGGGAAACAAGATTTTGACATACACAATAATTGGACCATACATGACGTTCCCCATGATTTGTAGATAATTGGTTCATCATTCATCGAGAGAGAGAAGGCAGACACAATTAACAATAACATACATGCCACACCACCATCTTCCACACTTCCTTTGTCTCCAGAATAAAAATAGCTCTTGATACCATACTACACCATTCAACAAACAAAACCCTTCTACCTCCACTAAGATTGATAATTCAAGGAATGAATGGCATAGGAAAATCATTTTTGATAAATAAAATCTGAATTCATTCACAACATCAACCACATCTCCCTCACCTCTACTTGTGCTCACCCCTACCGGTGTTTCAACATTCAACATCTCTGCATCCACAATCCATGCAACTATGTGTATTCCAATCAAAGAACTAAAACCCCTTGAAGGTAGTGCATTATCATCTTTTCAAGAGTCGTTGAAACATATATAATATGTTCTTATTGATGAAATGAGTTTCATCGGCCCAAAGTTGCTAAGAAAAATTGACAGTAGGCTCCACGCAAAGCTTTCCCACACTCAAGAACATCTAAATTTGGGAACATATCAGTCATCCTCCTCGGTGACCTCGGCCAATTACCACCGATTTTGGACAGTCCTCTTTACGCAAGTAATTCCTATGGAGTAACCCTTTGGAAGGGATTTCAGTCTTCCATTACATTGCAAACAATATTTCGGCAACAAGGAACAACCATGCACATGTTTCATTCCGAATTTATGCAAAGCACATGCAAGATTCAACCCCTCTAATTGAGGATTGGGAACTCCTAATGTCTCGCATAGATACACACCTAACTCAGCAGGAGCTCAACATTTTTAAAGACGCACCACATTTGTTTGTAAAAAACGATCTGGTGGACTCCCACAACCTACAGATGTTGAAGTCATTGAACGTTCTAATCACCCAATCCATTGTTGAAACTAACAGGTGGACTAGACCAAGAAATCCTAATGATGATCAGTTGGAACACAAAGTTCTGTTGTGTAAACAACAAAAAAATCATGCTTATTGCAAATCTATGGGTTGATGTAGGCCTCGTGAATGGTGCCATAGAACAATCACCAACATTGTCTACAACGCATCAATGCAACCACCAACATTACCTTTATTTGTTGTTGTCAAATTTGATAGATACAACGACCCATGTTGGGATCCCTCCAACCCATTACATATTCCCATACCCCCTATTTCGAGAGGGAATCAAGACAATTGCCGATTAAAATGGCATGGGGATTAACTATCCACAAGTCACAAGGACTTACTTTACACAGAGCAACCGTCGACATTGGAACCACTGAAAGGCAGGGTCTAACATTCATAGATTTCCCGAGTTCCCTCACTTGCAAATCTATGTATTTCACCTGCTTTTTCATTCAAGAGATACTCAAATATGGCGCACATACCAACACTTGGAGAAAGAAGAAAGGAGGAAGCAAGACTACTATCACTCAACCCATCATAAATACTACCCTCTACTTTGATAGCACCTCCACTACTACTATACTCAACACTTCTTCTATCCAAAGTGGCATTGTTGTTCAAGGGGTATCAAATGTAATCATGTTTATTGAAACTAAAATTGCCCACTAAAGGCTACCATTCATGATATAAATACTGCAAATGTATACATGTCTCATTATGTGCACGTAGATCTACATTTATTTGATGTTTTGAAATATGATATGCAACTTTAAATGTACGAATCTGTAACATAATTAAATGTACACATACAACATTTCAATGTAATGTTCCATCTAAATTCCTACACAATAACTATCAATCACACACATTATCAACTGTACAATAAATGTTTTTCCAACAAAACACCAACCAAACAACCGATGCACAACTAACACAATAAACATGAATTAAATACATACAACATCAACTATAAAATAAATTAACTATCGAAAATGGTATCAAATGTATTCATGTACGAATTTTCAACAAGTTTGAAATGTAGAAACAACCTTAAAATTAATTGGCCCATCTATATTTCTACACTTACGAAATCAATCACACCCCTTATCAACATCAACTACAAAAGTAATAACTATACCTCTAAAACAAATAACATATACCGTTCGGCATTCACATCGCATGAAACACATGTGATTGCTACTTAGAACCCTTTGGTAGAAACAAAGAATCATATGAGTGGAACTATGGAGCATTTGAAGGCATACATGCAATCATTATAACCACCACTTCACATTATTTGTATTCCATTCAAGTTGATTATAATAATTTTTCTACCCCATGTCGTATAGGTCCTGGGAGCCTTAATTCATACCGTAAACAATTCAGATATGCCTCACATGTTCTCACATTATTTTCCAATCTTATTGTGTTTCTAATGTTGTATGATATGCAAATTCAATTCAAATATCCCATTGAGAAACTGTGAAAGATAAGTGGCTACTCTAGAGTTGTTTGCATGAAATGGACTATCATTAACAGATCTAATGTTTGAATTTAATATTATAAAATATGGGTCTTTTTAGAGTGATAGGTCGGATTCCTTTTGAATTAGATATTGAAATATTTTTTGGATTTTATGGTTGATATATTGTTGGATATTTGGACTCCATCAACCTCACAATGCACCAAATATAATAAGTGGATCGACATAGAAAATAATGTGTATGGTGTTTGAGCTCATTTTTGGGTGTTTTTTTTTTTTATGTGGCCTTTTAAAGTTTTTAATTGATATTAGGGACTATGAAAGCTAATGAAGGTGACTGAAGAATTCATGAAAATGCATTTGAATTCGGTCTAAAAAATGATGACCATTCTGCCATTGTAATCCATGCAAAGCCTGTTGAGGGAGTCGTCAGACGATAATGAAAAAACTGTTTCACTTGTTATGTGGTGTTACATAATTTCGTAACTGACAAAAATGCAAAACAAAGGAATCTTCTCACATGTAGGTCTCTCCAATAATGACATGCCACATGGATGGCAAGTGATAGAGTTGTATGTTGTTAACCAAATGAATTCGAGCCATTCACACAGTGCTTTTTCCGGATGTTAGTGTTAGCCCCCACAATCTAGTTTGGAAAATATCTTTCAAAGGTAAATATGCTTGACTTATGGTACAAAGCTAAATAATTATTTATGAAAATATAAGCTTCTTTTCCAACAATAGATTTTCCTCTCTCGGTTAATAATTACATTATTTTACTTCAGATTCGATAAAGTGTGTGAATTGCAATAACTTTGATCAATCTCACAACAACGGGTCAATTTCATGTGGTGATGATCCCATGGCTTGCTCACAGCCACATTTCTCCATCTCGTTGAAATTTTCAAGAGGCTTTTAGACACAGGAAATATCAAAATCTCATTCATTTCAACTCCTCTTAATATTGCCAAGATCGTGGTCATTTTCACATAGAAGTAGGGAATATGAATATGGTGTAATTGTCATTACCTTGCGTTGATGGATCACTTGCTAGCATAAAAACCCATATTAATCCTCTTTTCCACATTGCATCTAGAAGATTGTAGAAGCCTTTAAAAATTTTACTCGATAAAATTTCACCAAATATTGTGATTTTCACCATGTATTATGTTAGATTTCCTCAATTATTTTCGACCATTATTTCCATACCCATAAGAATGAATTTACCATTTTAGGCTTGGGATAATGGTAGAGTCATTCTTAAGGGTATGGAAATAATGGTGTCTAAACAGTCCATAGCCTCGGCCATTGGGATGACCATGGATGTGCTTAAATTGTTGAAGGACAAAAATCATAGAAACCGTGAAATTGCTACCTTTTTGGCCCTAATGAAAGGATTCACTTGTTCGCGGATGGTATTGCAAAGAATAATTTTCCCGAGAGATGGGATGATGTCTACAAGGTGGTGATGAAATACATCACTCTGGAAGGTAAATTTAGGAAAAAAATTACCTATCATTTGTCCATTCTTAACTTTCTTCAAAGAAACTAGGCCACGAGCCTTTCTTTTTTTCCTTTTGAGATCCCTTTCTGCGTATGTGGAGGATTTCAAAGATGAAAAAATTGATACCCCTTTACACTATGGCCTCATCTTGATTTTGTATCATAATGGGAACCATATCATCCCTTCCCGACCCCAAGCCACTAACTCGACGATGAAACCAAGGTTGTCATATTGAAAAATATGAAGAAGAGAGAAAAAGCCTTTAGTAACAAAGAAGGCAAGGTGACAGAGGTTCTTCCAAATTTGAAAAAGTGATTCTTCAAGTGGAAAAGTATCAATGAAGACAATACCAAGGAAATCGACTTTGAGGCTCAATCAACTAGCATGGGAGTCTTAATCGAAAATTTTCTCAAAATCACCAAATAATTGGTGCAAGAAATGCAAGAATGTCAAAGGAAAGTGGCCATTCAAGAAAAAATAATTAATGGACTAAAAGTTAAACTCATTATGTAGGAACAAAGAGTGTCCATCATCTAGAACCAAGTCTCCAAACTTTAGAATTATGGATCTCCAAAAAAAAGGATGTGCTTGGGATGAGGAGGAAGTAATCAAGACTACAAAGGAAGATGATAACCAAGGGACTCTAAAGACCAAGGATTTACAAAACTTAGGCCCCACTTCAAAACTAGAAGCAAGGAAGAGAAATGTTTGTTGACTTCAGTGAGTGTTGTTTTGCTATGGTTTTCTCCCTTTGTTTTGGTTTCTTTGTCATATTATCAATATTGTATAAAAAAAGGTTCTGAAGGTGGTTTGTACCCGGTTCCTCTTTGGGTTGTGGTCTTGGCCAAGCTTCTTGTCCAAGACTTTCCTGGATCCTTTTTGGGTTGTGTGTTTCCTAGTTCCTTTTTTTTCTTGGCATCGTATTATGGGTTTTTAGGTCCCCTTCAAAACCAATCTATTTACATAATAAAAAAATGTTCGATTTCTAAAGTGACACTTATGTTGAATATCATCTCAATAGTATTCATTATGTATGATGCAAATTATATAACCTATGATCTTTATCCAATGAGTAGATCTCAAGGAAAATCACAACATATGATTTACTTTGACCACATCCTAATTTTTCATCAAGCGCAATTCAACATTGATCATTTCAAATGGTCTTTGTACTACCCATTTATACAACCGAGCTCTTAGCAGAGAGGATAATATAGATATAGTGGCTGAATGTTATTTTGATTACGCTTCACTAGCCATAAAAAGCTTGTTATGAGCTAGAGGTATTTTTTATTATTATTTAAAATAGGTCACCAAGAGTTTGGTGGTTCTTTCTTGTAGTGCTCTTCTTTCTTGTTTATCCTTTGAAATAGAGTACTTGTGGAGATTCGAATATGAGTGTTTAAGATGAATGGAGGGGAAATGTATGCTTTTTTCATTTATGTTATGTTTGGTACTAAATATTTATTGTAAAAGAAGCGAGATAGTAGAGCTATCTGGACATTATGTAGTGCTTTATAGAAACATCATATCTCACAAAAATCAAAACATAAGATTCTTCCCAAACATAGGTCTCTATAATAATGGTGTGCCATGCGGACAACATTATAGTGTTACCCCCGCAATCCAGCTTTAGAAAATTCCTTTTAGCGTAGTTAAATTCATGATTAAAATTTAAGGGCCATTTACACATTTTTCCTATTTTTTACTTTAAAAGTTTACCAAAATTTTGATATAGCCATATCTTCCAACATACACATTTGAGTTATAACCATAATATATTAAGGAATATTAAATTAGATAAAAAAATATTTTACATATCATTATCAATATTATAACAACATCACTTTTGTACACAATTTAATGGGCAATAAGAAAAATATACCATCATTGAAAATTTATCTGACGAGTATAGGTGGTCCTCAAGTTTAAAGGCTCAAATTTATGATAGAGAGGGACTGAACAATATACTAAGGGCATGAAGATACCAAATGTGGTAATTTTATCTTTGACGTGATTATATAATGCTAAAAAATATTAATGTAGTAGTCACACGTTCCTAACTCATGGGAGTGGTTTTAAACAATGGTTGGAATTTCACATTTATTGACAGGTTTTTTTGAGTTTTTAGCTGTAAAATACTCGTAAAGTTTTTAGATCATTATCTCCTCTAACTTACAAATTTCAAATTTGATGCCTGTAAAGTAGAATCACACCACAATAGAAAGACAATGGATTTCCATGGTCTGTGCGTTGTAAAAAAATTGATATCTTCAAGCAATGCCCTTTGTCTTCTACATTGACCATATGACGCTGAAACATTTGGTTAATAAAGCAGTATTACATGGGTGAATCTGCAAGTAGATTATCATGTTCCAAGAATTTTAATTCTCCGTGGTAGTAAAGTTGAGCAAAAATAAAGTAGGACCTAAACATCTCTCATGCATCACTACTGGAGAAGAGACAAAAACAATAGAAAATAGAAAGCACGATGCACAACTGTTAAAAGCAACTAGTGCCTCAAATTAACTCAATGAAATCACATTATTCTTAGAAACTAGAATTATGCCAAATAATTGGAATAATTAGCAAAGAAGTAACTTGCTATAAAAGTTCCCCTTATCAAATAATATGTGGCACCCGTTACAATATGGGAAGATATGAAGTATTAAGGTGTTGTATAATGGAGCACAAATATGAAGAAATATTACGCGAAGCTCACGAAGGGGTAACAAGAGGACATTATGTTTGGGATGCAACTGCACAAAAGTTCTCACGATAGGATTATGGTGGCAAAATTTATTTTATGACACAAGGGAATACATGCACAAATACAATATTTGTCGGTGCTTGCTTCGACAAGTCAAACAAGAGAGATGTAATGCCCTTGCACTCAATTATTTCTCAAGAACCATTTGAAAAATGGGCCATAGACTTTGTAAGGCCAATCATTCTAGTTGCATGAAGAACTGGAACACGTTATATACTAAAAACAATTGTTTGTCTGACACATTAGGCCAAAGCAACGCTAATAAAGGACTGTACAACAACAATTACAACTAGTTTTATATGGGAAAATATCATTATTCGATATGGATGTCATTTAAGATTAACAAATGATAAAAGGACAAACTTCCTCAATGAGGCCATGCATATAATATTTTTTAAATTTATAGCCACTCACCATAAAACAACACCATATCCTCTGCAAGCAAATGTAACAGTTGAATCATTCGATAAAATATTGATTAAATACCCTAATAAAGATATGGGACATTAGGTAGAAGGATTGGGATGATAAAAAAATTGTTGTTCTATGGGCATACAAGACAACATATAAAAGATTAAAAAGGAAACACCTTTCAAACTGGTGTTTGGTAAAGAAGAAGGGCTACCACTTGAATTTATAGTTCTATCTTTAAGAATTATGTGCACTATCAATTTGGATGATGAATCCTCTATTATGGAACACTTAAATAAATTTGTGCAGTTGGTTGACACTAAAGTGGTATAGTTGGATGAAAGAAGGTCACGTGCTAGACAAAGCCAATGAGTAGAGAAGGCATGACAAAAGCATGATATGATAAACAAATTAAGAATAAGACTTTAAATGTTGGTAACAAAGTGCTATTATATGACTCAAAATTTGCACAACATCCATGCAAATTGGAAACACATTGGTTGGGACCATATGAGATACACATTATTTTGTCACCGAGTGAGTGTAAATTAAAAGACCTAAACAATGAGTTTTTACTAGGTCACTTCAATGGGAGTAGGCTAAAACCCTACTTCCAATGAAGTCATACTTTGTTTAAAGATTAAGGCATATACCATTAGAATATATGTTATTTCATGTATTTGAATAATTTCTTTCAAGCATTTAGGGTAATTTACTTTCATGTAATTCTCTTTGTTTGTAATAAGCGTGCATATTGTGCCACAATCTTGATCTCCATACATATGTAACTGATTTCAAATAACATTAGTCTCTTCATGTAAAGGTCCTCTTTTATAAGGTGACTAAAATATTTCCATGCGGGGGACATGCACACACTTATCATGGGAGGAAAATAATAAATAAATGATAATGGGACAAAATATTTAAAAACTATGCTCATCAAATGGATTTTGCATGTGGTCACACATCGACCAAAGAACATCAAATTAGTGTAGGGTACACAAAAAATTCATAAGTAATAAACACAAGGAAAATAAGGTACTTGTATGGTATTTCACGTGTTAGGAAATGGAAGATGGTTGGATAAGGTGCGGAGAGATACCGGCCGTGGAAAGAACAAACTTGGCCAAGGGGATTATGAAGGAAACACATGAAATAATGGAAGTGGATAGTGTAAGGTGTTCACGAAATGCTATGAGACAAGGAAGTGTGTAAGAGAATAAGGGCACAAGACAATGCGATGTGACCCATGAGCGTAAGTCACCTATCGTGGCTAGAGGCACAAAGATAAAAAGCAACACAAATTTGCAAACCTCATGGTGCAGTTGCCAAGTGGAAGTCATTTATGACAAGTTTGAAATAAGGAAACAAGGAAATGAGTGGGAAATAATTGTTGAGTGTTTAGAAATGAATGTAGTTGGAAGCATTAATTACAACTTTATTACCAAGAATGGAGAGGTATAAAAGGGGAGTAAAAACACATTTATAAGTTACTAGGCATTCAAACAAATGAGATCTTAGAGTGATACATGGATAAACAAACATCTAAACCGATCAAAGCATGGAAAAAGCAACCTTGTCTCTGTCATTAAATAACATGTTAAGATTTTTATATGTACCAAAGTCGAGGTTTGAATGGGAAGAATGAAAGTGTTTAAGTAACAATAACACCGACAAGTTTATAAGAGACAACATCTTACAAACCCCGTAAATCTCTCACATCCGACATTAATGTGGAGGGAAAATTTTGAGATAATGCAAGGAGATTTGGGGCACTTAACCACCCTAGAGTGAACTAGAGTGGATTTTAGACATGAAAAAGCAAGAAGAATAGGCCTATGGAGGTGCTCTAAGGAGGAGTTACACACGAGTCTAGTTTTTAAGCGAGCGAGTTTGAATAATTTTGTGGGGTCGATGTTGAGTGAAGACTCGTAGTACTATAATACGAGAATCCTCACACGAAGAGTTAGAACATGTAATCAACAAAGAATTAAAAATACTTGAGGATGAAGAAAAATCAAAAGCTACTTCTTACGCAAAAGGACAAGTAAAATAATGACGTTAACCGAAAATCCAAAAAGGACCAAAGTCCATAATCACCTTTACCCTTAAATTTAGAGATGTAGTACCTCAAAGATGTGTTCAAGGATGAAAATGGAGGACTAAGGTGGGCACATTCAAGATATCTAACTTTAATCATCATGTTCCCGGGTTGATAGGCTTAATAAGTAGAGATTTGGGGTGTGCCCTAGACAAGAAGGTTGTTGAAGGGGTCATTATCTATGATGATAGTGGAAAGAAGACACTAGAAAATTTTAGGTTCTTAAACTCTATGAGATGCCCTACTTTAATTATCCTACATATCTCTTTCAATACTTAATATCACATGTTTGGTAAGGTTACTTCTATTTTGTGGGACAATGCATGAGAATTACGTGATCCTAAATAAGTAAAACTAATGGGTTGATAAACGTGGGAAGACTAGGGTAGGCCTTGAATAATGATAAGGATATTGAGGAAGTTGGGGAACTCCTTAATTATAAATAAGGTTGGGCACTTCCTAATTATTCAAGTTACATACCTAACAATGAGAATATTGATGCACTTTCTCGTATCTAAACTAGCTAGCGTAAAGCGGCATAATGAAGTCAACAAGAATTTTCCATACATTGTGCTAAAATGGCATAAGGAACCCAATACAATCTATCCCATTTCATATCGAGAGGATTGTAGAAGATGTGTAACTTATGCATCAAAAGGCGGGAGTAAAATTTATGTGGGATGTCATCCTCCTCCTCACGAGTCTTGAATGAAATCAACGTCTTAAAAGAAAATGGGGAAACCAAAATAGGTTTTCCCACCATAGAATAAGTTGTTGTAGAAACAAAAGTGTGCACTTATTACTATTACAATATGCCTCTAGTCATTTGTTATATGCATGATTCCTAAACAATAAAACTAGACATTGATACACTTTTTTTGCTTTACATTGACATTGTTTTACCTTTCCATGCTTTTGTCCTCTACTTTTCTAGAATTATCTTGTTATTTTTTAACATCTCACAATGTGCTACTTAGCTGAGCATTTTCTGATTTATCTTAAGAGTCTTTCGAACATAAGTACCCTATAGGGGACAGGAGAGGTCAATGCTCTTGTCCCTCTATTGGTTCTTTTTTCCCTCTCAATAGGTTTTTACATTTTTAAGTTACATGCCGCTTGTTCATATTTTTCTAAATTTATATTTATCATTATGGTTCAGATTTTAGTGTTGTTAATGTCAAAATTAAAGCAAAGGAATCATACACACACGTAACCTACTAACTATTCTAAGGGGTAGTTGGGCTATTACTTTCTATCTACTAATTAGGCAAAAGGAACAACTTAAGGATCACATTTGGGTTGCATTATTCACTGCATAAGGAGGGAAAATTCTGAATTCCATAGTGCACATCATCTTGGGAAAAAATAGTTTTAGGCCGCTATCTTGGTGCAACTTGCACAAGGGAAACAATTATATCACACACATGGACCAAAAATACATTGAGTCTAAAATGTAGTGTAGTGCTCCGTGACAATCACATTGGGGTGGTGCGTCAATGTTAGTTTGACTCAAGTATATGTATTTCTTATTCCACCCAAATATGTGCTTGAGTCTTGGTACATGTGTAGGATAGCTAAGGTTTTTTGTGCATGATAGCTACTAATGCTGTTCCCACCGAGGCTTCCACATCTTCTATTCCACTTTATTCTCCCCCACCAATATGGGGGCATCCACCGTCCATATTCTTATTCCCACACCTAACACTCACTTCTCTTCCCCTATCATTTCTCATATCCAACCTAGTTCCTCTTTAGGAACCTACGCCTTAGATTCCTTGTACCATGATTTACAGTGCTCAAAATAGTCATTTACAACACACCTTTTCTTCATCATCTCCCTCTCTTAGTTCTTCACTTCTCCTCCATAGTCCTCTTGCATTCAAGTTTCTTCTTTCCCACTTTGCCCTAGTTTTTTTCACCCAAGTTTCCTCTTTTGATGGTCATGGAGATCCACAAGAGCATCTTAGATCATTTGATGTTACATGCTTGAACTATGCTTGTAATGATACATTATTAACAAAGTTGTTTCTTAGAAGCCTATAGGAGTAGGCTTTACGATGGTTCTATGATTTACCCATACACTATGTTAGATATTTCACTCCTTTATAAAATCTATTATTGATACATTTTCTATGAACATTGGAACCAAAATATCATATGCATAAATGTATAAAATGAATTAAGGATATAATGATCATCTTAGTGCCTATGTTTTTGCATTATAAGAATAATCTTACAAAAATGAACAATGTCTTGGATGAATCTGAATTGCAAGATCCATTTATCCAAAATCTCTTGCATCCTTTACAAAAATGTGTTCTCTTTGATTGTTTTTTTTTTCCTTTTATCATTCATGTCATACTCTTAAAGTATGTAAACATAAGTTACTTTCTATAGGCAGGTTTAAGTATAGTGATAATACTTCATCTCAATCTAGTGACAAATTCCGAAGTAAATATGCCTTTAAGAGAAAATATAATGAGCCGAATCCTATTGCCAATGTTGTGTCTCAACCAACAAAGCTCTAAATACAACCTACACGACACATCTTTACTAGATTGCCATATCCACCTCACATCTTGTTGCCTAATCATGTTGAAAGCAATATGATTTCTCTTCCACCCCCTCTTGAGCTAGATACTAATATTATCATGGTAATAATTTTGATGAGAATGCACATTGTGATTATCATAGATGTAATTGACATTCCACTGATAGATGATTTAATCTTACACATTTGATTTAGGACTTGATTGATATTAATGAACTCAAATTTCCTGAACCCACTATTTCTAAATCTACCAATGGCAATGAAAAAATCAAAATTTTCAATGATCCATTACCCAAACATGACAAAGTGGTTCCTGAGTATTCTTCTAATCATGCTTATCATGAAGTTCCACCTCCATATTCTAATCATCCTCTTGGGTTTCTTATTGGTACTACTGATATTCCCCATTTGTTATTACTTTTACTGATGCAGATTTTCATGCTTCTTTTTCATCACATAGACTACACATTGATGATTATGTTGGTATTCATGTTGTTAACAATGTTATGGTGCATCATACTTTTAAACATAATGCATGTTCATTATCTTTCCTAAGTTTTACTTTGGATTTACATTATCCCGTATGAAACTTAGATCACCTACTTGTTGCGGGCATGTGGCTATCCAAATAATTGTTGGGGCTCTTACTATATCTATGCCTTTCTCTACTAGATTTAAGGTTATACATTGTGACATGGTCTTAGAAATTCCTTGGCTTAAGGTCATTAAAACCATCCCATCCATTTTATGTCTTAGGTTTATGCATCAACATCATGTTGTCACTACCACCACATACCCCTTTATCTTTAAGCACCTATCACCGTCACATATTCAGTTGCTACTACCACTAGTGTGCTACATCTGCACCTCTTGATGATGGTCCCACGGCTTTGACATACACTATTATGGTATCTAGATCTCCTACCACTTTGTTGGTGAAATAATTTTTGATAGGCAAATCAAGTGTCTCCACCAACGTTCATGGGGCTACGCCCCTCTACATTGAATGGTACAACTCCCATTATTGAATGTAACTAATCTTAATCCTATCTAAATTTTGTGGGTGGCCAAATTGGTCGGGGATCACACAAGGACACTCCACTTTGAACATATGATAAAGTGCTTATATGAGGGTACACGAGAGGAAATTACAATGTTGAGGAGAAAGGGGGGAAATTAGTCAAGGAAGATTATTGTCGTGAGTAGATTGCAAAGCCTCACACCTAGTAACCGGAGTAGTTCAACATCCAATATAGAGGAAAGCAACACTAAAGCAAAGTTAGTGAGACAAAAAAAAAAAACACAAAGTTTTCTCGAGGCTCATTCATTGAAGATTCAAAGTTCTCTTTGATCACCATGCTTATAACGCGTATACAAGAGGGAAATAAAGGAAAAAACAAGAAAGGGAAAATAGAAGAAGTGTAGCTTTTACTTCATGTGAGGTGATGAATACAAAGTTTCATCCAAGATATCATAATTCAAAATGCTATAGAGTAGAAGCTATTCAAAATTTGGGATCCCGTGGAATAGAGAATCCATTCCTATTTATAACATTATAAATGTCCTTTCATATCCCTCACATGATTCTTCACCTTCGTGACCTTGATTTTCAAATTGCTGACATTTGGATTTTCACATTCTGTCATGACTCTTCAAGTTCCTTCTTCACATTTGGCCTTTAAAATTCCCGACCTTTTGCCTTTGACATTTCACCATGACTTTTCATGTTACTCTCACATTGGGTGTCTCGCATTTTGTAGTTGGGAATCGCATTTTGCGATCGAGCGTCTACATTTTGTAGTTAGGTGTCTACATTTTACTCTTTCTCTGAAGCCCACTTGCATCATTGATCGTCCAAAATCTTCTAGAAACCTAAAACTTGCGATGGGCATCTACATTTGTTGTCGAGCATCTGCATCTATGTTATCGATACATATGCATTCATGCAATGGTGGTCGCATTTTTGCAATGAGCATCTACATTCACCCAACTTGCTGAAAACTTGTTTTCTTTGTCCTCAGGTCAAATCTTAACAAAAATAGGTTGTCCAATAAATGAATATGTAGAATCAAGTGAGAATATATATAAGTCTTGAAAATTAAGTATTCATCATATTTTACTCATATTTTCACTTTATCCTCAAGGTGTGCATTGAAAATTGAGTGATAGGAAGAGTTTACGATCACCGCCAACTAACACATCAAGTTATATCTTGTATCAAGACCTTTGGGTCCCACTGCGCTACACGTTTCCACCTCTTAATGTTCCCAAAATCTTTCCTTGATGATTCCAACATGAAGTAGGATATTTTATCTCTCGATGTCCTGGGTATGAGATTATAAATCTTCATAGGGTTCCTGAAACTCTTCAAACAAGGTGAATAGCTTTTTCATAACATGTATTTCCCAATACTCTGCTCACAAAGATCTGGTTTCACATAAATTTTTCCAAAACTTTGATTTTCTTACAAAAATTTCCTAAGCTACCTCAGATGGTTACAAATCTATGTCTGACACTACTCAGAGGCATCATATCTTCTTTAGACATCCTCTGGAGGTGCTTTACATGTATAAGAAGTATGACAATATGCCTTTTAGGCCTCTCGAGAGTAACTCCTTCCAGTGAATCGACTAACTTATGAATTATTTCCTGTCATCTTACTCCGCACGTAAAACGAACTTTAAAAATCTAGTTAGCACATCCCTCTTGGCCATGATAAGGTTTACATAATCGGATTGGTGAAGGGTAGGTTCACATTACCCGGTTCAGGGATTTTTGAGTGTGGGCTTAGTTGTCATGACATTTTTTTTTTCAATTTTTCATGCTAGACGTTCTGCATGTCAACAAATGGCTCTAGCTTTAATGTATCAAAAAACCATGGTGGCATATAGTCTTACAAATAAAATGTTACACATGAAATACCCATTAGCAAGTTAGAAATATAAAGAGTATGTTAAATCATTTGTGTCTCAATGGTATAAGTAGTGTGTTAGTAATAATAGGAAGTAGTATATGATGAAATGATAGCATATGTAATGTGTGAGAAAGTAGATGACCCTAGGAGCCTTAGTGGGACCGGTAATTAGTATAGTGCCAAACATCATTACAATGTGTAAATACCTATAAGAGATCTGCATTCACTCCAAAATACCAAGTTAACACGCATACGTATATAGAAAAAAATATATATTGACATATTAATTATCCATCTAATATGGAAAATAAAGTGTACATGTAAGTATAATAAGCTAGCAAGAGTAGATGTAACCAAGATATGCAAATGTTATGAGTGTGATGGAATGGTATGCAATATGTGAAGATGGTAGGAGTATTGTGCCCCAATGGATGTGTATGAGATGAGTTTCATTTATAAAATACCCCTCAATAATCAATAATGAACCATAGAACAAGAGTGTGTCATCGGGAAATGGTTTGAAAATGTTTGCTAGAAAGATAGATCATGAAGCATAGAGTGTAAAGAGTGAATGTGGTGAGGTTCATTTCATATTTAGACCCTCAAAATTGAGTATGAACCTTGGAAATAGAGTGTGTCATACAAGTAATGGAGATATAAGGTGTGTATCAAAGGGTTTGAAAGTGCGTAGAAAAATGAGTCATGAAGCATAGAGTGTTAAGTGTGATAGTAGATGCTAAAGAAAACTGATAGTGTTAGAAGAGGGGGAAGTGTAATGCTCCCCAAGTGTGTCACCAATGGAGAGATATGTGACAATGTGAGAATGATCATGACATGGTGGGGAGTTTGAAATGTGTCTTGGCCATAAATGTAAGGATTATCTTGTTTGATAAAGAGAATTGGACGTGGGAGTGGAATAGGGTGGGGAGGGATATTGAATGGTAGTAGCTTATATGGGATTGATAACACTCTAGATGACTTAGTAGGTGGAAGGGATGAACTAATTTTTAGAGGAATTTTCTTAGTTATAGTGGGTAACATTGTAGAAGATTTGAGAGGAGGAGATGATGGACTGATTTTGAGAGGAGATTGCTTAAGAGACTCTTGACTTAGCAAAGAAGAAACATGAGTGACTATGGAATGATTTTCATTAGACATAGACAAATTAGATTTAGGAGGCCGTTGAGATTTGGTAATTGAAGATGAGCATGAAACATAATGTTGTGCAATAAATGAGATAAAACCTTGATGCTCAAGGTGCTTACTTCTTTGTTTTAAAGCATAGCAATCATTGTCATTACATCCATTAATTTTGTGATAATTGTAAAATGGAAGACCTATGTACTTGGAAATCTGATAAGGATAATAACAATAAGTAGTTGGTAAGTTGATCAATTGATGAGTGAGGAGCTAAGGAATAATATTATGTTGCTTAGCATTAAAATCTAACTTTAGAGGCTCTAGTAGCGGTATGAGTTGGGTCTCACCGACATGGGCACATGTAGAAGACATAGAAGTAAGAGAAGAACTAGCATGGGATTAAGAAGCATCCTTGAGATGTTGGATTTCAAATTTAAGAGATGTAACCGTTGTTTACATAGCTTGCATTTTTAAAAATAAATAATATAAATCTTGAATTAACTCCATTATGGGTTGATTGGATGGAGGATTAGGACCGATTGAGTCATCAAATGACGATCGAAAATGACACTTACTTGAGAGGGTGACGTCTCGCGAGGGATATACATAGTGTTTAGGGTTTTTTGGAGAACATATTTACAATGTGGGTGCATTTGAAGTAAGTCATGCAAGGGTATAAGAGGATTTTTAAGATACATGAAAGAGAAAACTGTTAGAATAAGGATCCGAATGAATGATCATGAGTGGGGTTCACCAAATGATTTAATTTGATTTGAAATAAACCTAATATTACAAATTCACTATTGAACTAAATGATGTATAAATTATGAAATATAGAAATGACACAAGTAAGATAATATTTAAAATATAAAACCCTAAGAAAGAAGATGAGATAAGAAGCCTTAGCTGATTTATGCGTGATCTAGAACTGATTTGAGTAGGTAAAAGTGTTGAATAGGCTAGGAAGAGTGTCATAAATGCTCAATATAAATTTTGAAATGTAGGAATAAGGTTAGAAACATGTGGCCATGGTATGACATGGGCATCTAGGTACTAAAGAACACTTTGGATGCCTATGACTATACAAATTATTAGAATCTTGTTTTTACTATTTCATAAAATCATCACTATTGCTTCTTGTTAATAGTTTGAGATTCACTCCTTGGATGTTGAAGGTACATGTAACCTACAAAAGAAGAGTTCACCTACAAAATCCCACAAACCACATTGAACCTAAAAAGAAAAATGTAGAATGGGGAGTCGCAATGACCCCAGTTGGTCACCCCGAGAGTGAACTTATGACTGAGCGTTGCACTACATCTCAAACTCTATGTAGTTCTTATGTGTGTGTGTAGAAATTATGCCCTAGGATACCCTTGTGCAAATTTCACTTGACAACGGGTTGTAGATAAATGTAGCAATGTAGTAGAATGTGTGGATGAAATAGAATGAACTTCCCCTTCCTATGTAATGTATGCAAAGTTTTTACAACCCTTGTCCCTCGATGGATTATTTAGAGTGTTTTAGGTTGCTTTTGGATGTAATTTTAGGTGATAGTAGTAATACTTAATGCTTGGTCACTCATTTTGAACACGTAACTATGTATTTATATGATTTGCTTGTTTGAATTTCATAATTGACAACTAGAAGGTTGACCCATAAGTGAAAAAGATGCCCAAAAGATAAAAGAGACCTATTGGTCGTCAAAATTGCACTGTGTGTCTCGATCTAGAAGAGCTAAGCTATTTGAGACCACAATGGAACTGTCCCCAAGTTATGGGACTTTTCGCGCTTTGGACAGATTTCCGTGAGAAGGTCGGTTCCTCTACCTACCTTAAACGCTACTACTACTCCTAATGCTGAAATAAAATCATAGAGTAAACATGCCAAGGGACTAGGGATAGAAGGATGTGTAAAAGGGGAAATCCTAATCTAAGGAAGGTGATAGCGAAAGGGAAAGGGTTGATCTCTCTCCACGAGTGGTGAAGGAAACAAAGTGGGTGTGAGAGAAGAGGGAAAATTACGTGTGCCACAGATCAACATGTGTGCTTGGCCTTCTAGCATGCACAACACATGAACACAGGGACTGCAAGTGGGAATACACATGACATGCTAGAAAATTCAAATAGAGAAGTTAGAAGCAATGTGAAAGTGAGACAGGGTAGACAAGAGTTCCAAAAAACATGATTTTATTGCTTAAGGGATGCACAATCATTTACACTCATGGAAGGAGGTGAGAATACATTACAAAGACCATGCCAAGGTTTGAGACCTATGGGAATTCAGCCACCATTTTGGCATGGTGCCATTACAATAGAGAGGGATCCTTTTTATAAAGTAGAACTCTGTTATTTATAGAAGAAGGAGAGAAGAGAAGGAGAAAAGGAGGGAAACTTGGATTCAAATCTTCAACCACCAATAACAAGTGATAAATGCCTAGTAAAACTACCTCCAATGTTGTCAAATACGCCTCCCCATGTCTCATTTAGCATGTAGAAAGAAGGAAAAGGAAATATATAATTGAAATATGGTGGTTAAGGGTGATTAAATGTGTGCATTGATGATCAAAAAGATGTTTCCCTATTTTCTACCTACCAAATCCCACCTAAATCTGATTTTGAAAATTCCAACATGTAGCTGATGTCAACAGCTTTCAAATGAGACTGGTGCACGGGAATCTAAAAAATTTAGTAAAATTTATGGCTATCATAAGTCTATAGGTCACTTTGACATGCAATGATATGTGGCATGCATTGATTAACTGAGGAAATCAACCAAATGTTCATCTGATTTGTCATTTCTACCACGTGTCACAAACTGGTTGGTTGTTACAATTTTACACCTTGTTGGCATGCTTTGATAGGTTGTGTGTTGCACACTCAAGTCTGATAGATGATGTGGCATAGTGAGTAGCACGGAAGAAGGCACAAGGCATGGAAAGGGAAACATAGGGAAGGCATGTGCGGAAGTGTGCGTGCAAGAGGAATAAGAAAATACTTGTACAAGACAAGTATGGGGAAGGGGCACTAGCATTCAATTGAAGGAGGGTGTGCAACAGTAGAAAGAAAATCGGTGCGCGAGGGAGCTTAGTGCATGTAAGCACGTAAGAGGAATGTCAAGGACAACCATTTTGGAAGGCAAGTATGCAAGAGGTGTGCACAAGAAGTGCGCGATGGGATAGGAAAGAAAGCGGGTGCACAAGAGAAGGTGCAAGAGAAAATGGAAAAGGAGATAGCAAAATGCAAAGGGAGAAGTAGGAAGGCGCAGAAGGGCAAGTAGAGGAACTGTAACTACACCAAGGTTTCAAAAGAGCAATCTTGAGTGTGTTTAACCTGAAATGTGAAACATTAGAGTTAGAATGAAAATATAAGTTATCCAAATAACTAGGAGAGTTATTTAGATAACAAGTTTGGCGACTTTTAAGGGCCATCTACCTACTAGATGAAGAGATCAATAGCCTTAGAATTCCATTGGGCATGGATTCAAATGATAAACTTGAAGATCTGATCTACAACTTGAAGAACATCCCTGAAGTCACTTGAAGCTTTGTTTGAACTCTGAACTAAACTACTACTCTCATGAGGATATTCGACTTGCACCGTGAGAGAGTTGAAATCTGCATGGAGTTTGGAACTTCCTCTGCCAAAATTGATTTGCCATCCCAGAAGCAATAAAATGGGGTGTGTGTGAGGAACAAGAAAGGAAAGGCACTAGAGGGAACACGTCAAACAGAAGAACAACACTATGTACAAAAGCTTAAAATCATACATGTCCTAAAGGGAACATGTAGAGTGTGTACAAGTACTTGTGTTATTAAAAGCAAACCTAATCTACCCTACACTAACCAGAGGCAAGGGGCGCTCAAGTAAAACCTGCTACAGGCAGGGAGAAGTAGCTTCCTTCCTCACAAATTGTGACCATGTAATTGATTTGGAACTAAACATGGTCGAAACAAGAGTGAAAAATTACCTTGTAGATGGTGTTTCACCCTCCTCAAAGTATCAAAAAATAGAATATATACCTCCTAAATTTGTTTTGCACTTAGATCTGGGAGGTGTTGTTGTTGACCTTTGGCACGCTGAAGCTCTACCTCATGCTCTAAAGTGAGCATGACTAGTGGCAACTCTATCTTTGACTCTAGACTAGCCAGATATATTGATTATACATAGTCCGGTCCTTATGAATTTCCCATTACTTTGAAGTTCAATCTCATGGATGGGATTTTCTTGTAGAATCTCCTTTAGAAGGGGAGTGCTTACAGCTAAGTCGTGTAAAGCTAGGGCGTGCATGATTCTACCTATACAAGCAACTTAGTATCCTAAAAAACTGCACCCTCTGAAACTAACTGATTTTCTTCTTAAAATAGGTGCCCATATGATTTCCTCTTCCTAGTTGGATTCACATGAGTCATGTCATTATTCAACTGTTCTATAGTCGTTGAACATGATGACATTGGTTGGGAAAGGTGCATTGACAAGGGGATGTTCGTTTATGGTAGAGCTAGGTAGAGGGGACTTGGATGAAAATGGGAGGATGGGTGCAGAAGGCGTGAAAGGCACACATGTAAGAGAATTGGAAGTACATGCAAGAGGGGTGATGGCAAATAAATGAAGGTGAGAGGATGGAGGAGGGAAGTCTCAATGGGGGCAGCGTGTAAGAAGTCAGAACACCCGTAGCAGACTAAGATGATGTAAGTTAGCACAGAGGAGTGGGAGGGCTATAAGATGGTAGTGCAGGGTTTCCCCATTGATAGGGTTGCCATGTGCTAGATTTATAAGATTCCATTTCTTCCGCCCACTTTGTAATCTGGGAAACATCTCAGTGATAAAGTGTAGTTTTTTTGGGTGTTAAACCAGCCTAGTATAAGGCCGACCCATGGACAAGGGACCTTGTATCCAACTTTAGCTTCCTTTATGGAGCACTTGACTCTAAGCTGCATCATGTCCATCTCCATATTTTGCACCTACCTCTCAAAATCAGCTTCGGCCAAGGAGTTTCCACCATCATTTGCATAAACCTATTCTTCATAAACATTTTGGTTAGAAAAAGTGGGTTATATGCATATTCAGGATGACAGGGCTCATAAAACTTATTTGGAGGAGGAATTTGGAACTGTGGGGATGGAGAAAAATAGATCTGTTGCTGCAAATGAGAATTCCATGAAGGGAAAGAAGTCATGATTGCACAACTTCAAAAAGAGGAAGGTAGAACGATGAAAGAAAGAAAAATGAATGAAAGGAGGATGGGAGACTAGTCTCGTGAGTACGTTGAATCGGTGGAGTTTCCAAATGCATTTAAAGATGCCTCCAAAGGTTGGATCTCAGCAATAACACATTGAAATTGCTAAGATGAAGATGTATAGCTCTTCAAACTGCTCCCACGGCATGCCAAAAACTATTGATCATCAAACTTGCACCCATGTCTCGATTTGGAAGAGTTGAGCTGTTTGAGATCATAATGGAACCATGCCCAAGTTGTGGGACCTTACGCGCTTTTAGATGAATCTCTGGAGAAGACTAGTTCCTTTACCTACCTCTAATGCCACTGCTACTCCTAATGCTGAAAGGAAATCCTAAACTAAACATGCCAAGGGACCAATGATAGAAGGATGTACAAAAAGGGGAAATCTTAATCCAAGGAAGGTGATAGTGCCGGAGAAAGAGTCGATCTCTCTCTAGGAGCGGTGAAGGAAATAGAGCGGGCGCGAGAGAAGAGGGCGGATGACACATACCATAGATCAACATGTGGGCTTGGCATTCTAGTGTGGGAAACACATGAACATGGGGATTGCAAGTAGGAATATGCACAACATGCCAAAAATGCAAATAGAGAGGTGAGATGTCATGAAAATGAGACAAGGAAGACAAGAGTTCCATAAAACATGATTTTATTTCTTAAGGGACACACATTTATTTACACTCATGGAAGGAGGTGAGAATACATTGCAGAGACCATACCAAGGTCTGATACCCAGAAGTCGGCCACCATTTTGGCATGGTGCCATTACAACAAAGAGGGATCCTTTTACAAAGCAGAACTCTGTTATTTATAGAAGAATAAGGAGAGAAGAGAAGGAGAAAAGGAGGGAAACTCAGATTCAAATCTTCAACCACCAACAACAAGTGATAAATGCCTGCAAAACTACCTACAAGGTTGTCAGATGCGCTTCCCCATGTCTATTTGGTGTGTAGAAGAAGGAAGAAGGAAAGATCTAATTGAAATATGGTGGTTGAGGTCGATTAGATGTGTGCATTGATGATCAGAAATACATTTCCCTATTTTTCACCTATCAAATCCCACTTAAATCTGATTTTAAAATTCCAATGTGTAGTGACGTCAATAAATGACTTTCAAATGAGACCAGTGCATAGGAATCGAGCACTACAAGTAGAAGTTATGGCTGTCGAAGTCTACGGAGTTTATCGAGTTAGAATGAAAAATATGAGTTATCCAAATAACTAGGAGAGTTATTTGGATAACAAGACCCAAAAGAAGCGAGTAAGGTGAAAATGGGTCAAACGCACCTAGAGGAAATAGGGGTGCACAGGCGCTCTGTCATGGCTAAATTGAAGGTGTCCGAAGTCATAAAAGATAAATAAGTAAAGTTATGACTAAAGGGTGTGTAAGACTAAATAGAAAACAAAAAACAAAGAAAGAGGCCAAAGATAATTGTTAGTTAGTAGTTTTCTTGCGTAGGAATCATATGAATTCTAGTATGCTTTTAGGAACTAGAAATATACCCAAGTGCATGATTTTGTGTTTACATATACGTTTTGACCTAAATATATTTTTGAATTTGATTTATTACTTGGAATTTCAAATTTGTTTTAGCTTATTAATATAAATCTAGAAAATGATCTGTAATGATTTTGGGATATTATGTGGGATTTGGAAATGGATTCACTCGTTTGCTTTATTTGATTAAACTTAAAATAGATACTTTTTGGTTTCGTTATTTTCGAATTTGGAAAAAGGAGATAAGAGTAAGAAATGACCCCTTCTAGAGCATTCTTGTTCTATCTTTGATTTCATTTTTGGTATTTTTACCTATTGTGCAAGGTTTGTAAAATAAGTTAAGGCATCGATTTACAACGCGTTGTAGGAGCACAAATGCTATCATTCCTTCTCTACATACATTATAGGATTTTGGTTAATATGAATTGTTCAAAAATAAAGTAATATATCTTTTAGCTCCATCTTGAGCATTGTTGTTCATAATTATTATTTTTATTTTTATTATTGGCAAATAGTTTTTTGAAAGGGACTATACCCTTGTACAGGAAGGCTCAAAAGCCAAGATTGAATCATGGAAGCCCAACAGTAGAAAACAATCTGCGTCGGAAAAGTACCAACACCCAGCATCAATTCAGCAAAAACAACCGAAAAACAACAACCAGTCTGCAACAACACCGCAGCACCATGGCAGATCCAAAAACCACTTTGTTGGTAAAGACAAGGGACAATGTAGAACAGCCGAACAACAAAAGAGAGACAAATCATCGAGGCGGAGAAGTGGCATTCTTTAAAATAAACTTTTTCTTTTTACGGACAGTTACCCAACCTGATGATGCCTCCACGAATGGAGGGTTAGAAAAAGGAGTATTTTCCATAGTTGCAATAGTTCCAACTGAAACAACATCATTGTTTTCATGAGATAATTTTTCCTTGTTGTCAACAACTAAATGAGATAAATTTGTTGCATCTTCCTTGCTGTCGGCAATAGGATTTTCCGATAAAGGGGTTTCAGGGACTAAATCAGATTCAGCCTCAGCATTTGAATTTGATTTTAGGTCCTCTTTTGTACCGAAAACCAAGTGTTCCGGGAGGGCATCTTTCCACCAGCTGCGTTTCTCATGTTGGTGTTTTGCCATCCCACAATTAGTAGAGGTGTGACCTAAACAGAAACATCTTCTGCATCGAATGGAAGACCTTCATAATCTAAAGGTTGTGACCAAGTTCTATTTTGCACTCTGAGATCAATTGTTGTTCATAATTATTACTAAGGTACTTTCAGAGCATTTTTGTTAATATATAATTCATATCTCCTCTTGCAAATAAAAATATGTTACCATTTTGTTAAAAGCTTCTTCTTATGCATTTTCATTATTATTCTTTTATTGAAGACATTCTGTTTTGAAAATGAAATATAAAGTTTGAGCAAAATAGAAATGAGCTTGTTAGTTAGATATAACTCCTTCCATGAGCTTGATTGTTAGCATGTTACCTTCAATTTGAGGATATTTGATGAAGTTTGGATAAAGAGTTAGGGGTATTTAGCTCCACCTTTGATTTTTGTTGTTATCATTTTACTTGTTGATTTTATGAAAGAAAGGTTTGATTTGAGGTTGTTTAGAATCTTGAAAGGAATGAAGGTTTAATTAAACAAGAATTGTCTTCTATTTAGTGGATTGATGCTTCAAATCTTGGATTATGGAAATAAAAGACAACATTAATATGTTCCATTATCATCTAAATGTTAAGTTTAATAGGTTGGTTTCATGTAGTGATAGTGAACATATTGTTTTTATATAATTATGAAGTATCATTTTTATATGAGTATGAGATAGAATTCTCATTATAAACGAGGGAGTTTATAACTATAACATACTAATTAAAAATAAAACTAACCATAAATTACTATGTTATTTCATTATGATTACAACATAAATTACGGGTATGCGAGAATCATGCCAATTCATAAGAATTGACCCATATCTATCTATCTCCTACAATTTGCGAGAAAATGTTGGCATACTTGAAGTAACTATTGAATTAGTTATTGATTGATTTACGTTTGAAGTTAATTGTGATATAAATTTGAAAATGAATGTTGTAATCAATTGTTAATGTGATTGAAATTTCATTGTATCTATTAAAGGGCATTATGGCCCAATGTATTATTCTTGCTCATTGATGTAAATCATTATTAATGAATTTTAAGGTTTATCTTTAGTTGAAATCAGATTATGTGACTTAGCTGATTTATGACTTATCTTGTTTGGAAATGAAACTATGGATATATTGTTTATACAATTGATTATTAATTAAGGTGATTATTCTTAAGTTATGTGTTAATTATTGTTTCATTAATTTAGGTACAATGAAAAAATGATACTAAATAATGATACATAAACCAAAAAGGGATATTTTAGCTTGTCCATAAGAACCCAAACAACATTTGAGAAACTTAAAGAGGCAATGGGTTCATGCACCATGCTTTTTGTTATGGATTTCTCTATTCACTTTGTGCCAGAATGTGATTCTTCACGTGAAGGCATAAGGGTTGTTTTTATGCAAAAGGGGCATCCTATAGCTTTTGAGAGCTAGAAACTCAAGGAGAATGAGGAAATTATCCATATATGATAAAGAAATGTTGGCCATTATGCATGCATTAGCCAAATTTTGATAATACTTACTTTGTGGCAGATTTGTGGTCAAATTTGATCATAATAGTTTGAAGTTCTTTCTCAACCAAAAGGATTTGAATGAGCGAAAAAAAAATGGGTGAGTAAACTTCAAACATATGATTTTGACATTGAATATTTCAAAGGGAAAAATAATGTTGTTGTACATGCTTTGTCTAGGAAGCCAATTCATTTCTCTTTGAAAAAAATGTAGCTAATTGGAAGGCATTTATTCTAATTGGATATGCAAATAATGTATTTGTTGTTGTTTTCCTTAAATGGTAAAGTGAAGATGATAGGTATAAGGTAGTGGATGGCCTGATTTTATACAAAAATAGGATCTATTTGGTATTTGAATCTAAGATGAAGAAAAATATTTTAAGATATGTTTATGACACTCCTTGGCTAGTCATTCGAGGTACTTCAAGACATACAAAAAGGTAAGGGAAAGATTCATGTGGAAAGGGCTCAAGTAATAAGTCCTCTAATACATACAAGAGTGTCTTATGTGTAATGCCTATTTTCTCGTGGCATTATTTGGGCTATAATTAGGTTGGTTACACGATATTTACTCTACCTTGGTAATCGTGTTTATTTCAGCATAAGGTGCCTAATATCTTGTAACTTGGAAGCTTCTTTAAGATGTGAAGCTTTAATGGGATTTCTATAATTATTATATATACATTTATAGGTTTCATTCTTCTTAACATAAACTAGAAAGTGGTTCATATAATGAGATGGATTACAAACTAAATGTCACTTAATTGATTGAGAATACAATATGAACCTTGTGGTTGAAACTAAGAAATAAATGATTGATTAATTAGGTGTTGTGTGATTGAGTAAATCCTATAAATAGCTATTGGTAGGAGTGCAAGTAAGAACTAGAATGGTTGACATTATAATGTTGGAAAATGGTAAAATAATGAATGGGAATTAATTAATTATTGAGACACTAATTTTAGTGAAATGAATTTTGAAAATATATTGGTGGAATTTAAATTGGTTGCAAGTGGTCAAGTTGTGTGTGTGTGTGTGTGTGTGTGTCAAATTTGATAAAGATTTGGCGAGCTTTAATTAGATTATATGCGAGTTAACACAAAATATTTTTGTTCATCGACTCCATACAAATTTATAGTTGGTAACATTCCTATAAACAAGGAGGTAACTACAACAATAATGTATAAGGATATCTCACTAAATAACAATATCAAACCACATGCATGAATTTGTTAAAACAACTTCACTTACATAACAACATCATACTACTCATGAAACACTAATATTCCTAACAAAATTGATTCTAGTAATAAATGGTGAAATGATAAGTGAATGCTAAGTATGTGTTTAAGTTGTGATATTGTTCTTCGAGGATAAATATGGAACCTTGTGCACAACAAAGAGGTTTCACTCCAACAGATGGCGTGAATGCTCCAAGTAATAAACAAATGAAATTTAACAACAAGGAAAATCATGCATAGAATAAATAGGTTTACTCATTCTTATAAATAGAATAAAGTGGGTACATATGGGAGTGTTGTGTATCTCCCATTCCTGGACAATCATTCCCTCCATGAGGGAAAGATGAGTTATGAAAAAAATGGAATGTAACTCTTATGACGCCACTGATGCATATGACAATAGATTATATGGCGGAATATTCCTTGTGTCATATTACTCCTATTACATATGATCTCACCTATGTAAGATGACTCACCATGTTTGGTGGACAAGATGCTAAGTGATGATGAGGCAAGTCACACACACCAACACCCCCTTTATTGAAGGCGAGGCGGTGTTAGTGTGAAATCACAAAGCACCCCCAAGTGAGTTATGGATCTGCTTTTCTAAGGTAGGGTCATTTGGTGTGATTTGCATAACATTGGATCATTCCCCAAGCTGTGGAACTTGCAAATGGGAATGATCCTCCAAAGAAGGCTGGTTCCTATTCCTAATCCTAGCAATAAACTACTTCTAAGGAAGGAAATGTGACTATCTACTCCTAATCTAACAATTCCAAGGGACCAAGGAGAGAGAGAGCATGAAAATAAAGAAATCCTACACTACAGAGGTAATAGCACCGAGAAAAGGGAACTGCTGATCACAAACCAACTGCCTGAAATGGAGAGAGGTGAACAATGGAGAGGATGGACGGATGCATCGCGAGACCAAGATAAAGTTCACACGAACACCATTTCAAACCCCTTAAACACAACTCCCAAAACCTATAATGGACATCAAAGATATGCATAGTATACCCTGCAATGGTGAGAGGCGAGAAGAGACAACAAAATGAGCAAAGGATGGACAAAACACATCACGAAATAGATTTTATTGCTCCAAGAGTTCACATAGTACACCATTAATGGGAAAGAGGCAAGAAAATGTGATTACAAAGCCAAGGGAGGAGGCTTAAACTCCACATTTGACCCTAGAGAAGAAAGAGAGAGGGGGCAGGGAAGAAGAATGAACAACTCTTTACAATGAATCTTGCCCCTGTATTTATAGATTTGATCAGAGAGAAGAAAGAGAGAGGAAGTGGGAAAAGTGGGTTGAAGCTCAACCATTGTTGTTAATGCTTCTGATAAAATATGCCCCAAATTCATCTTTACTGCATGATTCCTTGATTTGGTGCCTTGAAAGAAGAGGAAACAACGGAAATAGATCAAATCTGATTTGGTTGTTGGGACATATGGATCCTGTATTGAAGGCTCGAAGACGTTTCCTCCATTTTCATTTACCTAACCTCCTAAAAAAATTAAAGTCTCAGACCTCCATGGCGTAGGTGAGGCCAAGATCTTTCCAATGGTGTAAGATTTGCAATATTTCGAGCCCAGTCGAAAGATATGCCCTTTGAAGTTTGTATCGGGTCCGTATAGGAGGGTGGGAAAATAACTTGAAAAATGGGTCCCCTTTTGATATGGGACACGTGGCAGCTAGATTGGAATAAAAATCGGGCATACGGGTCCGTAATTTATCTTTTTCCCTTTCCTCCGATTCCCCGCTTGGATTTAACTCGGGTCCAAATGCTGACTTTTCCTTGGGTGGAGTTACGGGCCATTTTGTAACTTTTACCCCTTTTGAGATAACTAGGGCAAAGGATCAAATTTTCCCTCGACACCCCACTTTCCTCTAGGACACGTGTCGATCGGCATTTGTTTGGAAACCTTTTCTCTATTTGACCCTTGAATCAACGCCATTAAGACACTTGGTAGCCTCCCATGGCTTTGGCTCATGCATTGACTATTCAACTAACTTTGCCCCTCTTGATATAACATGTGGAGGCACCACACTTGTTTGGGTCTCTGCCTTTGGACCAACTCTTTAAAATGCGCCAGGATGACACTTGCCACTCTCTACTTGCACATTCATACTTAGCCACTTTTGAGGCCCGCCCCATCCGCCTTTGACTCTGTTTGACCACTTGACCTACCTCCATTCCGGCTTGGGACACGTGGAGATGCAGCACGTGTTTGAGCCTCTCTCTTTGGATTCATCTTTGGAGGAGCTCCGTTAGGACACGTGGCTTCCTCCGCTTGCTTCTCCATACTTAGTCAGTTTTAGACCTTTTCCTGAACTGTTTCAAGCCCGAAAACTTTGAATCCTCTCCATTTTTACCCCTTTTTGCTCAGCACTGCCCCTTTCTTCTCTTCCCCTGCCACTCCATTGTTGAGTCCTCCCTTAACCCTTTAAATAGATTTGAGATATGGAAACACTCAGAAGAACCATTTCTTCTATTTCTTCTTGTGTAGGGTCGAATTTGACTTTCTTGGGCCTCTGTTTTCACTTTGCCTGGTTCTGGAACTCAAGCTCGTGGGTCTAAATCATTTCCCTTCATGTTTTCTTTATGTGTAGGGCTTGTTCTGACCAAATTTTCTGGGGGAAATTTGGGATAACAGGTAGAGGTCATGGTAAGTCAGAAACAAAAAGATAACTCCCCTAGAAAACTAAGAAATATTTGTCAATGGGTCTTAGCAACTAAAGGCCGATAAGGTACCCATGTACAAACTTCATCTTTCTCGGAAAATAAGAAGAAGAGAGAGAGGACTAAAAACCACGAAGAATATGGGCGGATGCATAAGACCTCATCCCAAGAAGAGACTGCAAGTGAATAAACATCACCTCGATAAAGTGCTTGGTGAAAATTTGTGTAGCCTTGATCAAAATTCGACAATACTGCAAGTTGATGATGTCTTCATGTATTGGCTCCTAAATGAAATGCATGTAGATCTTAATGCTCTTCATCCCTTGATGCTAACCAAACTTATATAAATCATGATTGTGTGCATATTATCACAAAGATGGCGATAGTAGGTCGTTTAAAGTGAATACCAAACTCTATCAAGATTCCTTGTAACCAAATAGCTTCCATGACAACATTAAGCGATCCTCGTATTCTCGCCTCTATAGATGATATTACAATCACATTCTACTTCTTCCTAGACTAAATGAAAAGACCCAAACCAAGAGAGAAATTAGATCGTGTAGTAGATTTTTGATGATTTAGATCATCGACCTAATCAGATTTTGTATATCCAATAAGATCAATCTCCATCCCTCCTAAATAGTTAATGCCATCGGTATGAGTGTTGCATACATCATGAAGGATTTGCTTCACTAATTTCCAATGCAACTCATGAGGATCCTACATAAATCTAGATAAAATCCCAATAACATACAAAATATATGGACAAGTATGAGTAAGATAAATCAAAATCCCCACCAACTGTTGATAAAGGGTACCATCAATCAAAAGAGTAGAGCAATAAGAAACCAAATTAACTCTGAAAAGGAAAGGAATAGGAGAAAGGTTACACTTGGACATGTGAAACCGAGCTATCAAATCAAGGGATTAATTAGGCTATGAAATTACATTTACCAAGTCGATTCGAAATTTAAATCCCAAGAAGTAATGAAGTAAGCCCAAGTAATACATATAGAATTTTTTGGCCAAGTAAATATTCACATAATCGATGATAGAGGAAGACTTGCTCGTGATAAAAAGGTCATCAACATACAGAATGAGGATGAGCATGGAGTCATCCTACCGTATAATGTAAACATTAGGTTCAAAGTGACACTGAGTGAACCCTAATGTAAGTAAAAATGAGTCCATATTGGCATAGCAATCCCAAGGGGCTTGTTTAAGGCCATAGAGAGACTTCTTTAACTTGTAAACGAGAGAGGGATCATGAACATAACCAAGAGTTTATTCCAAATATATCTCTTCCTCTAGTTCCCCATGAAGGAAATCACTCTTAACATCTATTTGGTGGAATTCCCATCTATTTGCGGCAGTGATGACAAGGGTCAGTTGAATGGAAGTCATCTTCGCAATGGGAGAAAAGGTTTATGAGTAATCAACCGTAGCTACCTGGGAGAAACCCTTAGCTACAAATTGTGCTTTAAATTTTTTTATGTTTCCATTGGAATGCTAATTTATTCGCTAAACCCTACTTAAACTAAATTTTATTTCTTCCTTTTAGAAGAGGGGTGATATCCCAATCATTATTCTTCATGAGTGAGGAATTCTCCTCATCCATGCAAAAATCCCACTGAGGAATTCTACAAGCCTCCCGAAAAGATTGAGGGTCAGAAGTGGAGGCAAAGAAGGAGTGAGGTATAACAAACTTCAAGTGAGCATGTCTCTCATTTGAAGGATCTCCCATCCATTCTCCAACACTCTACAAGGTCTGCCTATCCCAAAAATTACCAAGAGGAGGATCAAGCTCAAAATCTATAGATTCTTCACTTGGGTGGGATGAGACAATCATCATCGTCACTACTTTTAGAATTAGAAGATTCCAAAACGTTATGGTCAGGAGGTACAAAAGGATTAGGAAGAGGATCAAGTAGAGGAGTGATGCAAATAAATTACTTTTATTCATTCATTCAATAATCTAAGAAGACAAAAACACCTTTTACTCTAAGATCTGCAAAGGAGGATTTTTACCAAGAAGCCAAAATGGTTTAAAATTACATAAATTGATTAAATTCACCTTAAAGGTATTATTCAAACATAATACCCTACTTCATACCCTACATTAAATTTCAAATCATTCGATGTCCAATGATCAAATTCAAAGAAGCTATCAATTCTTCTTTCTTCTACAAAATTCCCTTCTCTTTCTACACTAGTTTCTTATCTCAACAAAAACATTTTTTCTTTAGCATTCTATGGCTCTACTCTAACTCCTTACCCTATTTATCAGTCATAAAAATGTTAGATAAAACATTAATTTGATTTAAAAATATTAACATATCATCCATTCACCTATCTTGTTTCAAACTACTTCTTCGTGCTTTCAAGACTAAATCCTCTGCATAGTTCATGGTTAGGACAATCAGGGACTACCCACTGCTTCACCAATAAGTTGCATACATATGAGCAAAACATATATGGTAAAGGTGAGGAGGAATACATGTGAAATGAAGGTGGAAGGTAGAATGCACGCATTTTGATTTCTTGATCCAGTGTTGATTGCGAGAACTTCCTTTTTTTTAGGAGGAACTACCTGTGAATGCAAAACAAGACCAAGAAGAATATTAAACAATATATGTCAGTGGACTACCTAGCGTGTGCTAGATTCGGAAGTGTGATACTCCATAGATGGTTGTAAATCCATTGTTTAATACAAATTAATACGAGAAGTAACGTAAACAAATAACATCCTATTGTAGTTGATATGATTTAGGTATCTCATTCAAATACAATAAGAAAATCTAATCTAACAGATAAGGTTATGATCAGAGTTGGAGGTTGAGCAGGTAGCCAAGGTGACTAGAACATGTCAGGATCAGGTTTTGGGTGGTTTAGGGTTATTTGAGTGAAGGTTATGAGGTTGTTGTTATAGGCAGGATTACCAGATTTAGATACCAACGTCAGTCGGGTATGACCGATGATGGTTGAGAGGGAAATGACGACGGTTTAGGTTAATCGGCCTCGGTAGATGCAAAATGGTAAAAACTCAATAAAATTTGGTTTTGGGAGATTCTCTGTAATTGTACAAGGAATAAATGGAGAAGGGTGAGGTTGGTAATAGTGTTGGGAATACTCAGAGATGTTTGGAGTTAGGTATGGAGAGTTGGGAGGTTGTAGGTAGTTAGGTGGATGGATTGACAGGAATGTGGGAAATGATGGGATGCAAAGGAGAATAGGATTTAAAAGAGAAAGCTAAAGAAATGATTATCTAAGTATGGAATGATGTAAATCAAAATGCACTTACTTGTATTTACTGACTGATGGTTAGATGAAGGCGATGGCTGATCTGTGGCCCGTGGTCGGTGTCACGAATGTGCTTCCCAGAATACTACTGTGAATGCCAAAGTCTTGAGATCGTCTTGGTGCCGGCTAGGTGTGTCTGGATATGTGAGAAGTCTTTGGTTCATGCTTGCATGCAGATATCTCTCTCTCCAAACTCAAATAATTCTTATAACCTCTGGAACAAGGTTACTCAAGTGAATATATGGTAACCGATGACGGTTAGGGTGACTGTGTCGATTAAGGCGGAAATCCTAGGTTGTCAAAATATTCGCTATCTTTTTGGCCAATTTTGTCTGCATTTGTTTGGGTCTAAAATGGTATTTTCCATGTAATTAAGTGGGCATGTTGTTAGAGAAAGAATAGGCATCTAGTGTTAGGGTTAGACTAAGTCTCAATTAGTTATGGTAAGTAGAGATTGAGTCCTAGTTAGAATGAACATGCTAAGAATAGGTCTATAATGAGGTGTCTAGGTGATGTGGCTAGGTGAGGTGGTCAAGTGAGGGAATTAATTAAATAAATTAAAGTAATTAATTCAATTAATCATGTGCACTATGGGATATGAATATGTAAGGTATGGTTTATTTAATTAACAAGGTTATAAGGGTGGTATAACCTAATTTTGGTGTCTACATTTTGCCCCTTTTTGTCGCGTAGCTTGTATTGGTAAGTGACGTTGACAAAAACATGAAGTGATTGCCCCATGTGTGGGTGAGAGCACTTTGTTACCCAAAGTGTGGGTGAAGAAGAAATGAGGTGTTATACAGAATTGGTGAGTGGTTTGATAAATGTGTAGTTGGTGTGAGTTAAGGTAGGTGGGGAAGAGTATGTGTGATTTGGGAAAGGGTAATGGTCTATTCGGGTAATCGGTAATAGGATAGGGTCAAATCGGGTAATAGGTAATGGAAATCAAACACACACACACGTATAGACTAACACAATACTAGGTTGAGGAGATTACAAACTCTACATCGTCTAAGGTCGATAGGTTTATCCCAACAAGGGTGAAGTGATTCAGGTATCCAAGGCATAGGATATGGTCCAAAACATAGCGTAGGTCAGGTGCAGGAATGTTTAGGTATGTTTTGGTACACCAAAGGTTGGGTCGGGATAAACGACACAATAATAGGCAAGGTAAGGTCATTAGGCCAAACAACATCGTAAGGTATAACGAGTACACAATTTCAATGGTCACACCAAGTAGGTTAGGTCCAGTAAATAGGTCATAAGCATGGGTAAGGCTAAGGTGTAGGTAAAATAAAAATCCAGAGACACAACTAAGGAAATGTAGGGGTAGTTTTGGCATGTAGGTATGTTGCAATAAGTGTGGGTGAGGTCAAAGGTGTTGGTCGTCAAATAGGACTTTTTAGAAGAGCAACAGTCAGGGGACAAAAAGTCCCTCCTCTTTAATGGGAGAGGTTCCCTTATTCTGAAACGAACTTATTTACAGATGTACAGAACATTGTTTTATGGTTAAACTTGGATATTACGAAAGTGTTTTCCATAAGGATCATCAGTTACACAAGGACTGAGGAAAGGGGATAAGAAGATGAGCAGAATAGCAACATTCAGAATTATAGATGGCAGAATAATTCTTCGTGTATGCGGAGCTTCAAAGAGTTTAAGACAAGATCATTTGCGTTGGCTGAATGAGATTAAAGACACAAAGTTCCCTAAATAACATTCTTCAGATTTATTAATCAAGGACACAAAATTCCTTCTTGGTTATACAAGATCAAAGTATTGGCAAAACTGAACAGTTATGCAATCAGAGAGACTAACGAGTTAAGAACAAAATGATCTTCGCAATATTAAAGGAAAACACAGAAATAACAAGAATCAGATAGACACAGAATGGAAAGCCCTTTTGTATTGATTTCTTTAAGATCTATTTACACTTTCGGCCAAATATCCAAGTTCTTCCTCCTCGTAAAATGGCGTGGGAAGGCCATTATATAGATTACAAGTCGGTTACTCTTCGTAACCGTTTCTTTTAACTAGGGAATGGTTAAGTACCGCCAATAGATGCAATACCTTAACTAATTATAAAGAATACGAAAAGAAAGGAAAGAAGAGGAAAGGAAGGAGAAGGAGACAGTGGCCGCCACCTTTGGGAGGGACCCACTGTCTTGAGAATCCGCTGCTCGAACTTCTTCAATGACTCAGGCTATATCCTCGCCACGAGGGACGTGTTGGTTGCGGCAGCATCGAGTCCAAAATCCCATACATCTCTCCATCTCTTTATCAAACTCGACGTGAGTATGATAGTCTTTGTTTGCTTCTTCAATGGCAGACTGAAGAGAACAAATTTCCTTTATCTTGTCCTTAGAGATGGAGTCTTCCTTGAAAAGATTATCTTTGACAAAAGCTCTGAACTGAGCTTTGATTTCTTGCAAGGACAAGGGAACGCCAGAGTTTTCATCCTGAAGATGACAATGCATATCTTTGAACGCAGCAGCTGCCAGTGTCTTGAAAGCTTCTCCCTTCTGCCAGCTATTCTTCATTTCTCCTACAGCTTCCTCCAGGACTTTGATTTTCCACTCCACGCTGTAGACCCAAGATTTTGACAGATTGTCCTTAGCATCATCGAAAATCTTGTTCGCCAGTAAGATGTTCTCATCTGTCTGGCCCATGAGGCGAAGGTCTACAATGCAACTACTCCAGAGCTTAAGCTCTTTATCCATTACCCCAATAGTAGAGGACAGCTTCTGTTGCAAATTATCTACCTTTCCATGTAGCTTAAAAGCTTCATCGATGAAGTTTAGTCCGGCAACAAGCATGTCATCTACCATGGCTTCGATAGCTCTGCCATAGACAGAATACTTGTGCATATCTTTAATACTTTGCACTTCATCTTGGCTTAGAATTACAGGAGGCGGGAGAGCAGTCAAGGGGGTAGGGTCTAAAACTTTGTCCTTAGACAAAAGTGACTTGATAAAACTCGTGAGAACTTGGGCTTGTTCTTCTAGCTGCTCAATAGTCTGCTGCCCTTTCTCCACCCTTCCAATGACCCTTGTGACTGTTTCCTGGAGGTTATGAATCTCACCTTCAGGAGTAGACTCTCCCATAGGGATCCTTGAAAGCTCCAAGTCAGATGTCAGCAAGTCTGATTCTGATTTGTCTACTGTGGGCTTAGCAATCTCCAAGAATTGCTGACCTTGAGCATCTGACACAATCCTGGAAGTAGTTCTGGCTTTCTTGGCACGAGAAGGAGTGGTGCCCAACAAGGCTGCAACAGCATCAAAATTTGGTCCCAAGCTTTGAGAGGAGGATTTTCTCTTCCTTTTGTCAACCAGAGGTTGCACCCAAGCAAAAGAGGAAGAAGAATCTGCAGGAGAAGCAAGGGGACCAAGAGACAGGGAGCTCATGACACTCAAGGTCTGTGCAGCTGCTGACTCAAGCTGAGATGTGGGTAGAACACTGGAGGCAATAGCAGTAGAAGAGTCAATAGCACCCGGAAGTTCAGTGCTCTGTACCTCTTTGTCCTTATCTGCTGGGTCTTCAGGAACATTTGCAGGAGTGGGCATTTCACTTTCTTCACTTTCACTGAGAACAATGATGTTCTCTGGCCCTATAGGCAACTCTACTTGTTTTCTTGGAGGATCATTCTCTGCAGGTTCCTTCTTTACCTCTTTGAGTTTCTTCCTGTATACCTGGGTAGATGGAGAAGGAGTAGATTCTACAGGTCCTCGAGCTGTTGAGGCAGGAGGGGTCTTCACTGGTGTTCCAGACTCTGGAACTGATGCCTCTCTTATTGGCGTCGAATCACCTTTGGAGCTAGATTCTCCTGAGTGCCTCTTGAATTCTCGGATCCTCTTACTGAACCAGACCCTAGTCCTGATCAAGACTGGAGCAAGAATCTCAGCCAGATCATCTCTCTCTTTCCTGTTCCAATCCAGGTCCTCTAGAGGGGTGTGCTTAATCACATTTTCATACTCATAAGAGTATAGCTCGGAATTGTCGTCCTGGAGACCTTCAGGAACTTGGTACAGACTGAGTTCTTGAATCAATTGCAGGGAGAACCTGCCACAATGCCTTCTTCTGGCTTCAAAATCATCCGCACAGTCAGCCCAGTAGTCTTCTGGATCTGCCCTATGATGGTAGATTATCTTGAGGTTCTGCTCGATAAACCTCTTCAAGTCAAAGCAGGTTCTTGGCTTGAAAAAATGAACAGTGATAGGGACCAGGGCTCTTTCTATGTTCTGAGCATCCAGAGTGTTTTGCATGTGTAGTTTCCCAGAGAGATGGGAAAGTGTAAGCCAGAAATCTTCTTATCTCTGCAAGTTCTGTGCAACTTGTCTAGTTGCCTGCATATTTCAATCAAGGCCATTTTGTCATTGCAGAACATGGGAAGCCGCAGAGGAGTGCTCTCATAGCCAGCAAGCCTGATATAGGAAAATTTCCTGAATTGGATGAAATAGGCTCCATACTGCGATATCAGGTTCATGGCTTCATCTGAAAACCTTCTTGCAGTATCACCTTCGAGCAATCTGACCACGTACATGGTGAAAGCATCATTGACCCTTCTGAAATTCCGATTGCTGGTCTCTAGGGTGAACTGCGGGCAGTAGGCATACACTGGATCATCTTTGTGTGTATCTACATAGGAGAAACCAAACCACTGCCTGGATGCTGCTAGGGTATACATCAGATATGAAGTCATGTAGAACTTCTTTGTTTGTCGGACGTTGGATAGCTGCTCAGCCAAATTCATACTGATGATCTCTGCCCAGTTGATATTTTGTGTTCCCTCGCACACCATGCTGATGAGCGGGCACATCCAGAAATGAAATTCATTGGTGGAGGGCAAACCCATAACCCGAGCCAGCAGTATTATGAAGTCTGACAGTTCTTCATTGAAATCTACCCGGAAGAGGGTTTTGGTCAGATGAGAAGGACCTTTCTTAGGGTTCTTCAACCAAGACTTCGCCACTCGAGCTTTATATTTATCACTGTCTTGGTCGAACATGGCCTGTGCTTGATCCCGAGAGACGACTATAGCATTGTCCATCTTTGGAATCCTCAGAGCAGCTCCAATGGCGGCAAATAGTCTCCCACTTGGCAATGAGCTCCCCATGTACATTTGTCAATTCGCTCGTAACGGGGTCGAAGTGAGCTCCGCATGAAAGTACAAAGACGCAAGACACCGCACCGAGATAGGGAATCCTCCAAACAAAAAGCCAAACCGCTATCATTAATCATCCGTGCCATTGGCGTAGGGTTTGATCTGTCATTCTTGACCAAAAATCGCCGAAGTCGAGATGACGAGCTTCACTGTCTCGATATTACTAACGGCAGACTCAAGTGGAGAAATTTGCTCCTGCCCCTGAAACTTGATCTTCATATTGATAGATTGGGGGCTGCAACCTAGACTTCTGGAAGGAATTTGCAAAGGGAAGGGATATTGCGCAGGTTTTCAAATTGCAAGGGTTCGAGCAAAAGATAGCATGGAAGCAATGCGAAAAATGCAAAGGGGAATGCTCGTTATATAGCCGTTTGAAGAGCGGAATGAATTTAATGCGCATTGAATACACAACCACCAATTTGGAAAATATCATACTTGGAGCGAGCGGGAAAAACTAAGTGTGAATGACACTAGGTACGCTTGGGACATGTGAGACGCGAATGCGCGAAACACGCGGCTCGGCCGGTTCGGGTGAAACAGGGAGAGGACGCACAAATGCATTTGGGACAAATGGGACGAAAATGTGTGAAGTACGCGATTCGGGTGTTTCGGCCGAAATTGGAACAATGGGCCCGTTTGGACTTGGACATTCAGGGACAAAAAGTTCAAGCACGCGACTTGACCGGCCCTCGGCGAAATTAGGAAAGCTCGCACTTTTTCAAATGGGGCAATTGGGACAAAAATTTCCGAAGTACGCGACTCGGGCAAATCGGCCGAAAATGGGAAAGCTCGCACTTTTTCACTTTGGGACATTTGGGACAGAAAGTGCAGAGTACGCGCCAAGGATGATTCGGCCGAAAATGGGAAAGCTCATGAAAATAAGTTTTGGGACACTTGGGACAAAATTTTCCGACGGGCCCAAAATGGGACAGCTTGAGATTTCGGCCGATCGGGAACAGAGTGCATTTTCTTACTTGGGACAGATGGGACAAAAAGTTCCGACAGTCTTAAAATCACACAAAATGACCCAAAACACATTTTTTCAACTTTACGACTTAGGCACTTCGAGAAGAGCTCTTCAACTCAAAATTCTGAAAATTTTACTCTTATCGGGCGGGAAATTTTGAGTGGACAACAAAAGGATATCGAGAAATGGTGAGTGGAGGTCAAAAATGGGAAAAATGGGGTAAAAATGGTAATAACAAGTGATTGATGCCGGCTTAAAAAGTAATCATCATTGGTTTGGTATGACCACATTGGTCGTCGGGTTAGGGTTAATAAAAAGAAAAATCCATATTTTACTGGATTCATTTTAACATGTTGCTATTTGGGAAAACGACAGAGTGGTGGAGCAAGAGGAGAAAGTGACGGTATGGGGTGTTTGAGCTGAGTTGGCGAGTGAATAGTGTGTGATTTGGTGCTCTATAGGCAGTCCACGAGATCGATTGGAATGGTTTGATTCATTACGTGGTGAGGAGTTGATTTGGTGATGGCGGAGGTGAGAGAGGGGTCAGGTGGACCATCGGTGTAATGGCCGACGTGCCACCAAGGAGACGACACCGAGATGAGGTAGGATTCAATCCACTTCTATCTTTGGATTGAAAATGATGTTTTAAATTGGTTTGGGTTAAAGGGGGTTTGGGTGGAAATTTATTTTTCATTTGTAGGTAAAATGAATGAAATGAGGGAGGGGGGTCCAATATAGTGTAAATAGGGGTGGGAATGAAGTTAGGGTAGGTTTGGGTAGGGTAGAGTAGGTTTTTAGGGTGTTTTTGAAAAAATTGGTAGATGGGGGGGTTCGGTTTTGATGTTGCACGACAGAGACCAACATTGGTTAGGGGTCAACAACGCCGGTCAAGATTTAGGTGACCGACACCGGTGAAATTGAACCGATATCGGTCAAGAAAAACTGGTGATGGTTAAGGTGACCAGGCGTTAGTTAGGGATGATGAGAAATAGGGGTAAGGGATGGGTAGGGGGATGGAATATAGTCAAGGAAGGGCTAAGGGAAGGTGTATGTAGGGAAAATATTGTAAAAATGGGTATTTGGGTGATGGTGGGGGTGGAAAGTAGATAAAATGAACTAAGATGGGTAAGGATGATAAGGTAGAATAGGTGTAATAGTACACTAGGAAAAAAGGGGTAGTTGGTAGGGTGGTGGTTTGGGTAGGGTGTGGTGGGAAATAGTTGTGTCATGTAATAGGTGTGTTGGGTAAATGGTATGTTGGGTATGGTCAAGGCTGAACAATGTTGTGTTTGATTGGTGTAGGTGAGAGATCAGTTGTAGATGCGGACAAAGTACCACCTCGATTGTTAGCGATACAATTGAGTTTGATCATGGAGGAGTGGCGTAACATGACATGATGTAGGACTGATTAGGATCCGACATTACCGGCGTGTAGCTCGAGATCTAATTTTGATAGTCACACTCATCAATAGATGGGATTCATCAACCAACACTTTTTATTTGTCGATGAGTGAGATTACTGTCACCTTAGAGGATGTATACAGGATCTTGTGGCTTCCGATAGTTGGGGAGCAAGTCTATTATATTACTTGAGGCCTCAGAGGAGCCGATAGTGGCTATTTTTGGGGAGGCAATGGTGGAGTTGAGATACCATCGAATGAACCTGAGCTATGGAGAATGTACACATCCCATCCTCAGGAGACAAGGTTGGTTGTCCTGATTATGGAGGCGGTGTGTTGTTTTGCATTGCTAGATGTGGAGGGTGGGAGATTCCCATGAGCATTGATGGGGTTATCTAGGACATGATGGAGGAGAGGACCTATTTTTCCTGGGAACCAACATTCTTGGTGCAAACAGTATAAAGAGTTGTGGGCCTATAGAGGCTACGAAGGTTTAGTTTCTATTGTAGCTTCCTTCTTCACTACCGGGACATATGAGCACATTGTATGTGTGCGTCCAGTTGGTTTGTCCCATCTTGATGAATTCGATGCGGGCTTGGTCCGAGTTGGTTACAGGCATTGGGTACCTATTGGGGGAGAGCACAGGGATGCTAGGGCTACACATGATGTGGCATATTACAGTGCATGCTAGAGGGATTATCAAGGGTTGACATTATTTAAAGGCATATGTTGGCTTCCCTTCCTATAGAAACATGGCCGAGGAGTTGGAGGAGCTACAATTTCTCAGGTGGATAGAGGGGCATCGTGATGGCGTGCATGAGATGATACCATGTGACCGGTTCAAACAACAATTTGGGCTGCCCCAAGACGTGCCTCCACCATTCCCACAGTACAAGAGAGATGACGTGGAGAGGCCTGCCTCTACCACAACCGAATGTGTTGACATGAGAGGAGGAAGAAGCGATGGATAAGTGGATTAATGACATCGGGGTTATTGATAGATACAGCAATGGTAGGGTGCCGCAACTATGGGAAACACCACCAAGGCCAGGGTAGCCTCATGACTTAGCCACTATTACAGTTTAGAGTGACACATTACAGGGGCATGTGGCCACCCTTTTGACACATCTTGGAGTATTATAGGGGCAACTCATAGGATCGAGGCACAAGTTGCCACTTTATAGGTGCAGTGGTAGCCTCAGGCAGCCCAGTTACACAAGGACAGTACCCACACAGGGTGGTGATGGTGATGGGGGATAGGTAGCCACCTTACAAGCATAGATAGTAAGTTTTAGGGTCATTGGATACACTACACATGCTCAGGTTATGGCCCTTTAGGCCCAGGTCACAAGCGCATGCACCCTCACGAGCCCGGGGACAGGGTCCCATATTACAGAGCAACAGCAATGGGGATAGGGTCCCATGATATAAGGAGGAGGGGTAGGGTTCACAGGTATAGGGGCTGAGGCCATCATTAGCAGGACAGATCTCACAGGTTGTTTGTGAGACCTATGACACCACCATAGATAGTGTCGATGGTGAGATTCAGGATGCCTTGAATGAGGCTAGATATTACCAGGATCAGCTAATGACCACATGGATAGATGTCCCCTCTTATGCTGAGTACAGGGCATAATGGGAAGTGAGTGAGAGGATGATCTCTCACACTCATAGCTTAGAGAGCACAGGGGTTCATGAGCCCCGAGATAGGTTCAGGGTGAGGCCACGAGTTCACGAAGGCTAGACCCAGCTGCAGGCCAGGAAGAGATGAGACCTAGGCGAGGTGGAGAGATGTTGGGAGGGCACCGGGATGCTAGAGGAGAGGAGGAGGAGACAGATGAGACCGGAATGGACATCAGATGGGCCATGATTGATGTCTTTGTATATGATTATTATATTGATTTTTTGATATATATCCAGCCTACGTATTGATGATAGTGAGGTTATACATGAGAGTTTTGTGAGTTGATTATTATATCAACCATGTGTAAATATTTTGAGGTTGTACTTGAGAGATACTTGTATTATTTTGTATCAGTGTATATTTGATGGATACACAAAATTTTCATTTATAGATGGTGAGATTGATGGTATGGATGATGTACTTGTGTTTTGAAATTTCTATTGTTATTTGTGTATGGATGGAAACTAGGTGGATTAGGCATGGTGGAGTTAGGTCATTTAGGCATGGTGGAGTTAGGTCGGTTAGGCATGGTTGAGTTAGGTCAGTTAGGCATGGTTGAGTTAGGTCGGTTAGGCATGGTTGAGTTAGGTCAGCTTAGGCATGGTTGAGTTAGGTCGGTTGAGACATGGTTGAGTTAGGTTAGGCATGGTTGAGTTAGGTATAGGTATGGTTTGATCGTGTTTTTGTTTTGATTTAATTTCAATGTTATTGGTAACATGGGAAATAAATGATGAGTTATATGTATGTTATGGTGTAAATTTCTAAAATTTGTGATATTATAGAAATGTGGAATGATTGATTAGATGTTTTGATGGTGTGATAAAATGGTAGATATGTATGAATGAGAAATTTCCAAATGTTATGAAAAATGGAAACTAATTAAGGGTGAATGTTAATAGAAAACATGTGGGAAAAATGGGTTAGGGTAAAGAGTGGTCGAGCTAACCTCCAAGGGCCCCATGCCCTAAAGTGCTGCCTACATAGCCCTGGAAAAAAGGGGCCTCAAGCCGATGTAGTTCTCCCATAAGCTAGGGAAGAATATGATGAGGTAGAGGAATGGTGGGTTAATGGGTTGAGGTTGGGTCATGGCATGGTTGAGGGTCATGGTATGGTTGATTCTATAGTCCATGGTTGTCATGCATGGTTGAGTCTAGGTCATAGGCATGGTTGAGTCTTAGGTGAAAGTGGAAATCTTTAAAATGTAGTTGTCGATGGTCTGGTCCTGTATAGGAGAATCAATAGGTGATGAAGAAGGTAGAATGGTAAGAGGTGATAAAAAGAGATACCTAATTGATAAGAACCATAACGAGGCTACCATACCAAAGATTGGCTTATGAACATAAGACCCTAAAGATGTTGCATGATTGACTATGCTAAGGGTGAAGAAAGTCACATGATCACGAAATGTTTTTACGGAAAGTCCCTTGAGAAGATAGGAAATTAGGGTGAAAAGGAAATGAGGTGAAAATGGGTGGTTTTAGCGTAACTTAGTGTAAGACGACATGTTTACTTGGCAAGAAACCCATGATCAAAATAGGCAAGTCCATGATGAAAAAGTTATCATTTTTGCTTTTTGATTTTGTGTTTGATAGACTGATCGATGCGGGAAGTCTATGTGGGATGAGTATATTATCTCCTTGAGGTCTTTGTGAAGTTGATCAATGTGGGAAGCTTCTGAATATTTTATTTTGTTTTTGCAAGGATAGTCCCTTTTTATGATAGACTATGTGCAGTATGGAAAGCTTTGTATAGTTGTCCTTCGAGGGAGCAATCTATTTATAGCGGTGAGATAGAGAGAAGAGATGTCCCTTTTGAGGGAGTCATCTCTTTTTTTGGAAGTTTGACTCAAGGAGTTGAATCCCATTTTTCTTTTGAAATTATTTTGTTTTTTTTGGACGTTTTTAAGTCATGGACAAGACTATAGTGGAAGATTAGGCTCTTGTTTTAAGACAAAAACCATAGCACATAGAGATTAACTATGAAAGATATGGTTTCAAATGATGAATGACCATGGGATTCCATCTTGAAAAAGATGAAAAGTATCCATGAAAATCATGCCATGAGTAGAGCCGTGGTACTCATATTGAAGATAAGGTTGAAAGGTGATGGGTAATCACATGATTTTTGTTTAGTCATTGACCCACAAGAATAGGTGATATGAAAGGTGAAGGGTGCTCAAGGGATGAGCTTAAAATAGACAAAAGTGATATAGGATTTGATTCAACAATAGAATGGTCAAAGATGCAAGGTGTTCAGGGGTTCAGGTTTGGGTTTACCTTCGAGTGAAGAAAAACAATAAGCACCTGATCCATAGGTATGAGTAACGATATAGGGTCCAAGCCAATTAGGAGAAATTTTCCCCATTTACTTTTCTCTTCTTTGGTTACATGTTGATTTTCCTTCAGATGAGGTCACCGACCTGAAGGTTCATTCATGGACATTTTTTCATAGGCATGTTTGATACGTTTTTGGTAGATTTGGAGATGATCAAGAGCATTGAGATGACACTCATCTAATAACTCAAGTTGTGCCAAATGGTCCTGGAAAAATTCATCATCGTTGAGCATGTCTTGGAGTGAGATGCGAGAGATGGAATCTAGACTTTGAGAGGCAAGACAACCTTGGTACCATAGACTAGAGAGAAAGGTGGCAAAGCAATCAAGTGTGAATACTAGTGTGGTAAGCCCACAAGGTGAAAGGAATGTGCGTATGCCAATCCTTCCCAGTATCATCAACTACTTTCATAAGAATTTTGTTCAAGGTTTTATTGGTTGATTCTTCTTGGCCATTTGTTTGTGGGTAGTAAGGTGAAGAGAAACTGAGTTGAATGTCAAAAGGCATCACAAAGCTTTTCATAGGGTTTTGTTTTTGAATTTTTTTTATTATCGTGATGAGAGGTGAGAGGGAAACCAAAAGTGAAAAATAATGTGATGGTTGATGAATTCATAAATTTTCTTGGCTTTTGTAGAAATGAGGGGGAATGGCTTCTACCCATTTAGTGTAGTATTCAAGTGTTTATAATCCATTGATGGCATTGTGAAGAATGAGGATTGATCTCTCCAACAAGATCTAAACCCCATTGAGAGAAAGGCCAAAGGTCTCGTGTGACCTATAAGGCATGAATAGGTGTGTGATGAAGATTAGCATGTTGCTGGCATTTCACACAACATTTGACATAGTCACAACAATCATGGTTTAGGGTTGGCCAATAATAGCCTAGGTGAAGAATGTGTTTAGCGACAACTAAGCCACTAAAGTGACCTCCAAAATTCCATCGTGAACTTCCTTGATGGTGTAGGGAATTTTAGAACTTGTAAGGCATCATAAGAGAATACCATCAAAGCCACATTTATAAAGAATACCACCCATGATGACATAGCGAGAGACACCTTTAAGAAAGGCATGTTTTCCATTACGAGTAAGATCGGAGGTAGAATGGAAAAGGGAAAGGTAGTCTATAAACTTCTTATACCAAAGGTCACATGGGTCAAGTGTAACGGTTCCGATGGAGTTGACATCTCAAGATAAATAAGAAGGTGATTGCAACCTTTGTATTGTGACAAATATTTTGGAGTCGGAAGGTGAAGTGGGTATCTGAGAAGCCAGGCAGGCCATGGTATCCATAAATTTATTAGTAGAACATGGGGTGGTTTGAAGTTCATAATGGTCAAAGGTAGTCAAAAGTATGTCGACATGGTGTTTGTACTTTTGGAGTATTTCATTATGACACTGGTATATACCATTGACTTGGTTTACAACTAGTTGAGAGTCACCAAAGATATTAATTGATTTGACATCTAGGGTGATGGTGGTTTGAAGGCCTAATATGAGTGCTTCATATTCGGTGATGTTATTAGTACAATCAAAATCTAGTTTTAAATGATAAAGGCATAGGTTCCCCATCAAGAGGAATGAGGATAACACCTACACCACCCCCACACTGACATTTGGAACCATCAAAGAATAAGGTCATTTGATAAATGGTATCATCCAAAGAGAGGGTAACAATGGATTCATCTGGGAAATCAAAGTTAGAGGGTTGATCTCCAAAAGGGTGTGTTCTACAAGTTGGTCAATGATGGTTTGGCCTTTGATAGATTTTTTATGGATGAATTCAAGGTCTAGGTCTACAAGAAGCATGAGCCAATGTGTAACACATTGATGTTGGTAGGGTTTGGCATACATGTAATGTAAGGGGTCAATGTTAGTGATGAAAAAAGGTTTTGTGGTTGAGTAGGTAATGACGAAGTTTAGTGGAACAAAACTAAGGCTAAGAAAAGTTTTTCAACATGGGTATATCTAGTTTCATAGTCCAAAAGGGTATGACTTATGTAGTAAACTACTTTCTCCCTGTTTCTCATCGCGATGAGTGAGCAGCATGGCACCTAAGGAATGATCAGTAGTAAAAATGTATAGGTAAAAGGGTTGGTCATCTTTAGGAGGAATGAGCATTGGTGGTTGGAGAAGGTATTGTTTTAAGGCATCAAAGGATTTGTGGCATTCATCATCCCATTTGAAGGAGATGTCTTTTTGAGGAGATGATGAAATGGTTGGCAAGTGGTCGAAAGTTGTGAAATAAACCGATGAATAGATTACAACTTACCTTGCAAAACTTTGAAGTTGGCAGAGATTAGTAGGTGGAGGAATTTCGAGAATAGCCTTTACTTTAGCAAGGATCAACTTCTATGCCACACAAAGAAATGATGAAACCAAGGAGCTTTCCTAAAAGAACAAAAACACACTTCTTAGGCTGAAGGTGAACACAATACTTGATGAGATGGTCAAAGATGACCTTAAGACTAAGATGTTTCGGCCCATTTTGGATTTGGCAAGAAGGTCATCTACGTAGTCTTCCAATATGCGATGCATTATGTCATGGAAGATATAAGTCATAGCCCACTGATATGTAGCACCAACATTTTTAAGGCCAAAAGGCATGACTCGATAGCAGAAAGGTCCCCAAGGAGTGATGAAGGTGGTTTTGTGTTGATCTTCTCTAGAGTGAGTAATATTTGGTTATAACCCGAGAAACCATCCATGAGTGATAACATCTCATGACTAGTGGTGAGATCAACTAGCTGGTCAATACCTAGTAGAGGAAAGTCATCTTTGGGGCAAGCTAAGTTGAGGTCATGGAAATCCATGTAAAATGTGAAGTCCCCTATCACTTTTGTGATAGAATGATATTAGAAATCCATTGGGGATAGTCAATGGGTAGGATAAAGGAAACCGAGAGAAGGTGCTGAAGTTCTTCTTTGACAAGAAGGGCAATGCGAGGATGCATTTTCCATAGCTTTTGTTTTACGGGTTTGGCTTTAGGAATGGTTACGATATTGTGGACCACAATGTTTGGGTCAATACTGGGCATATCAACATAGACCAAGAAAACATTGTTATGATCCCGAGGAAAGAAGTAAAAGCTTCCTGTTTAGTGGCATCTAAAGATTGGCCTATCTTTAGAATGTGTGGTCATCCTGAGTGTTAATGTTGATTTCAATGGTCGATTCATTCAACATGGTTTGTGTCTCTAAGGCAATGACTGATGAATATAAGAATCTTCCACACCAAGGTAGGTGAGGATAGACTCATCATCCTGACATTAAATGAATGTTAATAGAAGGTGTATCATCATCATCATGTCAGATACATGAAGGGAAGAGAAGAGGGAGCCTCCATCATCGTGTTGATAAGTCAGAGGTCCCAGGAAATTGTGTTCATGAAAAAAAAAAAGTTAGGAGGAATAGATTCGGGATCTATGGACTCGTGGGTGAAGGTGGTGACATTGTTGGTGAATGGGGTGGAGAAGGTTTTTCATCCTCAATGAGGTCAATGCGGGCCTTCTTGGAAGATGGTGTGGAAAATCCAATGCCACTATGATCTTTGTGTTTATGGGTGGTACATGGGATGATGGTATGATGACCTTGTTCATAAAAACCAAAGCCAAAGCCTTTCCATGCACAATGGTGAAGGAAAGTGTGGGCGAAGTGGTGGTTAGTGAGAGATTGGAGGTCAGATGAAAATGGTCATGTTTGGGATGGAGGTTTGGGTGAATAGGTGGCAGTATCAAGTCCCCCATACATTAAGTTGGTGTGAAGGTGGGGAGGACCATAAGGGAAAACCTCTCCTATGTGATAGTCATAATGAGGATGTTGGCATAGGTTTCCATACTCTTGCGGAGTGAGGAATGTGTTGATATTGTAGAGGCGGTACTCCCAGAGTGAGGCATTGAAAAACACCTTCTAAGGGATCGGTAGTAGATATGTGGGTAGCGGGATAGATGAATTACTAGGTGATTGGGCAGGAGGGGTATCGGTTGGTTGGGAAGTAGATGGGCCAGCTGCAGAGGCTATGGAAAGTAATAGGAATAGAAGAGTTAGGTGTGGGAGAGGTGGTGGGCATTTGGTGGATGGGGTATGGGTGAAGGAGAAGTGGGGGTAGTGGTAGATGCCTTAACTGGTACAAGGACATCATTAGGTCGGTACAACATGTTACAAGTTTTGAATGGTGATGGGTCAGATGGGATGGTATAGTTATGCCCTTCATGTTCAAATTTTACATAATGGTGTAAAGTTGAAGGAACACAACCCATGACACAAATCCAAGGTTGGCCAAGCAACAGTTATACTGAACTCCCCTCTAAGATGTAGAAAAATTTTGGGATAGTGTGAGGGCCTACGAAATGAAGAATAATGGTGCCAAGGGTGGAAGTGATGGCATCATTGAAGGAGCACAACATAATTGGGTTATTATGCATGTAATTTGAAGGGATGCACATTTGATTATACATGTGGGAGGAGATGATGTTGATGCTAGCACCACCATCGATCATAATGTGTCCATATGTATATTATCGATATAGACGGAGATGAAAAAGGGTGGGATCAGGTCATCTGATTGAGAGGTATGATCTCCTCATCAGAAAAACTTGAGGGCAGCTACTTGATGAGTGGGCATGGGGGTAGAAGAAGGAGATGATTTGGTAAGAGGCCACGTGATGAGGGGTGATAATGGAGGCTACTAGTGTGGGGTCATTAGGTAAAACTTTGATGGATTGTAAAACCTCCATAAGGGCTTGTCAATGAGATTCAGAGGTTTGGATGAGATCGTACAAAGACATTTTTAGGGGATTGATGTAATTGTTTTATCATTGTACGATGGGTGACCCCATCATAAATAGGGTATGTGGTCCTCGAATGGTGATTTTGGGTGTGGGTGTAGATGGTATATTGGGCATGGGATTGGTTGATGGGCTAGTTGATTTTTCTTTTCCTTTGTCCTTTTGGGTGCGTAGTGGAAACTTGGATCATGTTAATATGAGGGAAAGAGGTAGATGGAGAAGGTATGTCATGAGTAGTATAATGACATGATGGGAAAACCTAATGCGGGGTAAGAACCTTATGAAATGAGTAGGGCACACTAGCATTTAGGTGGTGGTTTGGCCAACTCTTTGATATGGACCATGTTGATCTCAAATTTTGGAGGTGGATAAAAGGGTTGTGGGGGTGGAGATGAAGGTCATTGAAGAAGTAAGGGATGATGGTGTGTGGTGATAGGTGAAGGTGGAACATGGTCCTCATCAAGAAGATCATCATCATCAAAATTTTCTTCAGGAGGACATAGTTGGAGAGAATGGTTTTGAGAGCCTTACAACCTTCTACATCATGTCCTAGCACACGATGGTAGGCACAAATTTTAGTTTCATCAAACCCTTTTGGTTTGGGTTTGAGGGGGTTGTAAGGTCTAAGTGGTGGTAATGTGATGACTGAGGTCTCTAAGAGGTTGGCTAGAATGTTTGGCGTAGGACCTTACCAATGGATCACAATGGGAAGTGAGTGTGGGTTTGGGTAAAGGTGTGATGATTGTGGGGAAGAGAGGCATTATAGAGGGGGAATGGGTTGGACCACTAGTTTGGTAGGTGGTACTATCTTAGGTTTTGATGGTATCTTTGGGTAAAGGTGTGGTAGAAGAACTAGCAATGGAAGGTGTTGTTGGTTTAACTACCTTGTTGGAGGGTAGTGGGTTCTTGTCTTTGATTGCACCTTCTTGGGTAAAGGTGAGATGGGAGTACATGATGCAGAAGGGAAAGCAGATGGTGGAAGAGGATGGGTTACCCATGGGGACAATAGAGTTATGGTGGAAGTGGTTGGTAGAGGCCGGGTGGATGGTATGGGTTGAAGTCATATAGGAAAAGTTGGGGTTATAGTAATTGGTGGAGGTATAGGTGGTAAGAAATGTATGGGTGAGGGTGAGGGTGTTTGTTGTGTAGGTAAATTGATGTGTAATGAAAGGATCATGATGATGAGGTAGGTTGTTTAGCTTTTGATTGGCCTTGGGTAGGGGGTTGTTTGGCCAAGGTTGATGGGTGAGGTCCTAGGATGGACGGAAGGGGCGAAGGTGACAAAGGTGTGGTGGGTGAGACTGGTGTATGTGGCCTAGAAGGTTGGGTCTTTCTTTTAGGTGGAGGATAATTTTGGTGTGGGTTTGGGAAGACATGGCTAAATCCAATTTGATGGGTGGATGGGTAAGGCTTGACGTTCAGCATGACACCCAAGGTAGTGATGGGTCTAGATATGGATGAAGATATAGGTGTGGGTAGGTTCTTAGGCATAGGAATGGTTTTAGTCATGGGTAAAGGTTTTAGATGTAGGTAAAGGTGATGAAGAAGAGGCCATTTCGATAGGCATGGTTAGGGTCGATCTGGTTGCTAGAAATACCTTTGGATAGATCATGGAGGTATCTTCAGGCAAACATTTGCATTTGAGTCAAAAAGGGGAGTCAAGACATCCCCAAAGCATGGAATTATCAATGTAATCCAAGTGATCGGCCAATCATGAAAATGGGACTACTGTAAGAGGAGATGTAGTTGGTTTAGTGGAATCCCTATAAAATATGTTTGTGAGATAGGGAATTGGTTAGCCTTGGACTTTGTGGGTAAAAGAGCCGAGACCAGATCAACGGATCCTAGAATGCTATGGATAATTGTCCCCAATAGGTAGTGGCATGTCTAAAGAATCTCCCATGGGTAGGAGAGATGGTAGGTGGGGTGAGATAGATTTCTCTTTTGGTGGAGGAGAAGGTGATGATGATTCTCCTACGGGTGGGAGAGTTAATATTGTTGATTTTTGGTAGGTTGTGAGGTAGATGGTGAAATGACATCAACAAAATCATGGACTCCTCCGTGAGTGTAGGGGGAGATGAAGGGGACTCCTCTAGGGTGAAGGAGTGGAAGAGGTATGCTCCTCCATGGGTAGAGGAGCTCATGCCAGAATTTCCTCGATAGACAAATAGGTGGAAATTGAGGAATGGCTAGTATGATATCAAAAACAACATGGACTTCATGGACATTGTTGTCATTGGTTGAAGGTTCACCATTTTGATTAGATGATGGTGTATGGTTAGGGAATGAATTCTTAAAGATATGTAAGTTTTGATTTTCTCGGTGCATTCGGGTTGTCCAGGATGAGATCTCCATTATCTAACATTTCCTGGACAATGTTCTTAAAAGTTATGCAATTACCATCACTATGGCCTTTGACACATGATGATAATTACAATAGTCATGTTCCTTATACCATGCAGGCATAGGATGAGCGGGATCAAAACCAATATGAGGTTTTATGGGGGTAGTGCAATGGCTCCATAGCTTTAAGAAGCTTTTCCAAGACTGAAGAATAGGGCTCTCCAATTGGAGTGTACTTTTGTTGTTCCCACTAGAACTGAAAAGTTTGAATAGGGAAAGATTGAGGAAGGTTTGGCTTGATTAGATGGATGAGATGGACCAGCTTTGAGAACTACCACATTGGTAAATCCTTTGGCTTTTGAATAATTGTTTTGGGGTTTTGAAGATGAAGAAGAATCATTTTGATTTGAACATGGCATTCTTGTTTCACAATTGGATTTTCTTTTCTTCAATGGCACAATTTCCAGCTTTCATGCCATGGTAAATGCTTCATCAAGGTACGAAGGTTTGTACCTACAGAGAGTTGGTGAGATGTGTCTAGCACAAGCTCTAGTGAACAACTCTATAAGTTCAACTTGAGGTAATTGGAATGTTAATTGGTTGATAAGACTTCACCAATGAGCAAAAAATCTGTGATAGATTCATCATCATATTGTCATGTCGAATATAGGTCAGTCATGGTGACTTTTTTGACTACATTGATTGAGAAGTGGTCCAGAATGCTTGAGCCACTTGGTTAAAGGAGTAGATGGAATGTCTAGGTAAACTATTGTACCAATCTAAGGCAGGTCTTATTAGGGACATGGGGAATGTTCATAGGAGTAAAGCATCATCATGGGAAATTAGATAGCACCCATGTTTGAATGACCACAAGTGTTGTTGTGGGTCTTCTTTACTATTGAAATGGTTGAACTTGGGCATTTCCCAATGCATGGGTATGGGAAAATAGGAATAGATGGATGAATAGGCTCATTACATATTTCATCATAAGTTAAGGAGTTATGAGAGCCGAAACTGATGCTTCTAGTGTCTACATCTTTTCCATCATCATCCTAATGAGGTCATTGGTGGGTTGTGAGGAATGGGCACCTCTCTTGTAAAAAGGGAGGTTGATGATGGGTGTATGATGTGGATGGCATCCCGGTACATGGGGGTGCCAAATATGAAAACTATGAAGGGGGATAGATATAGTGGAAGATACCCCAAATAAGTGATAGATGAGATTGGGGGTTTTGGTGATGCATGAAAATAGGTGGGGTAGTCGTAATGACTCTCATGGTAATCGGGGTGGTAGAGATTGTGGGATGGAAAGGACTAGGTTTTGAAATGGGGTGTGGGTTACCGACACCAAGGGTGGTTGTGATGCAACTGGTATATATACAGGAAAAGGGGGTAGATGGGGCCATGCTCAAGGTGGTTGGTGAAGGAATGGTCGACACCACATGTGTAATAGATGTCGTTGTGTAGTAGCTATAGCAGATGTGGGGCCCAGTTGAGATACCATAGGGGGTAAGGTGGATGAAGGAAATGTTGAGCTAGTGGTAGCTAACATAGAAGTGGGGGCAGGGGGTAGGAGGAATAGATATGGGCATGTCGTATACTAGTTTCTTGAGGAGTCTCGGGTAGATGAGTGGGAAAGATAGTATTGTAAGGCCGTGGATTCTAGTCAAGGAGTCTTGTGAACTCCTCATCACCGTAGAAATGGTGATAGGATGAGTTGGATCCATAGGCAACAAGATGGAAGGTGTGATGGGCTAGGTGGGAGTGGCTAAAGACTAGCATGAAATATAAGGGTGTTGGCTTGGTTGCATGAGTCAACACCATGTGAATTAGCATGTATCAAGTTAATTGTATTTAAAATGACACAAAAACAATAGAAATGGAAAAGAATAGATATTGGTAGGTGGACTTGGTCAATGTTTCAATTAAAAATCAAAACAAGGAAACCGACACCGGTTAAGGTGATGATGATGGTTAAAGGGGACCGATGATGGTTATAGTAACCGATATCGGTTACTATGGGGAAAACACCAGTTTGAGAAAATGAAGTAGAACTGATGAAAATGAAATGGGGAAACTATACTTGATAGTGATATCAAAATGTTGGGAATATGATGATGTCCTGAGGACTACAAATAGAAAAGAGAAGGTGATGAAAGTTATTTTGGGTAAAATAACCAAAAGAGCTGGTAACCAACACCGGTCAGTAAACCGATGATGGTCATATGGGAACCGATGATGGTCACTGGACCGACACCGTTAATTACTTATGAAATATGAAGAAGTGAAGAAAAATGGATTTTGTAAATTAAATCAGATGAAGAATCAATCCTAGAAATCTGAGAATGATAATATGAGGCCCTAACACACTCAAAAATAGTCGAATACTCCAACTATGATGGTGGAGTGTGAAAGGAAGAAGAAAATGAAGAAACGTAATCCTCACAACTCAAAACACAATTCAGAAGAAAGCTAAGAAAAACACGTAATCCTATGAGTGAATTTTATGTTACTTTAGCTTATGCTATTTGAGACTTGACTTGTGAATTTAGAATAGAGTTTTTTGGTTGGGAAGGCATCCTATGAAGAGGAAATTCTAAAGGGGAGGTTTTAGGTTATGTTTTGGTGGGGGTGGTCCTTTCTCTGAGATAATGACTGGACAGAGAAACCAAGATTGGGCATGCCCACTGTCAATCCTCTGATCATGTGATCATTGACAACTTCTTCCAGGTAAGGTGTTGTTTAAGAAGATGTGTGAATTTTGTATTTGTGTAGTTTGGAAAAGAGAGAGAAGAGAAAGTGAAAGTTTCTTTCTACGGTTCAATTATGTCAACCATCAGCTGGGCATGACTTCCAGCGTATAGGTTGCCCTCAGTTTTAAATGTGAGCTAATAATGCAACATACAAGGATGAAATGCAACAAATTTTATAACCCAAATCAAAAATTATATTCGATGTAGCAAATGATGAATAGGAGAGAGGATGATTTTCACTAATGCAAAAGAAAGAAGAATGATTCTTTTTAAATGCACCAAAATAAATGTTTCATTTAGAGAAATTAGAAAAGGAGAAGATTACCAGAGAAGAAGATTTAGTGAATAATGATTTAGAAAGGAAACACACAAGATGCAACCTATATGAATAGAAAGGAACCCACAAATGAGGGTCCCACCGGGCATGCCAAAATGTTTCACCAATAAGTTGTGTACGTATGAGAAAAATAAATAAGGTAAAGGTGAGGAGGAATACCTGTGAAATGAAGGTGGAAGGTAGAGTGTGCATTCTGATTTCCCGATCCAGTGCTTGATTATGAGAACTTCCTTTTTCTAGGAGGAACTACCTATGAATGCAAAACAAGACCACAAGAATAATATTAAACAATATATGTCGTGACTACCTAGCATGTGTTAGATCCGAGAAAGTGTGATACTCCCTAGATGGTTGTCAATCCACTTGTTTAATACAATTTAATGCAAGAAATAATGTAAAAAATAACATCCTACTGTAGTTGATATGATTTAGGTATCTCATTCAAATACAATAAGAAAATCTAATCTAACAGGTAAGGTTATGATCAGATCTGAGGTTGGGCAGGTAGCCAAGGTGACTAGAATAGTCAAGATCAGGTTTTGGGTGGTTTGGGTTATTTGGGTGAAGGTTATGAGGTTGTTATTACAGAAGAATTACCAGATACAGAGAGACCATGTCGGTCGGGTATGACCGATGATGGTTGAGAGGGAAACCGATGACGGTTTAGGTTAACCGGCGTCGGTAGAGGTGGAATGGTAAAAACTCAATAAAATTTGGTTTTGGGAGATTCTCTATGATTGCACAAAGAATAAATGGAAGAAGGATGGCTAGGTTGGTAAAGAAGTTGAGAATGCTCAAAGATATCCTGGAGTTGGATGTGAGAGCTAAAAGGTTGTAGGTGGTTAGGTGGGATGGATTGACTAGGAAAGTGAAATGATAGGATGCAAAGGAGAATAGGATTTAAAGGAGAAAGTTAAAGAAATGATGATCTAAATAAGTATGGAATGATGCAGATCCAAATGCACTTACTTGTATTTACAGACTGGTGGTTGGATGAAGGTGATGGTTGATCTGTGAAACTGGTGGTTAGTGTTGTGGAAGTGCTTTCCCGAAATGCTACCATGAATGCCAATGTCTTCATATCAATCTTGGTGTCGGTTAGGGTGTGTCTGGATGTGTGAGAGGGCTCTGGTTCATGCTTGCATGCAGATATCTCTCTCTCTCAAACTCAAATAATTCTTCCAACCTCTGGAACAAGGTTACCAAAGTGAATATATGGTAACCGATGATAGGTTTAGGTTAACCGATTGGTTTAGGGTTAACCGACATCGTTAATTAAGGCGGGAAATCCTAGGTTTCCAAAATAACAGATCTTGGCTATCTTTTTACCATTCTTCCTCATTGTTTTCAAGTCTAAAATGGTATTTTCCACGTAAGTAAGTGGGCATGTTATTAGAGAAATAATAGGCATCTAGTGTTAGGGTTAGACTAAGTCTCAGTTAGTTATGGTAAGTAGAGATTGAGTCCTAGTTAGAATGAACATGCTAAGAATAGGTCCATGATGAGGTGTCTAGGTGATGTGGCTAGGTGAGGTGGTCAAGTGAGGACATTAATTAAATAAATTAAAGTAATTAATTCAATTAATCATGTGCACTATGGGATATGAATATGTAAGGTATGGTTTATTTAATTATAACTATCCATGCATGAGGTTTCAAAACAATATGAGAAAATATTCTAGCACCTATTTCCATATTTCTATTGTGTGTCTAGTTTCAAGATTGAATTCCCCTTCTAAACCCTACTTCCTTTGTAACACGACCTTCTCAACTAGGTTTAGATTGTGTGTTCAATTTCCTAGACAGAATGTCATCGACAACTTGTGTTTGTGTCAACATTTTTCAAATTTTCTTCTTAAATATATCTTATAAGACCTTGAAGATGATTTTTAAAGTTATTAGAGTCTCGAGAGTGAGTGGAAGGTCCCCAAACTTCATTTTCTTTTCAAACCCTAGGTAAGGTTTCTAGAGAACCTAGGAGAAGGAAAATTTCTCTAAAATATTATACACTTAATTCCAAGACCCAAAAATTCGTCTAGAGATCTATTTCCACCTACGCATTTTAATCTTACTCGTAATGGTAAATAATTATTTAAACCTAGAAACTCACTTAGTTATCCTTATCCTGGAATGTGCATGGTAGGGTTTATAACTCCCAATGGTTTAAGAACTTCAATAAATGAACAAGATTCTCTTCACTTCTTATAATTTCTAACAGAGATGATTCTTCTCCAATCATATACATTTTAATTAAAATATGCCATACAAATTCACTATTTCCTCCCTTTAACCAGATTCTTAACATGGAAAAGTTGTCAATACAGAATCGTGTTTTCAATAAGCTTGAGCACAAATATATAAAAACAAAGTTAAATGTGTTAGATTCAATCCACACTTCTCTCCACAAATAGGTAATAACTTCTTTCAATGATCATATCATCAATATTCCACAAGCGTCAACAAAATATTGTTAGTACTATGTAACTATAGCTCTATATTCACTTATCATGGGTAGACAAAGTTAGAACTTGATCAACTTGTTCCTTAACCGTGCAATATTCTCAAGTTTTATGATTGAAAAATTCTTACCAATACTCCAATATGGAGTCTCACACTTAACCAATGAATCTTCCTTTGTAAATTCAAGAACTTAAGAGATATGAAGCATACACTTAGGCCTTCATACACAAAAACATAGTTTTAGCTTATTATTCATATATTTTATACAAAATTCAGTCTCCTTCATTCTTCTTCTACTCTCTCTCATTTTCTTTGAGAGTTCCTTCATAACAACCTCCATCTCTCTCTCGCCTCCTTAGGAGGATAACTACTCCCTCTCACTAGAATACATCTTCTTTAATGTAGTTTCCCTTTTAAAACCTAATCGGCTTTTCAACTTCCTTATGCACATACATCAACATGAATTTTTTTACATCATTATTGATACTTCATTAGATCACATACATCACTAGGAATCATTCAACATACCTAGAAAGCTAACACTCTTACACACACTTTAAACCACCTCTTCCTTACCTTAACAAACCATATTGACCCATTTACATGCTTAAAAATTTGAATTACATTTTGGAGGGAAATTTCAAATTTGAAATTTAAACCACTTGACCATATAAGTATCTCTTTTATGACCTCATCACACTCCAACAAACTTGCTTTGATCTCACAACCATGGTTAGAATGAGAAATTGTCAATTTGGATATTCTTTGAAGATGCCCTTGCATCATACTCCTAAGGTGGAGAAAAGTCACCATATAATTTACTTGTTTAGCTCCATCTTCTATAAATTATTCATCATCCTTGCATCTTATTGTCCTTCCTTATTCACCCTCATTATCCTTATGTTCTCTTTGTCTGATTGGGTTCCATGTAGTGTTCTATTTCCTTGCATTTTCCTTGACTTTGCTTCTTGATTTCCATCTTCATATCCATCATTCTCAAGCTTCCACTCTTTGTACCTGCACACACAAATATTACAACAGAAAATACATATTCTTGTTCATATTTTATGACAGTCTTTATCTATGTATAGTACTTTTCCAAATTTTTATCTTCATTTTCCTTTCCATAATCTATATGTTCTTGTTTATTTGCTTGTTTTCTCACTTTCTTCACCATATCAAGCTTCTCCATGGTTATGTAGACACCCAAAATTGGGATGAAATCCTCTAGGCCCATTTTTATTACATCCCCCTTACCATGACCCATTTCAAATATTTTTATTAATCTAATTACCTAAATTATCTTAATTATTACCTCACCCCTCCACCTCACCTTGGACCCATTTAATAACCAAGACTGAGTCATCACTCCCCATAACCAACCGAGAATTCTTATAAACCTAATATTAATGGCCAACTACCTCTCCCACCAATTTCCTATGTGATTTAATGAGAATCGAGATTCGTAACCCATAACCATTCTTTACTCATGCCAAAAAGGAGAGAAAAGGTTATTTTTAGCAAATAAGACTATTTCTCCCTAAACGATGTTGGTTATTGCTTGGTTGTTGTTGGTCAAGGAACCGTCATAAGTTCCTTTAAATAATCATTTTTAACTCTTTTCCCGGGTTCTTCTTTTGGTTGGCATTATTTGATCTTGCATCTTTAGCATTCAATTGACACCCTGACGATCAACTGAGCACCAGAGCATCAAACTCTCCACCAGAAACCAATCTACGACTTCATAGGCTTGAACCATTTGCACGTAGAAACACTCAACATTCATTTTTGTGGTACTAGATCTCATCTTGTCTCTCCTACGCACACTCACTAACCACCACCTTCTACCAATCTTCAGATCTTTGATAAGTATTCTTAACTAGGTTATTGATTTAATTACTTTGTTTTTAGATCCTTTATATTTTTATAATCACCTCCTTCCTCTCCTACATACCTTTCATAGCCCATTCACCTAACACCTTACTCATAAAAACCAATCTACCCTTTCAACCACCCCTTTTACCCCTACCGATTCTTCACCTAAATTCCTACACTTTACCTAAGACCTCACAATACTGCAGGCAATCACAAAGAGCCCAAATCGACCTCCTTTCTACATTTGAAACCCAATTCCCATATCGTGATTGGTTACCCAACCAATCCTCGGCTATAACCAATGACAGACATTGGTTCCCCAAATGGTATAGGTCTTTGTGTCTAATATTTTCCCCTCATACCAACAAGTTCATTCCTCCACCCATAACTCTCCAAAACCTCCCAAGATTTCATTCGACCTTCTTTCTACTCTGTTTCATAGCTATAAACCCTAATAACTGACCATTCTCCTAGATTTAATCTTATATTTTTCATATAGATCATATTTAGACTATTTTGTTGTGTGAGATACCCAAATCATATAACTACAAAGAAGACTTTCCATTTAATAATATTTATCAACATTAATTTGTATTAAGATGTGGATTAAAACCCTTCGAGGAAGCACCTTGCTTCCCGGATCTAGATCACGCTAGGCAATCCACCGAACTATGCTATTAAATCTATTTTTTTGTATTGATTTGCTTCTCACGTAATCCTTCCAAGACAAAATGAGTACTCTATAATCGGCTTGGTCTTTAACAACGGTGCACAACCTCTTCATGACCTCCGTATTCCTTGCGTACCTTACCTTACCTTTGAATTTTTTTTTCATATGATACTCCTATGTGGTGAAACATTTTTCCATGCCCAGTGGGGCCCTCACCATTTTTGGGTTCCTTATATTCATTTAGGATTACATTCATTTGGGCTCCTTTCTAAATCTGCACTAAATCTCTCCTTGGTAACATTCTTTCTTTTATTTGTTGTAAAAGTCACATTTCATTTGGTGCCAATTAAAACGAATCATTCTTTCTTATTTCTTGCTTGCATTAGTGAAATTCATACTCTATTCATATTCACTATTGTTTTCATCCAATCTCAATATTTTGATTTGGGTTTAAAATTGTTGCATTGCATCTTATGTATTCTTGCATTTAACTCACATATTCTAATTAGCAATCAAATATAACAAAGGTCGTGTCCGGTTGATGGTTGGGTAATTAAGCGTAGTCCACTTTTGTACACTTTTTTCCAAATCACTCAAACAAACAACACATTTCTTAAACATTCCCCAAATCCTAGGAAGAAGATATGAAGGATTTAAACACTCATTGATAATGGGCCCCGACTGATGTTCTAGCTAGATTGTCATATCAGAGCTTGGACCTCACGTACCAAAAGGTATATCGAGGATGCCCCCAGCAAAAAAATTATTGAAACCATCCATATTTGGCTTCTAGGTATCTTATATCCACTCCCTCCTATATATTCTTAGTCATTCCTAAGGCTTAAGCCATCAAAACACTAAAATTTTATTCCTAGGATAATATGTTTTATAGATTTTACTTATTGGATTTGTGACTTTATTTCTAATCTTCTACTATTTGAGGTGTGAGATTGTATTTCATTACTTTTATTTCCTTTTTTCACACTCGGTTATCACAATTAGTTAATTTTGGTTCTCTGAGTGTGTTAGATTAGAATTGATATTGACAACCTAGTTCTCAGCTTCTTTTGACCAAAATATTACTTAGAAATTTTAAATTTTTTAAGTTTATATCTAATATGCCCTACCAAAGCATTGGTTTAGCAACTGACATCGGTTATTCTACCCTGCTAGCATCGTTTCAACAACCGGTATCGACTCTCAGTGTTTCTAATTTTCTGTCAAAAACAACAAGCTAATTTCACCTTCCATACATTTTCCAAAATTTTGTTTATGAGTTTTTGTCATTTTTACAGAGCCCAGAGTACTTATTTTCCATCCTTCTATATGGTTTTTACTCACCAACAAGCACACGCTCTTTCTTTCCACTCAAGTTGTATACCTTTTCCTTCTAGCCCTTCAATGCCTTCCATTTCACCTCTAATAGATCCTAATTCTCCTGTGAACGTACCTATAGGTGATGAGGAATTCACTAGATTCCTTGATAATAACACCAAGTTCTTGCAACATTACCTTGCTACTTCTTCCAACTACAAACTCATCAAGTCAAACCCTTTATGGAATGACCACTTCCATGCTCACCATTTCTACCATCTCAGCCATATTGGGAATGTTAATGTGGCCACACGAACTACTCTAACATTTCCTAATCCCGCTTTTGCAACCACCTAATTCTCACATAACATCTCGCATCGTTGACGTCTTCTCTCCCACCGACATCCGTAGTACCCATATCCACTACCCATATTATATCATCATTAGTATCTTATGTACATATTCTAACACAACCATTGGTTGCGTTGACCTCTTCCACTCTATTTTAGAATTTGGTGGTCTCTATTCCCCAAACTCTTCCACCCATCGCCACAAGGATATTTCCACAAGCCCCTTTTACTTCCACTTGTCCTCAAATGTAATCCATCACCTTAATTACATATTCGAGGTAAATGCCCTCCTCGTCCATTACTTCCTACATACCTACGTCTCAATTAATGTACTTGATACCACCACATACGGGTATGAATTTTATGACGCATTCATATTATCAAGACCCTTATACCTCAAGGGGCATCCCTCAATCAAACCCCACAGCGGATCTCATTAAAATGATGATGGATAAAATGCAAACGCTTGAGACCTCAGTTTCTAGGTCCCATAACGTCTTAACATATGATGAGATTTGTAATGAACCCATTCATCCCTCTATACATATTCATATGTATCCCGCACAATGGGAGATACCTAAATTAAACCACTTCAATAGTAAGGAGGACCCACAATAATACTTGCATTCATTTAGACATGCTTGTTACCTGATAGGCCATGATGATGCCTTGCTCCTTTGTACCTTTCCCATGTCCCTATCGGGAACCGCTTTAGACTGGTACAATGCTTTGCTTAAACACTCAATATTTTCCTTTAATCAATTGGCTCAAAAATTTCTCGATCAATTTTCAAGAAACATTTCTAAAAATTCTCTATCATAGATTTATATTCTATTTGTCAATATGACGACAAGTCTATCGCTGATTTCATCGCACGCAAGTGGCGAAGCCTAATAAATCAAATTTCCTTCTCTCTCCCGCATCTTGAGCTCATAGAGTTATTTACGAGGGCATGTGCCAGACACATTTCCTCAAATATTCAAGTTTAAATGTTTTGTACATTTGATGAGGATTTTACCATGGCTAGGAAGCTTGAGATTCGTGCCCTCAAAGAAGACAAACTAAAACGTGTAACAAAACGCCACCTTCAAATCAAACGAGTCTTCTTCCAAACCACCCAACAACCATCCCAAGCCAAAAGGATCCACTAATGCTATAGTTCTAAAATCCAGCCCTTCTCATCTAACCAATCAACCTAAACCTCCTTCCAATCTCTCGCCAGTGCAAAATTTTCAATATCAGTATGAAAAAAGAGTTACACTCCCATTAGGGAGCCTTATTCTTCCGTATTGGAAAAGTTGTTGAAGGCTGGAGCCATCACTCTTCCTCCCATCAAACCACATATTGTTCTTAATTTTTCTCACCCCACACTGGCTTGGTATAAGGAAAATGAATTCTGTAATTACCATTATGTAAAAGGACATTGTGACATAAATTGCATATTCATTAAAAGCATTGTGCAAGGAATGTTAGACAGTTGTGATCTCATCCTTGATAACCCTAACACACCTACTAATGAAAACTTGGAATTTTTTATAAAACCTTTTCCTAACCATGCCCCTTCATAACCTCGAGCTGGTGAGATGTCTAAAGAAGAAACAAATAAACATGTGGTTTAGGAAGTCTTCAATACATGTGTCCGATCCTTCTATCCAAGATCCTCTTATAACATCTATTGAAGATATATTCGCATGAACTCCTCTACCCATAGAGGAGCGTACCTCACATGTTCTTGTACCCATAGAGGAACCCACCTTAGTTTTTCTTTTACACATTAAGGAACCCACCTTACCTGTTCCTTTACCTATAGAGATCCCACCTCACCTGTTCCTTTACCCATGGAGAAACCCACCTTACCTATTCCTTTACCCATAGAGGAACCCACCTTACCTATTCTTCTACCCATAAAGGAACCCACCTTATCATCCTCTCTACCCATAAAGGATTCTACATTGCCCACTTCTCCTTCTCCTCAACAAATAAAGGGGCCAATTTTATCTACTCTTCCTATTGGTGATACCTCTCTGAAGGTCTTCAAAGATCTAGTCACTCTTCTTACCTCACTCTTACCCACCGAGTAAGAGGATAAGACCTTCCCTATCTCATGGGCCTCAGAGCTCTTCATGGGATTTAACACTAAGTCATCATCCTCTTCATCTACTCCAAAACCCTTCTCTCATTTGGTTAACCACTTGTAGTACATTGATTATGTTGTCACCAAATCACCGCAACCCTGAATGGCCTGGGAATTAATCATGACATTCAGGTGATTAGGACACATGGAATCACCTCTCAAGTGGGACTTAGGCTTGAGGTGAACCTCTAGAGAAGGCCGACTTCCTCTTCCTAAACTAAACACAACCCTACTTCTAATGCAGAAAATGGCTAACTAGTCCTATGCAAATATTTCAAGGATTAGGGAGAGAGACTTGCGAAGGAATAAAACTTAAACTAGAAGCGGCGATGCACCAATTTGGGGAATATTCAACATCAAGAAGGGTTAATGTGGGAACAAGGTTTGCATTATTGACCACCTTCACCTTTAGCAACTAGAAAGGGTACAAAAATACCACAAACCAATGGCAGACGTTCCTCTGTTAAACTTTAAACATACACAATAGAAAGATGAGCTTTGATTTGATACACGATAATTTATCAAGAGGATAATCACAAGCACATGTCAAGCATCCACTTAAGTGATAATAATAATGCAACTTTTAATCAACAGAAGGAAAATGGTTTCTCACAACTGATGAAAGGTAATCACACTATTCTTTTCACAATATGAAACAGATAATCTGAAATAAAGGTAAATTAATCAATAATGCCAAGGAATCACATTCACAAAGCATACAATGACTAATCATTCAACACAATAGAACAAATATTCACGTGCAAGGAAATTCTGAATATAATTAAAAGGTTTCAACAAATCTCGAAAGCACTCTTCCAAGCTTGAAGAGCAACTTCACCCAAAATCTCTAAAAATTATGTCTATCAAATAATGGAAGCATTCCACTATTTATAAGTTCCTAGGCTGAGCCATTATAGCTGGGCCTTTAACTAACATTTAACTAAAAATAGTAATGTCATTAATATAAGGGAATAGGCTCCCATGAAAATAACAAATTTGTTGCAAAAAGTTGACCAAGTCAACCTGTGAATTTGACCAATCTAGAGCTTGAACCTGTCCTTTCATGGCCGCTCAGCTTTGGCCTGATTCACCTACATCTCCTTTCTCTACAAGTTTCTGTTGTCCTTCCTCCCATACAACCATTCGGTGTCTATACTTGAAGAAGCGCTTGATAACACCCTGAGTTTCTTCATCTCCAGGTCCACATGCATAGTGATTTACTATGTCTGCTATCTCGATCTCTTTCGTGATCCTGGATGGAAACCTTCAAGTTTATTTGTGACTTTCTTTAGTCTCCCTATGAAATTTTGACATAAGACCAGTCGGTCAATGGAGTCACTATTGAAATTCTTTGTGACATCATCATCCCGCTTCACCAAATCTCTGAAATTTTCCTTAATCTGGTCCTCGGAAGAGCATTGATATTTTCATTGAAGAACTTGCAGTTGGCGTTGTCAAACTCCTCTAAGATATCATTTAGGGCATATGTAATCTCCACTTGCTTCTCCTCCAATTTCTTAATCAGATCTTGTAATACCTGACACCGGAATTCCATAGCCTTTTGATATTCGAACAATTTAGAGGCATCATCAATTACCTCTTCCTGAAGAAGCAAGTCAGAATCTTCCTCTCTAATGTCACTCCATGTTGCCAAAGTTAAATTTAAATTATTATTATCCTCGAAGAAAGATTCGTCCATCTTAGCAATGGTGGTTTTTGCAACCTGCAAATCATTATAAATCTCAATGGCTTCCTTAATCAAAGGATTGGCTTCTTGTAAGATTCTTTCCATCCATCCATTCACTGTTCTCCCTTTTTGGCCTAGCTTTTCAAGCTCATGATAAGAAAAATCATCAATGGTAGTTGAAACTATCATGGCCATAGTAGATGAGGTTTTGGTAGATGGAGTGGGTTGTGTTACTTTTCGTAGAATGCTGTGAGTTGCTTGACCTTGGCCTTGAGTTCATCCTTTTTGCCTTATCTTTGTCATATTTTGCCATCAGAGCCCCAAGAGAAGTGTGTGCATCCTGCTTGGTTCCTTCTTGAGTAGCCTTCCCCAATGAGAACTTTGATATTCGGTAATCTGCTGCTGTGATGGTTTCTTTAGTTTTCCTCTCAATAGGGGTAGCCACTTCTATCACACGCTCTCTAGATGGATTAACCGTCAGACTTGATATGGTTCTCGGTCTCTTGGCCTGTCTTTTGGGCATGGACTCCAATATACTGAGATCTATAACATCTCCCAGAGGAACCTTTTTCTTTTTCTTAGGAGTTTGTCTAAACAACCACTCTGGTATGGCTAGAGTTGATGAAGATGGAGTAGCAGATATGATACCTGAAGCATCAGTTAGAGCAAGATCACTAGAAATTCTAGCTGATATCTGAGCAGAGGTAGCAATGATGGAAGGTGTGGATGTAAGGACAGCCATAGGAATTGACAAAGCAATGTTGGGGGTTGTAATTGAAGAAAATGGAAGTATCAAAGGCAGTGAAGAGGAAATGGGTGACCCAATATTCTCCTAGCTGATAGAACTAGAAGTGACGAGAATACCTAGGCCATAAAAGGGGATGGGAAAGAAGAAATGATGGTGGAAGTGGAAGGAACTGATACTGGAAGTGATAATGGAGGAAGGGGAAGATGGGATGGATCCTGAATGATACTAGGAGAGTCACTCACTTCAACTACTTCTGTAACTGGCACTATAGATGCTATAATCTTGGGAGCAAGCAGACCTAGAGAGAGATGAGCCACCAACCACAAATGAGATCTTCTTTGGAATGGTAGGAACCCTTTGAGTTGACCTCTTTCCTTTTGTGGGTGTTGGTTTGTTTACTGCTGATGTAGACCATGTATTTGTAGGTTGATTTTCCCCTTTGGGTGATATTCCCAAGGTGGCCAACCAATTGAAAGTCCTTTTTAGAATGGGTCCCACCCTTTCCTTAGTATTGCTGCATTCTTCCACATACCAATCAACCCATGACAGTGGTTGATTGGCAATATTATCACTCTTGTATGATGAATCTAGGACCTCATCATTGTCTTGCATGTCCTTTGACACATCAGCCAATTCAAATTGCCACACTTAATCAAGAGTTAACCTTTCATAATCCCTTTTCCATATGATGTATTCATCCCAACAATGAATCCATATATCTTCTAATTGGGGTACATGAGCACTGGACCGACTGTCTCCCCAAACTTACCCCAATAGTCAAAATTAGTTCGCAGATGAAAGGTCCGCAGGTTACCTTTGCCATTTCTACATCCACATTTTTTCCTTGTGAATATTTGGGCAAGAATACCTGCCAATCGAAATAGGAAATGCATTCTGCCTTATGATGCTTATTTTGGATTCGATGGTAATCTAACAACTATCGAACTAATTCCAAAAGAATCCATTTGTTAGTAGGGCACCTCAACAATTTTCTTGGGGCGCCTATGAAACCTGGAATCCAAATGTATGTGAATGTGGGAAACTGAAAGTAGATTGCTCCCCATTCTCGCACCTCTTGGAAAGCCTCATCGAAAACCCTCCGATTATATAGCTCTTTGTTGAAATGATAGAGGACCACAATGAAGAAAGCGTCACTGAATCTTCAGAAATGCTTACTCCCCTCATCTAGAGTGAGTTGGGGATAAAATTCGATATTTGGGAGATGCCGAAAACATCTCATTAGGAAATAAGAGATAAAATATGCGGAATAATCCCTTACAGAATCGCAACAGTAGAAACTAATATGCAGAAAATATTACATATCTCAAATAAAAGTGCAAAATAAATAACACAACATAGAGAGACAAGATTTAACGTGGTTCACCCAATTTGGGCTACATCCACCAAGAATCACTTGCTCAGATTTTATTACAAGCCTCCACTCTCTCAATACAATACCCAGATCCATTTGGAGCTATGCTCAACAAACTCTACAAAATTCACACCTAAATTCAAAGCACATCTGCAATACATTTGCTTGTCTATCTATCATATGCATAAGACCATATAAATAGATAATTGCTTAAGCAGTTTGATACAAAACCGTGGGTATCAAAACCATGGGCAAAAAACCATGGGTATTAAAACAATGGGTATCGAAAAATAATGGGCCCCAAAAACAATCCATAACGGTTACCCATTACCCATGGGTTAATAAACCACCCATGAAAATTTGCTTCGGGGGCTTCGCCCCCAAACCCCCATCGATCGGGGGGCTTCACCCTCGAACCCCTTGACCCGCCACCGCGGCGGGACCGCCATAAAAATACCTGAGTGTAACACATAGAAGGGGTACCACACTCTAACATGAAAACATGCTCCACAAACATACCAACATCCTTGGTATTCAATCTTGCAAAATCCTCCATAGCCGCAACCACATATACTAGATAAGATGTCATGTAGAAAGTTTTCGTTTCTGACACTTTGCCCAACTGATAGCGAATGTTGCTACTAATATGCTCACCCCATCGATAAACTCGTCATTCTTCTTGATAGTTGCTATGTATAAAAACATCCATTCCTGGAATTCCTTTGTAGAAGGAAGACCTAAGACTCTGCTTAAAAGCACAATGAGATCATTGACTTCCTGAATAAAATATGATCGATGTATAGTTTTGGGTAACTTGGTGAAATTCTTAGTCAGATAGGATTTCATCATAACCTTTGAGCATACTTCTTCTTTTTTATCCCAATGTTCCACTACTATTTCAGGTGAAATTGTGGTGTAATATTGAATGTATGAAAGTTTTAAAAGTCTTCAAGAAATCTGGGTCCAAATGGATCACCACCTTATCATCACTATCCCTTATTGACATAGAGTCCTCGTCGTAGTGGGCTGCTATAGCTAAGACAAACTCTGGGCATTGCACATAGATGTGGGAAAACCGATGGCAAGGGCAAGACCACTGTCGTAGATGGCTTGCATCCATGGCTTCTTATTCGGGGCCTTTAATCTCTCCCAGAACTTGGGAAGATCAATTTTTCCTAGATCAGTGTCCCCAATATTTCCTAAGTCGAGGTCAAGCAAGATTGGGGAGAAACCCCAAGAAATGTGTACTTCATCTTCTCTTTTCCCTTTGAAGTGGAGGTAGACATCAAAACCTATGTTTCAGGAGTTGAATGTCACAGAAATTCTGAAAACTTAAAACAAGAAAAATCTAAAATTCCAAACTGAAAAGTCTAAAAGGAATCACCGAATCAAAATCCCAAAAGAGTTTCCCAAACTGAAACCTCCAAAATTAAAAACTTCGAAACAAATCTCTGAAATGAATTTTCTCGATAATAACTTTTTTGAAAGAGTTTTCCCAAAGCCAGAGGTTCCGAAAACCCTAAAGTAACAATTCTATGAAACAATAGTTCTCCAAAATTCTGAAAACAATAATTCTCTAAAAACCCGAAAGAAAAAAATCTCCAAAATTCTGAAACTAAGAAACCTTGGAAAACCCAAAATCAACAGTTTGAAGCTGAAAAATTGTGAAGATTTTTGCCGAAGGAATTCTCTGAATAATTTTCCCGCCTTGTGATTTCCCAAAAGAATTCTCTCGAAATAAGTTTTTTTGAATAAGTCTTTCCAAATGATTTCTAGAGGAAACTACAAAATAAATGTTAAATTGCTAAGTTGGAAATCGAGAAACGGAAGGAAGTACGAGGGACCTAAAAGATCCTTTGAACAACCTTGAAAACCTAGAGGAAACTCACAAAACAAAACATGGTGAACCAAAAGAAAAACATCACAAAAATGCAGAGGGAAAACAAAAGAAAACCCAAATGAGGAGAAAATGGAGGAAAAATACCTAAAACCAAAATAAAATTAAACAAAAAACATACCTTGAAAAATACGCCGCAAAGTACAAGAATGAAATGTCAGAGCGAATGTGTCAGGTAAAAATGAAAAGTAAAAACCGAATTTATATAGAAATCCCGATATTAATGGTAAAAATCTGATCCGTACAGAGGTAGGTGGAAATTAATTATGCACAGAATTTTTGAAGTTTCAAAGCCCGAAATTCTAAAAATTCGGGATTTCAGACTTCAGAAAAATGGGAAGCAAAAAGATGAATTGGCGATGAAAATTCCTGAAACCTAAAAACCCGAAAGTCTGAAAATTTAGAATTTTAGAAATTTAGACTTCAAAAACTTCAAGTGAAAATCCTAAAAATGACTTGGAGAATTCTAAAACTCGAAACCCGAATACCCAAAAATTTGGATTTTCAAAAATGCAGACTTCGGAAGTCCGAGAGGGATTTAGACAAAATGAGCCAAAAGTCTCGAAACCCGAAAACCTGAAAGTCTGAAAATTCAAACTTTCAGAGTTTCAGACTTTAGAAAACTTCAAATGAAATTATGAAACTGAGCTTAAAAACTTTGAAGTCTGAAAATTGAAAATTTTCATATTCTCAGCCTTAGCAAAATTCATTGTGTGAGGATTTCTTTAAAAACATTAGTCTGACATATAGCCTTCTTCTAGGTAGGTTAAATGGTTAGCAGATTACACTACCCTCCAGGGACACCTTAGAATCCCCATTTCAACAAAAATGTAGATGTCCTCCCCTAGTACCTTGATCATATATCTAAATATCTTCAAAGCGACTAAGGCTATTATGCCTAAACTGGTGGTATTAACCCCTTCTTCATCATCACCCACTCCACTCAGTGCCTCCATCTACTAAAAACCTACTACCACCTTAGGGATTTTACTGGTATCAAGTCTGTTACATCCCCTTGTGAAGCTAGACTTGTCAACTTCTTCACCAATAATAAAAAAATATACTCCGACACCTAAAAGGAAGACCCAACCTCTTAGGGCTCACACACAGTATCCTCCACACCTTCTCACTCACCTTCACCTCTATCGTTGATATTGGGTCCACATCCTTCAACCATGGTTAACCTACACCTTTATCAAGGAAAACCCAAAGTGCGATAATCTATACCCTTTCCTTCACCTCCCATTCTACCTAGGGATAAAGGTAAGCCTAAACAACCCTCTTTTCCTCCTCCTATCTTTGAAATTAACATGGTGTGCATAGCCACTTGGTCACAACATGAGAAAGACAAAGGAAAATAAAAAGTTGGTAACCCTTCTAGTTCACCTTCATCTACCATTACACTTGCACCTCCCCCAAGATAACCATATTTGGGCCGGAACCATCTACTTCTTCCGGGGTTACACATCATTCAATGATAAAACAAATTCACTAGTCCTTGTTGAAGATGTATTTATATGACTTGATCCAAAACTCGATTGTCAACGTCATGCCATCATTGAGGTATTATAATCCATTAAGGATCCACCCTATAACACTTCACCTATCACCTCCCTCATTACCCCTCATCAAATTGCTTCCATTAATTTCTCCAAATCAAAGATTTCCCCTTCACAGCCTGATGATCCTAATCCCACTCTTTTCATCTCCGCTTACATTAATAATATTCATGTTAAACATGTTATGATAGATGGGGGATCTAGCATCAACATCATACCTTCTCATGCCTACAAACAAATAGGCATATTGGATAATTATATGTCTAGTAACCCCGTCATGCTTCGGTCTTTTAACGATGCTATGACTACTACCCTTAACCTTTGTTGTCCTCCACATCAATGTGGGTCCTCAAACTATTCCCAATATATTCTATGTTCTATAAGGAGAGTTCTAGTATAACATGTTTCTAGGCCATCCTTGGATTCATGCTATGGCTTATGTACCTTCCACCCTTCACCGTTGCCTCAAATTTGAATATAAAGGGTAACCTTACACCATTCGGGAAGATCCCTCACCCTTTAAAACCTGTAATATGACTTCTTTGTCCAAATGATGTCCTAATCCCGCTAAGGCATCTACCACATCTACCACTTCTACTACTTCACCTTCCTCATCTAGCCCACCTACCAACCCTCCTATTCTTCCCTCTACTTGATGCCCCATCTTCTTAGGCTTCAGATAGCTCATCTATACCTGCTACCCAAGTACTAACCACAGACCCCTTGGTAGGCATTTTCAATTCCTTTCACTTGGAGAATACTGCCTCCTTAGCATTGACACATTCCTTACTCCTCAGGAGTATGGAAAACTACACCAACACCCACGTTACGATCATCGTATAGGAGAGGTCATACCATACGGCCCTCCCCACCTTCACACCAACCTAACCTATGGGGGACTCGACATTTCCTCTTATTCTATTGAACCTCCCTTCCAAACTAGACCTTTTTCATCTGACTTATCCTACCTCACCAAATGCAGCTTCGCACTTACTTTTATTCACTATTACACTGGAGAGGCTTTAGATTTGGTCATTATGAAAAAGGTCATCGATCGTCATACCATTCACCACTAAGAAACACAATGGCCATTTTTTTCTTGGATTTCCTAAGAAGGCTCCTCCTAAGAAGGCCCAATCACCATAGTAGAAGATGAAAATCCTTTTTCACCTTCCTCACCTATCACACCGCCTTCTCCCACGAGTCTATGGATCCTGAATCCATTATGACTAAATTTTTACCATAAACACCATCTCCTTGGGACCTATAACTTATCAACGTGATGGAGAGGTTCCCTCTTCCCTTCCTCTTATTTATCCTGACAATTTGGATGATGATACACCTTCTATAAATGACATTCAATGTCAGGATGATGATTCTATTTTGACCTATTTAGGTGCAGAGGATTATTATATACAAATTTCATTACCCTCTAACATGTAAACCATGTTGAATGAATCTACCATAGAAATAAACATTCACATTCAAGATGACCCACGAATTCTAAAGATAGGCCAATATTTAGACTCCATGAAACAAGAATCTTTCACCTCTTTGCTTTGTGATCATAGTAACGCATTTTTAGGTCTTAAAGTTATATGCCGGTATTGACCATAATATTGTGCTTTAAAATATCATAACTAACTTTAACGCCAAACCCATGAAACAGTTGCTTAAAATGCATCCTCGCATTGCTCTTCTTGTGAAAGAAGAACTTCAGTGCCTTCTCTTTATTTGTTTCATCCTACCTATTAGATATCCACAATGGGTATCTAACATTGTTCCTATCACAAAAGCGACCGAGGGACTTCATATCAACACTAAATTTCATGATCTTAACCTTTCCTATCCAAAATATGACTTTCCTCTACCAAGCATTGACCAACTAGTTGATCTTACAACTGACCATGAGATATTATCTCTTATGGATGAGTTTTCATGTTATAATTAGATATTACTCACTCTAGAAAATCAACACAAAACCTCCTTCATCACTCCTTGGGGGACCTTCTACTATTGTGTCATGACCTTTGGCTTGAAAAACATTGGTGTTACTCTACCAACATGTTATAACTTACATATTCCATAACATCATGCATGACATATTGGAAGACTATATCGATGACCTTCTTGGTAAATCCAAGCATCACACCGAACACCGGCTATTAGTAAAGTTTTCCTTGACTACCTTATCAAATATTGTGTTCGCTTTCAATCAAAGAAGTGTATTTTCTTAGTTATCTCGTAAGATCCTTGGTTTCATCATCTCTTTGTGGGGTATTGAAATTGATCCCGCTAAGATTAAGGCAATTCTTGACATGCCTCCACCTACTAACCTTAGGAAACTTCATAGATTGCAAGGAAAATTACAATCCATCCGACACTTCATCTCTCAACTTTCAGACCAATGCCAACCATTTCACCGCCTCCTTAAAAAGTGTGTTTCATTCCATTGGAATGATGAGTGTCATAAATCCTTCAAAGTAGTGAAAAACTACCTTATTCAGCCACCATGTACCCATTCCGCCTAAAGATGATCAACCTTTTTACCTTTACATTTCTGCTACTGACCATTCCTTGGGTGCCATGCTTGCTCATCATGATGAGCAGCACAAGGAACAAGCGGTTTATTACATAAGCCATACTCTTCTAGACTATGAAACTCAATACACTCACGCTAAAAATATTTTCTTAGCCCTAGTCTTCATGGCCACCAAACTTCACCACTACCTTCTTAATCACAAAACATTTTTAGTACCAACACCGACCCTCTTCATTACATGTACGCCAAACCTTACCAACACCAATGCATCACTCGTTGGCTCATGCTTCTTGCAAACTTGGAGTTGGATTTCATTCATCAAAATTTTGTCAAAGGACAAACCATCACGGATCAACTTGTAGATGCTCCTCTTCCTGGGAATCAATCCTCAAACTTCAATTTTCTGATTTAATTTTTGCCATCATCTCCATTGATGATATTTTTTTATTATCAAATGACATTATTCTTTGATGGATCCAAATGTCACCACGTGGGAGGTGCGTGGGTCATCCCGCTTCCTCTTGATGGTGAGTCTATGCTATTATTCTCTAAACTAAACTTTGATTGCACAAATAACATAGCTAAGAATGAAGCTCTTGTGTTAGGTTTTCAAATTGCCATTGCCCTAGATGTTAAATCCATTAACATCTTTGGTGACTCTCAACTGGTTGTGAACCAAGTCAATGGTTTGTACCAGTTTTGTATTGATGAGCTTCAAAAATATTAATATCATATCAACATACTTTTGACCACGTTTGATCACTACCTCATTCAACCCACTCCGTGATCCACTAACAAATTTGTATATACCATGTCTTGTCTTGGTTCTCAAATAACTACCTCACCTTTAGACTAAAAATATTTGTCACAATACAATGGTTGCAGTCACCTTATTATATTATCCTTGGCCTTAATTTTGTGGGTAGCATCGATACTGACCCACGTAACATTTGGTATAAGCATTTCACTGACTATCTCTTGCTTTCAAGCTTGCCTCTCGAATCTCACCGACAATGGACAAAGTGAGCCTTCCTAATTAGTGTCTCTTGTTACATCATCATGGGAGGTATTCTCTATAAATGTGGCTTTGACAATATCCTCCTATGGTGCCTTATCATTTCTAAAATCCCGTACACCATCAAAGAAATTCATGATGGGATTAATGGGGAACATTTTAGTGGCCTCATTGTTGCAAAGTGTATCCTTCGACTCGATTACTACTAGCCAACCCTTAACCAAGACTATTGTGAGTATGTTAAACATTATGTGAAGCGTCAAAAATATGCTAACCTTTACCATACTCCTAGTCATGCCTTACAAGTTTCTAGAGACTTTTGGCCCTTTTCTCAGTGGAGTTTGGATCTCATTGGGGAGCTTAACCTTGATTCCTTGCAACATCATCGCTAGATTATCGTGAAAACTGAATATTACACTAAATGGGTGGAATCCATCCCTCTTATTTCTACCAAAGCTGAGAAACTAGTCAAATTTATCAACCACCATATCATTTTTCACTTTGGTGTCCCTCATCACCTCATCACCGATAAAGACAAACAATTAAAAAAACCTATACCAACCGTGTGATAACTTTGGTATTCGACTTAGCTTCTCTTCACCATATTAATCGATAAAAATGGTCAAGTTGAATCTTCTAACAAAACTCTCAACAAAATTCTTATGAAAGTGGTTGACCAATTTGATAATGATTGGCACACACACATTCCTTTCACCTTATGGGCTTATTGTAGCATTCTCACCTCTACCATTGCCACACCTTTCTCTTTGGTTTATGGTACATAGATCGTCCTACCTTGCAACGTCCAAACTCCATTTATCTGTATATCTCTTACAAATATCCTCTTTGATGATGATTTTCACCAAGAATGTTTGACACAACTTGAGCTATTGGATGAACGTCATTTAAATACTCTAGACAACTTCCAAATCTACCAAAAGTGCATTAATGTTGATGAAAAATGCGTTCGAGAAAAAAAAATTCAAGATCGACGATCTTGTCCTGAATGAAAATCAACATGTAACCAAAATGGAGAAAAGTAAACGTGGAAAGTTTTCTCCTAATTGGCTTGGACCTTATATTGTCACCCATACCTATGGATTAGGAACTTATCGTTTATCTTCTCTTGAGGGTAAACTCAACTCCGAGCTCCTTAATGCCTTGCATTTTCGACCATTCTATTGTTAAATAAATTACTACATCCCTTTATGTCTCATATATGCCCATCCCTTGAGTGAAACTCTCCTTCCACTTACCTCTTTAAAGCACCAATGACTCAAACATAATTATGTGATTATCCATCACCATTCATCCTTATCTTAAATATGAGTACCACAGATCTACTCATGGCATGATTCTCATAGATACTTTTTGTCCTTTTCGTGGATGGAATCCCATGGTCGTTTGTCACTTGAAACCCCTCTTTCATAGCTAACATTTTTCATGCTATGGTTTTACCTTCATAAAAGAGGCCTATACTTCTTTACAGTATTTTCCATGACTACAAGTCCAAAATAATGAAAAAAATTGGGATAACAAAATTCTACTCCTCGAGTCGGACTTTCATAAATAGATGATTCCCTCAAAGGAACATCTATGTCTCTCTATTGTTGCTATAAGTAGACTACTCACTCGAAGGACAGCTATAAAAGTCTAGCCACTAAAAGTAATGATAAGAAGATCGTTCTAAGATGTGATGATCTCGGATGATCATAACACACCATATTTGATAAGCTAAAAGAAATTCACCAGAATAACTTTACAAAATAATTTGCAAACAAAGAGAAGTAATATCATATATTATTTTGTAACTCTTGTATATGAGTACAATGAGAATGGGCCTTGCTTATATATGCAAGGAAGATTAATCTAAGAACTAGTCAAAGTTGTAGATCAAGCCATAAATCAAGGAAAAACCTAGTCATCAAAGAACTAGTCATCAAAGATCTAGTCAATACCATAGATTAAAAAAACAATTATACCTAATGACTAGATAATATCTTCCTAATATCCAAATAAGATAAAATAAATATCTACACACATAAGTAGGTGATGATAAATACAATAGAAGGTAAATAAACTACCTATATGAACATGAGCTAAGGTAAATACCTACTCTAACACCCCCTCAAGTGAAGCTAGGGGCCCAAAATAAAAGTGGCATATCCACGTATGAGTCTCAAAAACTAGGCTTAATCAAGTACTCATGTACAATAACTAGAGAAAAGGGAACACCGCAAGGTACCCAAAACTAGTAATAACAAAGTAGAGAGAGAAAAAATCCATTAGAAGGCATCCCAAGAATCTTGGCTCAAAAACTCGTACAATGCTGAATATTTTTGGAGTGCACTGTGGTTTGAATCCACTGATCAATCATAAAACTCAAAAACAACTTATGTTTGGCTTCCCTAGAATAACTCCATACAAGGAGACAATCAATGGAGTGATGTCAAAAGTGTAAAAAAACACAAAACATAATTTGATCAACTACTACAAATAGGTGTGCCACATCCAATAATAATAACCAAGACAACAAGGTAAGGACACAATATCTAAAGAAATAGGAGTGCCACGATCTAAGAAAATCCAATGTAACAAGGTAAGGACACATGACTCGAAGAAGAATGATTAACACCACACCCTCCCATACTGCTAAATGGGTGGAGTGATGCTACAAATCTTTATGAGTTGTCAAAAACTACTCAAAACGACAAACTAACACTGGGTTTCACCAAATTAGCTCCCCATAAGAGAGACTGTCAACATGCCAAAAATGTTAAAAATACAGATATAAAATCTCTCAAAAACAAGAGAGATACAATACACTGCTAAAAAAATGCTCAAAACAAAGAACATTACAATATAGAAGGTATAGAAAGTGGAGCAAGATGTCGAATGGTGGAGGAGCCATGCCTATAGAGTCCTCTCAATGAATGCCTATGTCACCGCCATGAGTGATCAAATATCCACCCCAAATCAACACAAATGGATGAAGAAGATGCTTACATATAACTTGGTGTAAAATGCACAATGGGTTCATGCAAAGGAACATCGAATATGTATCAAATTGATTATGTCGGCGACACTAAAATATCAGGTTTCTCAAGCCTAAGTGAAGGTGCAAAACTCATGTGTAGCTCATGATCCTCGGAAAGAGTCGAGCGAACAAAAATAGGAGCTCTATCAATGTGTGATCCTAATGAAGTACCTTCTCAAAACCAATTCCATGGTGAGAATTCCACTTAACATATGGAATAGGGGAAACAATACCCTGTGAATGTCTTCCAATACCTCCACCAATGAAACCCATAGAACGAAGCATGTGAGAACCAAATGTAGTGGTATGTTTCTCAAAATATTCATGTATGTGAGCAAAAGGATTTGATGTGGGATACTCAGAGTGTGTACCTACAATAGGCACGGATGCAGAAGAACATGCAGTAATAAGTCTAATAAGATTAGGAGCATCAAGAGTAAGAGCAGACTCATAAACCGACATATTAAATTCGGTGGGCACATGAGCAACAACTGCAAGTGGACAAGGAGCAGGGATATGAAAGTCCACAATATGATGGTGATGTCTTTGCAGGCTAGAAATATTTTGTTGCGGGGAGTGTATTAGTGTATCTTTATCATGAATAAGTGCTTGTAGAGAGAATTTTTCTTCTTGATCAATTTATTTTCTTCCAAAATTTTACAATATCCTCCTAAGTGCGCACACTTTAGAGAAAAGTATATCATTCTCGAAATCCATGATAGATACAAGCATGCAACACCCAAAATTTTAGGACATCGAGCTCAACTGAAATTGCGTCCATAAGTGATTACAACACCCTCTCCCCTCCCCTCAATTTGGCACTTTATAATTGAGTGCATATAAATATTACAATAAGTAAAAATACCTTTTACATTTGAAATATGTGTATAAAAATGTCACCAATGCGTAGATCTTGAAAAAATACACAATTTCAAAACAAATATCACCTTAATCTGAGCTATGGATCAAAAGTTATGAGCTCTAGAAGGTTTTGTTATTAAAAATAATATTTTAATGCTGATTTTTAAGGTACATGTGACACCCAAATTTCCAAAGGGTAAAAGAGTGCATCTACATGATACAGGCTTGTGACCAAAGGATAAAATCTTGCGCCCAAAACCTAAATGTCCAGAGGGTAAATATTTACATCCGAGGGTACACGTTCATAGACAATGGATAAAAGAATGCACTCAGAAGGTACAGATCTACATCTAGTGGATAAAAGACTTCATCCAAAACAAAAATATCCAGAGGATAAAAGAATGCATCTAGATGATACATGGCTATATTCGACTGATAAAAGAATGCACCAAAAAAAGAAATATCCAAAGGGTAAAATAATGCATCCGAAGGTACACACCTATATCCAATGGATAAAAGAATGCACCTAAAGGGTACAAATTTGCGTCTAGTGGATAAAAGAATGCACCCAAAAAGTACAATTGTTAATACAAACTTAGACTGCAAATATCTCTTTTTTTAACACCTATATCAAAAAACAGAGAAAACTAAAAATGTTGATATAATTTTTGTGTCAAAAAAATTTGTCTATACATAATTGTATGGATTTTTTGAGAAATGTGCCAAAAACCCTTAAAAAATGTCTAGATTTGACTGTCTCAAAACATGGTCGAGTTTACAATCAATTCTAGGGTTTTGGAACCTTTAAAATCCAATGGCGCACTCTATTTTGCATAAAATACATGATGTAAAAAGTGCTAAAAATTCAAAATACATGAAAATAATAAACCCTTGCTTGCAAATAAAAACTTACATATGGATGTCTACATCATCTATAGCTCTGATACCATGAAAGGAATGATAAGAATATCATTCCAAGACGTCAATATATCAGATGATAATAGCACACCACATTTGATAGGATGAAAAAATTCACCAGAATAACTTTACAAAATAATTTGCAAACAAAGAGCAGTAATATCATATATTATTATGGAAATCTCATATATGAGTACAATGAGAATGGGCCTTACTTATATAGGAAAGGAAGATCAATCTAAGAACCAGTCAAGGATATAGATCAAGCCATAAATCAAGGAAAAAACTAGTCATCAAAGAACTAGTCAAGACCATAGATTTAGGAAAGAACTAGTCATCAAAGATCTAGTCAATACCATAGATCAAGGAAAGAACTATACCTAAAAACTAGATAATATCTTCCTAATATCTAAATAAGATAAAATAAATATCCACACACATAAGTGGGCGAGGATAAATACAATAGAAGGTAACTAAAGTACCTAGGTGAACATGAGCTAAGGTAAATAACTACTCTAACAACCACATGTTATACTTAGTCTATCCAAAAAAAAGAAAGAAGACTAATCTATATTTTAAAAAACAAAATTTATGTTAGAGCTTCCCGATTGATCAACTTAATGAAGACTTCAAGGAGACACTACTATTCATCCCAATATAGACTTCCCGCATCGATCAGTCTATGAATGTAAAAAGTAAAACGCAAAAAAAAAAATCAATAAAAATATAAATTTTTGGTCATGGACTTGCCTATGTTGGTTTTGGGTATCTTCTTCGAAGGGGCATGTTATCCCATAACAAGGTTACGCTAAACACACCACTCCACCCTACCCTCTTTTATTTTCTCCTATCTACTCAAGGGACATGGCACTCATGCAAGACTTTATGATCATGCAACTCGCTCAATCATGCAATGTCTCAAGGGGTTTATGTTCATAAGCCTATTTGGTATGGTCATTAGGGTCCTTGCCAACTATGGAGCATTTCACTTCTTTTCAGTTCCCCTCTGTTTACTTGTTTCTTCTTCAACAAGACGAGACCACCGACATCTTGGTTATATTCTTGTCTCATCCACACCTATACCCATCATCTAGTTCCCAAAGTACCATCATACATTTGAAATTAAATCAAATAACATTATACACTTACTAACCACAATCTACCTTACCATACTCTACCTTACCCAATCTTACCCAACTTACCTTCCACAATCTATCTTACCCAATCTTACCCAACTTACCTTCCCACAATCTATCTTACCCAATCTATCTTACCCAATCTACCTTACCACAATCTACCTTACCCAATCCTACCCAAATTACCTACCATCATCTTATTCTTCCCTATCTTATGGGAGAAATGCATCGTCCTAAGGCCCCTTTTGTAAGGGCTATGTAAGCATCAATCTGAAGGCATGGGGTCTTCGGAGGTTAGTGTTTCACCTGATTCTTAGACGTTTCTTTGAAAATTATGAAACAAATAGGGTAACGGGCGTAGGAGGAATACCTGTTGAAATGTTGGTTGATAGGTTGTTGTGCACGTGTTGACTCCTTGATCCACAAATGATTGTGAGAGCTTCCTTTTGGCTGGGAGGAACTACTTGAAATAGAAAGCAAGACCACCAGAAAGAGTTAAACAATATATGCAGTGGACTGCCTAGCGTGTGCTAGATCTAGGAAGTGTGATACTTCCTAGATGGCTGTCAATCCACTGTTTAAAATAATTTAATGCTGGTAATAAAGTAAATCCTATTGTAATTAAAATGATTTAGGTATCTCATTTAAAACACAATAAGAAAGATCTAATCTAACATGCTAGGTTAAAATAAGATCTGAAGGTCAAGTAACTAGTTCTGGGTCTCTGCAGGTCTGACAGAGGTCTTAGGCAGGTCACAAGTGAGTAAGGGTGATGTGGGAATAGGTAGGTAGGTTATTGTTTTGGGTTGTATTGGTAAATACAGAGACCGATGCCGGTTAAGGGTGACCAATGTCCGTTTGGGAAAAGCTGGTGCCGACATTCGTGGGGTAGTCTTGGGAATGTCACAGAGCGAGCTTTAGATCTCCCATATGATTACACAAAGGACTAGGCTGGTCGGAAAGAGGTATTAAGTTGTTTGGATGGGATTTGGCAAAGTTTTAATAGGGATATAAAGGGGTGAGTATTAATGGAGGTCAGTGGGTGGCTAGGAGAACAAATGAAAATACAATGATGAAATGAGTGAACCAGAGGAGTAAAATGTTCTACTTACTTAGAATCTAGTTCTGGACATCTGTGAGTGAGGAATGAAGGTGTTGATAAGAGGTTGAATGCTGTAGAGGATTGTCAAACATTGGGGAGCTCTTGCATGGGCTGCATGTGCTCTCCTTATTGCCTGATTGGATCAAATCTATGTTGGGGTGAGTGCTAGATGTCTGTGCAAGAGAAAATACTTGATCTCCTCCTTTGCATGCGCGCGTTCTCCCGGAAACTTGTTCTCAAAAGATGCGATATCTCTTAGGAATCTGCCAACCTCGAAAATAAGGTTGTTTTGGGAATTAAATGGTAACCGATGGCGGATTCAGCTTAACTGGCGATGGTTAAGGGTAACCAGCGTCGGTTGGGGTGAGATTTCCTAGGTTTACTAAACTAGGAAAATCCCTTTGATTTTATGGGATCTCGTTTCATTTTACCTTCAGATTAGATCTGGAATCTTCCTTCTAACATGCGGGAATGTGGTTAGAGAGAATGTAGGCATTGATTTTTAGGGTTTGGGTAGGTCTTAGTTAGTTATGGCAACTTACTAAGAATAGGTCTTAGGGTGAGGTGACTAGATGAGGTGGATATGTGGGTATTATCCCAATTAGGATATTTAAATAATAAATATTGTGAGGATAATGAATTAATTTAATTTAAATAATTAAATTAATATTATAGTGGGGTGAAGGGGGGCATGGCTAGGTGGATGTGTTCAAAGTATTTATTTGACAAGGGACCAAAGGGAGTGTGACCTAATTTTAGTGTCTACAGTTAGCTTGGCCATTATTTTCCCCTCTTACGTGGTCTTTTTAATGTTTCTTATCTTACATATTCACTCTCCCACCCCATAATTAGTTTCCATAATATCAATACATTGGAACTTTAAACCAACCCAAACCATACAACAACCATGCCTACATCTAGTTTCCATAACATCAATACATTGGAAATTTAAACCAAACCAAACCATACAACCACTATGCCTAAAACTAGTTTCCATAACATCAATACATTGGAAATTTACACCAAACCAAAACATCATCCACCATGCCTACAAATAGTTTCCATAACATCAATTCATTGGAAATATAAACCAAACAGAAACATCATCAACCATGCCTACATCTAATTTTCATAACATCAATACATTGGAAATTTGAACCAAACATTAACCATGCCTACATCTAGTTTCCATAGTATGAATACATTGGAAATTAAACTCAAACCATACCATATATCATCACCATGTCTACACATCTAATTTCAATAATATCAATACATTGGAAATTAAACCAAACACAACAATTATAAATATCATCATCTATATACTAGAAAGTTCATGTGTCATTACACTTTGTATACATAGATATAAATAAGTGACCAACATTGATCACCCTACGGCATCGGTTCCCTCTAAACCGACATCGGTCACCCTGCATATAACCCAATATGCTTCATTTTCCCTAATTTTTCCTCTTGATTTCCTTTTTGTTCTTGACACATCCCTAAAACCTCCCTACGGCTCACCTAACAGCCTCACCACCTCACCAACTCCCTATGGATACTTAGGGGCATGTTTTCCTTCACCTAGGCCTTACCCATGACCTTACCTATATACCTTCGCCAACCCAACCTCACCTATATGAAAATCAAACTCACTTACTTGCTCTATTACACGATAATGCTACCCGTGTTGTTTAGCCTATTGACCTTACCTTGCCTTATTTTGTGATGTTTATCTCGACTAGACCAAACCTTTTGGTGTTTTAGAACACACCTATACCATTCCTACACCTAGCCGTGTTGTTTTTCTAGGATCACATTATATACCTTGGATACCTAGACTACATTACCCTTATTTGGATAAACTATTGAACGTTGACGAATTAGCATTTATGTGCTCTTCAACCTTGTGTTGTTTTTCATTCTAAGCATGTGCGTGCATTTGAATGACTTCACCTTTCAATCATCCTATCATCACCATTGCCTATACCTTCATATAACCCCATTTTCATCACCTACCACCTTATCAAACCCATCACCGATTCTGCCTTCCACTACATCAATTCCTGGTTTGAGGGGGATAACCTCCACCCATATCTGGGGCATCCACTTCTTATTTTTGTCATTGTCACTTATTAGTACAAGTTGTGAAACAAAAAGGGACAAATGTAGAAACCCAAAATTGGGATGACACCCTCTAGGTCCCCTTTTATTACATCCCCTTACCATGACCCCTTTCACATATTTTTATTAATCTAATTACCTATATTAGATTAATTATTACCTCACCCCTCCACCTCACCTTGGACCCATTCTAAGCCCATCTAATAACCAAGACGAGTCATCACTCCCCCTAACCAATTGGGAATTATTCTAAACCTAATATTAATAGCTAACTACCTCTCCCACCAATTTCTCGTGTGATTTAACGAGAATCGATACTCCTAACCCATAACCATTCTTGACTCACACCAAAAGGGGAGAGAAAAGTTTATTTTTACCAAATAAGACTATTTCTCCCTAACTGACACCTCTTATTCCTCGAATCAGCCGGTCAAGGAACTGCTATCGCCTTTTAAATAAGCATTTTTAACTCTTTTCATGGATTCTTCATTTGGTTGGAATTCTTTGATCTTGCATATTTGGCATTCAATCGACACACTTTGATGATAAATTGAGAACTATATCATCAAACTCTCCACCAACAACCAATGTATGGCTTCATGTGCTTAAACCATTTGCATAGAGAAGCACTCAACCTTTGTTTCCGTGGTACTGGATCTCATCTCATCTCTCCTATGCACACCCACTAACCACCACCTTCTACCAATCTCCGATATTTGATAAGTATTCTTAACCAAGTTATTGATTTCATTAGCTTTAGTTTTAGATCCTTTATCTTTTTCTAATCACATCCTTCCTCTCTTAGATACCTTCCGTAGCCCATTCACATGACACCTTACCAATTAGAACCAATATACCCTTTGAACCACCCCTTTTACTCCTTTTGGGTCTTCACCTACATTCCTATACTCTACTTAAGACCTCCCAATACTCCTTGTAATCACATAGAGCCCAAATAAAACTCCTTTCTACCTTTGAAACCCAATTTCCCCTACCGTGATTGGTTACTAACCAATATTGGCTATAACTAGTGACCGGCATAGATTCCCCAATGGGCATCGATCTCTGTGTCTAGTATTTTCCCCTCATACCAACAAGTTCATTACTCCACCCATAACTCTCTAAAACCTCCCAAGAACTTCACTCAAACCTTCTTTCTACCCTTTGTCATACCTATAGACCCTGATAAATGACCATTATCCTAGATTTAATATTATATTCGTCATTAAGATTAGATTTAGACTATTGTGTTGTGTGAGATACCCAAATCATATAACAATAGTATGACTTTCCATTTCATGATATTTATCAGCATTAATTTGTATTAAGACTTAGATTGACACCCTTTGAGGAAGCACCACTTCTTCCGGATCTAGCTCACGCTAGGAAATTTATTGACCTATGTTATTAAATCTTTTTGTGGTATTTCTTTAAGTCCTTCCAAGACAAAAATGAGTGCTCTATAATTAGCTTGGTCTTCAACAATGGTGTGTAACCTCTTCACGACCTCCGGTATTCCTCACATACCTTAATTTTACCTTTTAAATCATTTTGTCATATTATACTCCTATGTAGTGAAACATGTTGTACACTGCTTCTTCTTTTCTTTCATCTAGTCCATTACATGCCCAAGAAACCACCTATCTCTTAGTTATACCCGCACTTTTATTTCCTTCATGTAGCTCATCTAACAAATCTTGCAATAGTTCATCAACATCATCCATGAAAGACTCATTATATCCTTTCTTGTCATCATGTTTATCCATTTATTTCTTTTTAAATGCACTCATGGAGTTATTTTGTAAAATTTCATGGAATTCACTCACAAAAACATCAATATCAACCAACAAATCATCAATTTTTCTTACCTTATTTTTACTCTTTGCATGCTTTTATTCTTCTATCTCTAAAATTTGCTGGTTTCTCATGAGTGCCTCTCCCTCTTTCTTTATTTCATTATCTTTTTCTTGTACCTGAACTTTACTTTTCCTTTTCCATATCATCTTAGGTTCATTGTGCATTGTTTGAATCTTCCAAAATATGTTTTCTCTCTCTCTCTCTCTCTCTCTCTCTCTCTCTCTCTCTCTCTCTCTCTCTCTCTCTCTCTCTCTCTCTCTCTCTCTCTCTCTCTCTGTTTTCTAGTCTTTGTGCTCTTGAGATTGCTATCACTTGCTTTGATTTGTTCTCTTCTCTCTCTGGTGCTAGCTTTTCCATCCACTTAGGCATCACATATCCATGTTCTATAACCGGTTTCAAGAACTTCTCATGGATATTTTCTTCACCCATATTTTTGATAACTTTTTCCTCTTGTCTCATATTATTTTCCTCTTTCCCAATCCTCTTTCTCAACTACATTATCTAATTTATTCTTATAAATAGCTCTATAGGCCACTTAGCTTTCTTCCTCATCACAAATATCACTCACTTTTATTCCACCTCACTCTCATTTATTAGAAATTCTCCAAGATTCTCCATATCCTTTCTCAACTCTGTCAACTCTTTTTTCATCCACTTTTTTTCTTACCTCTTCTCTCTTCTTGGCTTCTCCTTTCTCCTTTCTCTTTATATATTCTTGTCTCTTCTTGTGGGTGATTAATATCAACATCTCTCTCACTATCTCTTCTCTATCCATACATATATTTTTTTCTTTTCTCAAGCAAGTTCTTTTACCTTTATTTTTCTCTACACTCACATAGGATTGCTAACTTGGTCTTTTGGTGTCTTCACACCCTTCCTTTCACTTTCACACTTCCACTTCTTTTCACTCTTCTCTTCAACCCGACACTTCATTCACACACTTACATTATGCACTATTAGCCACAAATAAAATTCATTCAAATCTCAATTAGAAGCCTAAATAAGATCTTGAATGTCCGATACCAAAATGATCCAGAGAAATTACATTTATTCATGCATTCAGTAAGCTTAAGAAGACTAAACAACACCTTTTACTTTGAGCTCTGCAAAGGAGGATATTTTCCAAGACGCCAAAATGGCTTACAATTGCATAAATTGATTAAATTCACCTTTAAGGTATTATTCAAACACAATACCCTACTTCATACCCTACATTCAATGTAAAATTATTCAATGTCCAATGCTTAAAGTCAAAGAATCTATTAATTCTTCTTTCATTTACAAATTTCCCTTGTCCTTCTATACTAGCTTCTTATCTCGAGAAGAAACTTTTACTCTTTATCCTTATATGGCTCTACTCACACTCCTTACCATGTTTCTCACTAAAAATGTTAGACTAACCATCAATTTGATTTCAAAAGATCAACATATCATCCATTCACCTATATTATTTCAAACGCTTCTTGAAGCTTTCAAGACTAAAGCCTCTGCATAGTTCATGGTTAGGACAATTTGGGACTGCCCACCACAAGGTATAAACCTTTTCAAATACCCTTTACCTTCAATATGGTGTGTGAAAAATTTTATGAGCTACTTCCTTTTCCTTCTCTCTTTATCCCTCCTTTTCATTTCTCTAGCTTTCGTAACTCTTGTAGCCTGTTTAAGTCCATCTTTATTCATAAATATCCATGCATGAGGTTTCAAAACAATCTAAGAACATATTCTAGCACCCATTTCCATATTTATACTATGTACTAAGTTTTAATTTTGAATTCCACTTCTAAACCCTACTTCCTTTTCAGTAACATGACCTCAATTAGGTCTAAATTGTGTGTTCACTTTCCTAGGGCAGACTCTCATCTACAACTTGTGTTTGTGTCAACATTTTTCAAATTTTCTACTTGAATCTATCTTAAAGGACCTTGAAGATGATTTTTAATGTTGTTAGAGTCTGAGAGTGAGTGGAAGGTCCCTAAATTTTCTTTTCTTTTCAAACCTGTGTAGGGTTTCTGAGAACCTAGGAGAAGGAAAGTTTCTCTAAAATATTGTGGACTTAATTATAATACCAAAAATTAGTTTAGAGATTTGTTTCCACCTACTACACGTTTTACTCTTACCAAGTAAGGATAAATAATGCTTTAAACCTCGAAAAATCACCTAGTTCTCTTTATCTGGACTATGCATGGAAAGGTTTATAACTCCCAATGGTTTAAGAACTTCAATCAATCAACAATATTCTCTTCACTTCTTATACTTTCTAACAGAGATGATTCTTCTCTAATCATATACATTTTCATTAAAAATGCCATACAAATTCACTAATTCCTCCCTTTTGCCAAATTCTTAACACGAATGGTTCTCAACACATAATAGGGTTATCAACAAGATTGGGCACTAATATATATAAAAATAGAGTTAAATGTGTTATATTGAATCCAAACTCATCTTTATATATTGGTAACAAATCATTTCAATGATCATAGCACTATATTATACACGAGTCAACAAAATATTGTTAGTATCATACAACTACATACCTATATTCACTTATAATGGGTAGACAAAGTTAGAACTTAATCAACTTATTCCTTAAATGTGCAATATTCTTGAGTATTAGGATTGAAAAATTCTTACCAATACTCCAAGTTGGATTCTTACACTTAACCAATGAATCTTCCTTTGTAAATGCAAGAACTTGAGTATTATGAAGCATACACTAAACCTTCATAAACAAAAACATAGTTTTAGCTTATTATTCATATATTTCATACAAAATTTAGGTCTCCTTCATTCTTAATTTTCTCTCTCTCTCTCTCTCTCATTCTCTTCTAGAGGCCCCTCATAAATCCCTACCTCTCTCTCTCTCTCACCTCCTCGGGAGGATAACTACTTTGTCTCACTCGAATACCTCTTTTTTAATGTAATTTCCCTTTTGAAACCTAACCAAATTTTCAACTTCCCTATGCCTATACGTCAACATGAAGTATTTTTACATCATTCTTGATACTTCATTAGCTCACATATATCACTAGGACTCATGAAACATGCCTAGACATCTAACACACTTACACACACTTTAAACCATCTCTTCTTTACCTTAACAAGGCATATTGGCTCATTTACATGATTTAAAATTTGAATTACATTTTGGAGGGAAATGTAAATATTATACCACTTGACCCTATAACTCTCTCTTTTAGGACCTCATCACAATCCAACACACTTGCTTTGATCTCAAAACCATGGTTAGGATGAGAAATTTTCAATTTGGATGTTCTTTGAAGATACTCCTACATTAAGGAGGGGGTCCACCATACTCATCCTCGGAAGAATTAGAATCAAAATCGGGGAGGGGGAAAAGAACCTCAACGAAGAGGAAGTGGAAGTGGACAATGAATCATTAAACTTCATACTTATATCAATATAAAACTGATGAGTGAACAATACAAGTGGCCATCTCCTTAATCATTTAGTTATTTTATTCCATAAATCCATTTTTTGAGGGGATGTAAGCAACTGTATACTACACAACAACCCCTTCAGAGGTATATAAGTCATTGAACTTGTTGCTCACGTATTCACCTAAATTTTTATTCGAAAAACCTTAATAGATATCTTGTCTTATTTCTCAACAAGATCCTTAAATTCCTGGAAGTGATTGAAAACTTCATACTTTTTCTTAAGAAAACAAACCCAAGTGTAATGTAAAAAATCATCAATGAAGGTTAGAATGTAGCGAGCTCTAGTAAACGAAGGAAATGATAATTAGCCATAAATTTCACTATGATCAAGATCTAAAAGAGGAGTAACTCTATAGGATTTTCCTTTTCCAAAAGTTTCTTCAAGGTTGTTCTGAGGGCACAACCCTCGAAATACCATTAGAAAATTTGATGCGGGGTAGCCCATTTTCCATTTCATTTTATCTCAATGATTCAAGGTAATGATAATTAAGATGGGAAAAATGTTCATGCCATAGTTTGGTGACCTCATATGAAAGAGTGAGCAAGGCAATGGGTGTAGAATTAGAAGTAAAGTGGGAGAAGGTATACAACCGTAAATGGTGATCCACCTTTCCCTCAACCATGGTGGAGTCAAAGTGAAGCTCACATATAATCACCGAGTTAGGACCAAATTCCACTCACATTCCTTCATCAAGGTGAGTGATTTGGTAAATAGATAGGAGATTGGTAGAGAGATTGGGAACACTCAACACTTGGTTAAATGTTCCACCATCCATCTCTATTGATCCACTACCAAAAATGACACTGTAGTGTCATCACCTAACGTGATTTGGGACATGCCACATGGCTCGATGTTGGAGAACTCAACATGTGAAGAGTCCATGTGGTGCGAGGCACTAGAATCAATGATCTCGGTTGATGAAGGAACAACTATAGCTACAAGGTCCTTTATTTTCTTTTTCTCATATTTTGAATCCTTTTCTTTGGAAGACTCGGCCTTTAGAGAATTTTATTTGATCAACTCAGAACACCTATATTATTCTTATCAAGTAAATGAGTTAGGTGATATATTTATTTTCTCATACATTGATGTTGTTCATGGTGAGTATTATTGCAATAAGAGAGCTTACATTTTTCCTTCTTTTCTTTGGGATCAAAAGAAGAAGATTTATTAATTGGGTTTAGTTTGGGTCCAGGTTAGTCTTGGTCTCCTTCTTTAGTTGATCCTTTTCTCCATCTTCTTCACAGGTTTCTTATCCTTTCCCTTACTATTACTTCTTTACAAGCGCATGCGAATTGGATTTGATATTACCCATTTGAATGATTTTTTCATGTTCTCGAATGAGTTGGGATGAAAAAATGTCAAATGAGGGAATTTTGCAACCACTGCCAAGAGCTTATTTTGTGGCATAGAAGGTTGAAATGAAGATGGAGTATTCAGGACCTAACTTAGAAAGAATCAACAAGATCAATTAGGCATTATTTTTTCAACTCCATATTCCTTTAAGAGCGATATAGTGTGGAAAAACTTAGAGAAGAAGGTTTTTCGGTTATCAAAGTCACTAGGTATTAATCCTAGCAATTTTCTCTCCAAATCACGTGTTATCATGTCATCTTGCTTCCCAAACATATCGTAAAGAAATTTCCAAGCTCCATTGGGTGTTAAGGAAGACTCAATGTGGAAGAGCAATTTAGGAGAGATAAACATACAAAGAAGACCCAAGGCCTCATCGCATCCGTTTAAACACTTAGATTTTTTGGGCTCATCGTCAGGTTCAGTCTCTACTCTCATGGTAATAAAAAAACCTTTACCCCTTAGTTTAATAATCATCTTCAATCTCCATTCACAGAAATTAAATGACGTAAGCAAAGGAACTAAAATAACATCCATCGCAAAGAGAGAGAGAGAAGAAATGCATAAAGAAAGAAAGAATCACAACCACCCTAGAACAATATTATCACTCCCTTGTTTGCGGCACTTTATAGTTTAGTGTGTTGATTACAATCAGGTGTGAATGTGTGATATGAAAATCAAATTTAACTAGCAATTGTGCACACACACATCTTTGCTTTGTATTGATTTTTGATGTAAAAATTGAGCATTATATCCTTTTGTATTTTTAATAAAATAATTAAAACTACAAGTACTATGCAAAAATATAGAGAAATGAAGAGAATTCACCAACAATTTGACACAAAGTGTGATAATGGAGTTCGGCACTTGAGGCCTACGTCTTTGGGTCCGGTTGAATGGGACCGATCTATTAAAATCTTGAAAATAATTCTTTACAAAGAATTCTACAAAATTCTGACCTTCTCACAGTCTTCCTCTATAAAAAATAATAGGGGTTGCTTTTTAATTCTCCTCAAAATTCCACTCCTAGCTCAAGTTATGAGCATTTCAATAATTTACACATCCCAATGCCACTTCAAATACAATAAAGCTCCTTATATAATGTTTCCCAAGAAGTGGCGCAACGGTCAAAGCCCTTATCTTTTACCATGGAGATCAAGGTTCAAATCCCCCCATATCTCCACTTCCTTCTCCTTATGCGAATTTTAAGAGGTTTATCCCACATTGTGGGTGCGCGAATGAAGGAAGGCATTTAATAATGCAAAGGGGGGTGGTTTTGTATTGGCTTTAGAGCCACTTTTGCTGTGTAGATTGGTTTTCATTGCCTATGTTTGGCACATGGAGGATATTTGGCCTTCTTTTGAGGAGTTTGGCTCCCCAATTTAGTAATATTTAATTACTACTTGACTTGGTAATAGCGCATAACTTGGGATTTTAGAATATGGCGTAGGTTTAGCAAATAAAAGCATGGAACATTGGCAAATAGTTTATGTAATGTGTGGCATTTGGAAAATGCGTGGGATTAGTATCTATTTTTTAATTGCATAGTTTTAAATGGTATATCAATTAGTCCCACATGCATAGTAAAGATGCAACTAGAGGCATATATATACACAAGTTGATATAATTGATAATATGAGAAGGAGGCTAAGACACTCCTCCATAATCAAGTGTGTCCACGAACGAGTGTCCAAGACCGGTGTTCCCAAAACCACTTTTAGTCCATCACAAAAATTTCCATGTGTCACAATATGATTGAAACACTTGGCGAGCGTGCACATGTCCAACCTACACAAAATCCCAAAATTTGCCAGTTGCCCTGAAATTTCAGCGGGCCATAACTTTTGCATACTAGCTTCGTTTCCTACAAACGAGATATTGATGGAATCGTATAATTTTTCTCCATGCTTTAAAAATGACTGCAACTTATTCTAAGAAGATCTTAGATCGGTGTTTCTCTGTGAGGATCCTCTGGATCATTCCTCCCCATTGAGAAACTTTTGGACCCCAAAAGTCAACTTAATTGGTGAATAGGTGAGGGTATTTCTCCCTCACCTTTCCGGTTTCCATCCATTTAGCCTTGTTTGGATGATTTCCTTTGAACCCAACACAAAGATACTCAATATCACCCCTTCACGAAGTTTTGACCTTCTTGTCCAAAATGATGTCTTCCTACAACTCATCAAGATAATCAGGAGCAAAATCATCAATGGAAGGCATTATGTTAGCATCATCATGATCAAAAATCATAGGCGGTTCATACAATCTTAAATTCTCAACATTTACAACTGAGTAGATTTGCATATATGGAGGTAAATCCAACCGGAAAGCATTGTTACCAATTTTTTTCCAATATTTGGAACGGACCATACTTGTATAGGTTTCAATTTTTACCTTCACATGTCGGTATTTCCTTGCTCATGTAAAGCCAAACTGAATCACCAACTTTGAACTCATGATCAATTCTATGTTTATCATGCCTAGCTTTTTACTTAGCTTGACTTTTCTCCAATTTTTCATGGACATACTGATGAACTGTTGTATTCTCTGCACAAATCTTTTAGCCTTGTCAGAATCACTTGAACCATTAACAACAGTTTCATGTCCATAATATACATCTAATGGAGAATTAGGTAGATATCCATAACAAGTCTCAAATGGAGACTTCAAAGTAGAAGAATGTAAGGCACGATTATAAGCATGTTGCACATAATATAGATGTTCATCCCATAACTTAGGATGTTTGCCACAATAGCCCCTAAGCAAATGTACTACATGCGGTTTACAACCTCCATTTGACCATCAGTCTGTGGATGAAAAGCAGTGCTCTTTTTCAGTTTTGTGTCCATTAACCCCCACAATGTTGACCAAAATTCCCCAAGAAATCTAGAATCCCGATCAGATATAATTGAAGTAGGTAAACCAAAATGAACCCAAAAAAACTGAAAAAACAAATATGCAGTTCCCTCACCAGTTATTTGTTTAGTACATGGAACCAACACACACATTTTGCTAAATCTATCCACTACCACATATAAGTAATCATGTTTCTTCCGTGTCATGGGCAAGCCTCCTACAAAGTCCATGGAAACAATTTCCCAAGGCCTTGTTGGAATAGGAAGAGGAGTGTAAAGTCCTAATTTCCTGTTACTTGGCTTGCTTGTGGCACAAAGAACACATCCCTTGATATACTTGTTTACATGTTCATGCATTCTAGGCCAATAACAATATTTCTGTAAATGTGCAACTGTCTTACTAACACCAAAATGTCCTGAAATAAGAGAAGTATGTGCTTCCCTAATCATATGCACACGTTCATTTTTTGGAATACAAAGTATTTCCGAATGAAAAAATAATCCTTCATGCAAATGCTAATATTTTTCTCCTACTTGTTTCCCACTTACTAGATCCTCATACACTTCTCTAAAATCAACATCATTTACATATTTCTCCTTGTAACTAACATGAGCCAAAGAACTATACTTTGCAAAAGAATAGATGCTACTACCACTTTGGTGGTCTAGATAACAAGTCGGCAACCTTATTTTGATTACCTTTTTTATACCTGATTACAAGATGAAATTGTTGCAAAAATCCCATCCACCTGAAATGTCTAAACTGCTGCAATTTGGTTTGTGTTTGTAAGTATTGAAGCGGTTGATGGTTAGTATGTATAATTGTTTCTTTTCCCATTAAATAATGCTTCCACTTTTTAACACTTTGAACCAAAGCATACAACTCTTTATCATAAGTTGGATAGTTTCTTACCACACTTGTAAAGGTTTCTGAATGGTAACACACAGGTCGTTTGTTCTGCATCAAAACTGCCCCCATTGCGTAGTCACTAGCATCTGTCTCAATCTCAAATGAATATTGTAAATCTGGAAGTGCCAAGATCGGAGTGGTACTTATCTTCTCTTTTAGTGTATTAAAGGCTTTCTGTTTTTTTCCTCCCCACTGAAAGACCTGTTTGATACTTGTCAAAGCATGCAAAGGAGATGCAATATATGAGAAGTTAGCAATAAATTTTCTCTAGTATTGAATTGCACCTAGAAAACTCCTAACTTCCGTCACATTAGTGGGTCTAGGCCATTTCACAATAACCTCTATTTTTGCAGGATCAATTCTCAATTCTCCATTTCCTACAATATAACCCAAGTAAATTAAAGATGCTTTTCCAAATTCACATTTTGACATCTTCAAATACAATTTCTCTTTCCTTAGTGCATCTAAGACTTTCTGGATGTGTTTAACATGTTCATCCCATGACTTACTGAAAATAAGAATATCATCTAAGTAGACAATAACAAAATTATCAATGAATGGTCTAAAGATTTCATTCATAACTCTCATGAATGTTGTTGGTGCATTGCACAAACCAAAAGGCATCACTAACCATTCAAACAATCCCTGTTTTGTTTTAAAAGTAGTTTTCCAAACATCACCTTCTGCAATTCTTACTTGGTGATAACCACTTCTTAAGTCTAACTTAGTGAAATAAATTGCATTCTTTAATTGATCCAGTAAATCATCTATTCTAGGAAGAGGGTAACGATTCTTTATAGTAATCTTGTTTAAAGCACGGAAATCAACACACCTTTGCCAAGTGCCATCTTTCTTAGTAACCAATATAATTGGTGAACCACATGGGGATGTACTTGGACGAATTATACCTTGAGCCAAAAGTTCCATTACCTGTCTCTTGATTTCCTCATTCTCTACTACTGACAACCTATACATTCCGATATTGGGAAGAGGTGCATCCTGAAGCAACTGTATCTCATGTTGAACCCCTCTTTTGGGAGGTAGACCTTGTGGATTCTAAAAACATCATCAAAATCAGAAATAATTTTTACCGATTCATCCTTATGTTTCAGATCACAAGTCTCAAAAGCCATCCCATGTTATTTCTCTCGGCTTTGAATACCATGAGCACAAAAATTTTGCTTGAGTTTATAAGCCTTTTCATTTGACTTGCGATTACCAAGGATAGATTATTCTTTTCACGGTCATCTCTAGCAATAAACTCAATTCCATCCTTTACAAGCAAATATTTATTTTCTTCCCTATAGAAGATTGCTTTACGATCATACAAATAAGGACTTCCCAAAACCACCCCAAAAATATCCAAAGGAACTACACCCAATTCAACCTCATCTATAAACTTGTCTGTAATGGCAAATATGAAAGTACAAGTTTTAGTTACCTGCAGTTTTGCATCATCACAAACCTAGCCCAAAGGGTAAAGCTTAGGATGTGGTTTAGTTTTGAGTCCTAATTTCTTAACAACCTCCTTAGAAATTATATTAGCTTGAGATCCACTATAAAAAAGAGTATCAATTTTCGTATGCTTTGAAATTACTCTAATGTGGAAAATCTCATTCCTTTTCTTATCATCATGTATAGTTTTTTTACTAGAAGAAGATGCAAAATTTGTAGTACTATTGTTGGAAATTGAAAGAGTTGATTTACCTTGAAAACTCATAGCTATGATTTTGGTTTCATCACCTGAATCAGAACCAAGATCATGCACTATAGTGTTTCTTTTATTTTCTTTTCCTTTCTTAACCATCCATTTAGGCTTCTTTTCAGGATGTAATTTCCAACATTTAGACTCATCATGGTTTTTTTACAATGATTACAAAATGGTTTTTCATCTTCCTTCTTAACAGTAGAGTTTGTTTTATGCTTACCCTTTCCTTTTCCTTCGTATTGCTTGTTCTTTTGATTAAAAGAAGAGAAAGAGGACTCCTTTGTCATTTTACCTCGTGCTTCCAAATGGGTTGCTTGAACACATACTGCATCAAGATTAGTAGGACCTAAAACAAGTATCATATGCCTTAGATAACTATGCAATCCACCAATATTTTTGAGTAGTGTTTCTTCTGTGTTTAGGGAAATTCCCAGAATTAGAGCCCTTTTCCTAAATTCCTATGTGTATTCTTGAACACTTTGTCCCTTAGTTTGTCTTAATGTTTGCCAATCCATCATAGCTTGTTGCTTATAACCAAGAGGATAATTTTTTTCCTAAGATTTGAAACAAATTCAGACCAAGAAGTGATTTCTATACCTTTGGTTTCTTCCACTTCCTGAATCTTACTCTCCCACCAAATGAGTGTTGCGCCACCCATTCGAAGAGTTTCCAAATGAATCTTTGCTTCATCATCAACAATTCTCTGAACCCTGCACCAACTTCTCTACATTTAGCTCTCCAATATACATAGGCAATTCAAACTTGATATCTAAATTTAATGAAGGAAAATCATATTTTAAAGGGTCTTTTTTAGGAATATCAGAAATAGAGATTTCTTCTTTCTTACCTTCTCTAGCTCCCTTTTCCCTTTGTCTATCTTGGTACATTTCTTCCACCATTTCCTTCATCTGTAGGAATGATTGACAAAAGTTTTCTTCCTCTTGATCCGCCATTGTAGGACTTCGAGATCGTCTGGTACCAATTTTGGGATCTCCTTCAACTAAATCTCCTTCACCCTTCTTAGATCGAGACCTTGTTAACATCCAACACACAACTTGCAATCCAAAAATAGTTAATCTGAACCAAAAATTAGTCAAAACCAGCTCTGATACCAATGATCTGAAAATCAAATTTAACTAGCAATTGTGCACACACATATCTTTGCTTTGTATTGATTTTCGATGAAAAAATTGAGCATTATATCCTTTTGTATTTTTAATAAAAGAATTAAAACTGCAAGTACTATGCAAAAATATAGAGAAATGAAGAGAATTCACCAGCAATTTGACACAAAGCATGATAACGGAGTTCGGCGCTTGAGGCCTACATCTCCGGGTCCGGTTGAATGGGACCGATCTATTAAAATCTTGAAAATAATTCTTCAAAATTCTAACCTTCTCACAGTATTCCTTTGTCAAAAATAATAGGGGTTGCTTTTTACTTCTCCTCAAAATTCCACTCCTAGCTCAAGTTATGAGCATTTCAATAATTTACACAATCCCGAATGCCACTTCAAATACAATAAAGCTCCTTATATAATGTTTCCCAAGAAGTGGCGCGGCGGTCAAAGCTCTTATCTTTTACCATGGAGATCAAGGTTCAAATCCCCCCATATCTCCACTTCCTTCTCCTTATGTGGATTTTAAGAGGTTTATCCCACATTGTGGGTGCGCGAATGAAGGAAGGCATTTAATAATGCAAAGGGGGGCGGTTTTGTATTGGCTTTAGAGCCACTTTTGCTGTGTAGATTGGTTTGCATTGCCAATGTTTGGCACATGGAGGATATTTGGCCTTGTTTTGAGGAGTTTGGCGCCCCAATTTAGTAATATTTAATTACTACTTGACTTGGTAATAGCGCATAACTTGGGATTTTAGAATATGGTGTAGGTTTAGCAAATAAAAGCGTGGAACATTGGCAAATAGTTTATGTAATGCATGGCATTTGGAAAATGCGTGGGATTAGTATCTATTTTTAATTGCATAGTTTTAAATGGCATATCAATTAGTCCCACATGCATAGTAAAAATGTAACTAGAGGCATATATATACACAAGTTGGTATAATTGATAATATGAGAAGGAGGCCAAGACACCCCTCCATAATCAAGTGTGTCCACGAACGAGTGTCCAAGACCGGCGTTCCAAAAACCACTTTTATTCCGTCACACAAATTTTCCATGTGTCGTAATATGATTGAAACACTTGGCGAGCGTGCACACGTCCAACCTGCACAAAATCCCAAAATTTGCCAGTTGCCCTAAAATTTCAGCGGGCCATAACTTTTGCATACTAGCTCCATTTCCTGCAAACGAGATATTGACGGAATCGTATAATTTTTCTCCATGCTTTAAAAATGACTACAAATTATTCTGAGAAGATATTAGATCGGTGTTTCTTTGTGAGGATCCTCTGGATCAATGTGTGTCATGAAACATCTGTCACTCACCTTGTAATCATCATAATAACACACAAGTATGGAGACCACAATCTAGTTTCATCTATTGTGATTGTTCAACACCGTAAGTAAGCACAAAAAAATGATAAAACTTGATGAAGAAGTTAGGGCTTTATTAGTTTTGTGCTCTTTACAGAGTTGGAATAGCTCAGGTATTGGCGGTAAGCAACTCGGGTTCCTCAAATAACTCAAAGTTGAAGTTTAAGGATGTTGTAGGGGTGATTCTAAGTGAGGAAATGTAAAGAAAAAGCTCTAGGAACCTTCTACTTGAAAGAATGTTTTGACAGAGAAACTAGAGGGAGACAAGAATAAAGGAAGCTATGGAAAATCAAAGGATCGGACAAGGTCAAAATCCAAAAGCAAGATAGTATGCTGGCATTGTGGAAAGTCTGGGCATGCAAAGAAGGACTGTTAGGAACTTTGGGACAAGAAGAAACAACAGGAAGAAAACAAGGAGGAAAATGTGGCAACGAGTAATGTATGTCATGATGCTTTGATTCTTTCTTTGCACAATATTACTAAATCTTGGGTTTTAGATTTGGGGGCTTCTTTCCATGCTACTCCACATAGGCATTATTTTGTTGATTATGTTCAAGGAGATTTTGGGCATGTTTTTCTTGGTGATGATGAGCCTTACAACATAGTTGGAAAATGTTCTGTTCATGTTAAGATGCAGAATGAGAATACTTGGCTATTGAAGGATGTCAGACATGTGCCTACATTAAGACAAAATTTGATATTGGCAGGGTAGTTAGGAAGTGATGGTTGTACTATGATATTTACAATAGACTCTTGGAAGGTTACCAAGGGTGCTCTTGTGGTGGCAAGAGGTAAGAAGGTTGGAACCTTGTATTTAACCACTTATAGCACTAATGTTTGTAATCTTGTGGCTTCAGAAGTAGATACAACATTGTGGCACTATAGGCTCAGTCATATGAGCCATAAGGGCATGGAGATCATAAAGAAGGATTTTCTTGGATATACAAAAACAGGTTTGGAGTTCTGTGAGGACTGCATATATGGGAAACATAAGCGAGTAAGGTTTCTCAAGGTTGGACCTATAAAGAAAGAGAGTAAGTTAGAGCTAGTGCATTTTGATGTGTGGGGGCGGTTCGGTATCATCTCTTAGGGGTTCAAGTTATTATGTTACTTTTATTGATGATGCAACAAGGAAAGTTTGGGTTTATTGTATTAGAAAAAAATCTGATGTATTTAACACTTTTGTTAAATGGAAAGCCTTGGTAGAAAATGAAACATGTCTTAAGCTAAAATGTCTTAGGTCAGATAATGGAGGGGAGTATTGCGACAATGAATTTAATTATTACTGTTCTAAGAATGGAATCAGTAGGAAAATAAGGTTCCACGAACTCGTAATAGAATGGGGTGTCAAAAAGGATGAACATAACAATAATGGAACGTGATAGGAGCATGAGGTTACATGCAGGATTGCCTCTTTATTTTTGGGAAAAAGTGGTGAGCACAACTGTGTACTTAATAAATAGAGGACCCTCAAGTGCCTTGGATGGAGGCATACTTGAGGAGGCTTGGTATGGTAAGAAAGTTGATTATTCATTTCTTCGAGTCTTTGGATGGGAGGTGTTTGTCCATATAGACAAGGATGATAGGACCAAGAAAGAGGCTAAATCATAAAAATGTACTTTCATTGGTTATGGTGGTGATGAATTTGGATATAAATGTTGGATTATTAAGGAAAAGAAAATCATTCGATCTAGGGATGTGGTATTTAATGAGAAAGTCATGTATAAGCAACAACAGAGTTGTAGGAAAATAGGGAAGATCCAAGAAAGAATATGCAACAAGTGAGAGGATCTTCCAAATGGGAAGGTGACACATGAATCAGTTCAAGAACCTCCTCAACAGAACCCCAAACTCCTATATTGAGGAGGTCTTATAGGGTAAGAAGAGAACCTGAACATTTTTCTCCTTCTCTTTATTATTTATTACTCACTAATAGTGGAGAGCCAAAGAGATTTGATTAAGTAATGCAGGTAGATGCCAGGAAGAAGTGGGAGCAAGCCATGGATGAGGAGCATCAAGCTCTCATAGAGAACCAGACATGGGATTTGGTGAAGCTACCCGAAGGAAAAAAAACATTACAGAACAAGTGGGTGTTCAGAGTCAAAGAGGAAGAAGGAGGCAAGAAAAGATATGAGGCCTGGTTGGTGGTCAAGGGGTTTGCACACAAAAAAAAGGTATATATTTTGATGATATTTTTTCTCCTGTAGTAAAAATGACTTCTATTAGAACTGTTCTAGGAATAGTTGCAACAGAAGACTTGCACTTAGAATAGCTTGATGTAAATATTGCATTTCTCCATGGTGATTTGGAGGAGGAACTATATATGCAACAACCAAAGGGCTATGAGGTCAAAGGTAAAGAGGAGATGGTGTGCAAACTGAAGAAGAGCTTGTATGGCTTGAAACAAGATCCACATCAATGGTATAAGAAATTTGATAGCTTCATGATGGAGCAAGGTTATATTAGATGTCATTCTAACCATTGCGTGTATACAAAGAAATTTGAGGATGGAAGTTATATTATCCTGTGTTTGTATGTGGATGATATGTTGGTTGTAGGTAAAAACATGTAGGAAATAAAAGTACTCAAGAAGCAACTAAGTGAATCCTTTGCCATGAAGGATTTGGGGCAGCCAAACAAATCCTTGGTATGAGGATATATCGGGATAGGAAGGAATGGAAGATGACTTTATCTTAAGAAGAGTACATTAAGAATGTCTTAGAGAGGTTTAATATGTAGGATGCTAAATCGGTTGGGACTCCTTTGGCAGGCCATTTCAATTTATCAAAGGAGTAGTGTCCCAAGACAGAGTAGGAGAAAAACTAGATGTCCAAGTTACCTTACTCATTAGCGGTTGGCAGCTTGATGTATGCCATGGTGTGCACCAGACCTGATATTTCCCATGCAGTGGTAGCGGTGAGTAGATTTATGAGTGGTCCAGGTAGATATCAATGGTAGGAAGTAAAGTGGATCCTTTGGTATTTGAGAGGGACCATGGGGACAATTTTGTGCTATAGTGGATCAGACACCACTTTGCGTGGTTATGTAGATTTAGATATGGCTGGAGATGTAGACAGTAGGAGGAGCATGATAGGTTATGTTTACACTATAGGTGGGACAACGTAGTGAGTTGGAATTCACGACTACAAAAGTTGGTGGCTTTTTCAACCACGGAGGCTGAGTATGTTGCTACCACAAAGGAAAACAAAGAAATGATTTGGTTACAAAAATTTCTTGAGGATTTGGGGCATAAGCAGGAGGAAGGAAAGATGCATAGTGATAGTCATAGCTCTATACACCTAGCCAAGAAATTTGCTTTCCACTCTAGGGCGAAGCATATACAGTTAAGGTACCATTTCATCAGGACAACTTTGGAGGAAGATAAGTTGAAGCTAGAGAAGATTCATACTAGTCAAAATCCTGCAAAAATGATGACTAAGGTGGTCACAAGGGAAAACCTGAAGCTATGTTCAGCTTTGGTTGGTCTTCAAGGAAACTAGTGAAGGGTTGAGAAGCTTGCTCAAAGGAAAACTAGTCTCCAACTGGGGGATTGTAGGTTATGGAGCGTATTTTCATGTGAGAAAGTGTTGAAGACCATACACTAAGAGTAGTATACACTTTCCATAGTTGTCTCATTGGGTTTCAGGGGTGCAACCCTCAAGAATTTTTTTGGCCTTAAAACGTGCCCGATATACCGGGAAACATGTTTTTCTCATATGGGTAGGATTTTGACCCATAGGTTTATGGGACAGTTTTGGCCCATGGTTTTGATACCCACGGTTTTGTAAAACTGCTTAAGCAATTGTCTACTTATATGGTTTTATGCATATGGTAGGTATTATGTAACATTGCAGATGTGTTTTGAATTTAGGTGTGAATTTTATAGAGTTTGTTGAGCATAGCTCCAAATAGATCTGGTATTGTATTGAGAGAGTGGTGGCTTGTAATAAAATCTAAGCAAGTGATTCTTGGTGGACGTAGCCCAAATTGGGTGAACCACGTTAAATATTGTCTCTTTGTGTTGTGTTATTTTATTCTGCACTTTTATTTAAGATCTGTAATATTTTCTGCATATTAGTTTCTACTGTTGTGATTCTGTGAGGGATTATTCCACATATTTTATCCCTTATTTCCTAACAAGAAGGGCCTAAAATGAGATGAAAGGACCTCGAGGTTGTAATAAAATCTCCCGAAGGAAAAAATAAGCTTTGCAAATTGCTACACACTCCAACATTAATTATAAAAAAATAACATCTAATAATGTTATGTTTCACACTTCTAATTTTCCCAATTAATCTAATTTTAAAAATTAAAGGGTTTTTAAAATATGAAAAAGATAACGTTAAATAAACACTAATATTAATCCTCCTAATTATAAATTTTAACCTCCTAATAAGATTAAATTGACCTACCCAGAAAATTAATTACCCTTCCTTTAAAACACTAAGCCCATATTAAATTATTACAAAGCTAATAATAAAAGACTTAGGAAAATATAACAATTTAACCTAACTTAGATGTAAACAAGGCTTAGAAATAAAAAATAATGGGCCAAGGTTTAAAAGGAGAGGGAAAGGAAAGTCAACGGTTAAGGAGGAGGTAGGTCGAGCCAAGGGGAGATCCACGTGGGATGGGAGTTTGGCTCAAGGAGAAGATTCAACGGATGAACCAAATGAGATGAGTAGCGTTACAACACAGGAAAAGGGAGTCATTTAACAACCGAGCAAGGTTAGAAAACTAGATATCACGTAGGGTAGGGGTAATGGTCTAGAATTGTGCACATGAGGTTGAAATAGACATAGGGGGCTGATCCCCATAACACAGCACGCCAACCGACACAAAGAAGAGTAACAACGAGGAAGTTTTTCCAAGCACGTAGAGTCAAAGGAAAATTATAGTAATGAACAACGTATGAGAGGGAGTTTCCTTGAGTATGATGAATGAATCAGTCAAGGGCTAAGGAAATGCACACAGTTGAGTTAGAAAATAGGGTAAGGTCAAGCCCATGGTAGAGTTATCGAAAGGAACCTGTCGATCCAATGAATAACCACAACATGCCAAAAATGATCTCGAAAGGGAAGCCATGAGTAAGGATAAAACACAGCACATTGAGTCAACAAAATCCAAATCACAACTCACCAACAAGAAGAAACAACTAAGAATGGGTGAAATCGACCCAAAGGCAAAATGAGCCAATATATAAACTGACCAAATCACTTGGGTAAACTAGCTCGAAAATGAGCTCACCGGGATTTGCAGGATCTCGGTTGAGCTAGGAGGAGGCTTAACAAGAAGGGTAGCAGAAAACAACAAGATAAGAGGCAGGGGGAGGCTTCAAATAGATATTTTTCAAGAAAATTTACACTTTTAATGAAAAATAAATATGATAAAACATAAAAAAACAAACCTACCTAAAAAATTAGCCTTCCCTCCAAAGTTAGTTACAACTAGTTAAAGTTCGTGGAGAAAATCCTTTAAAAATTACACATGCACAAACCCAAGACAACACAAACTCCAAAAATGAGACTATTAAAACTAGTTAACTGGATTCCAATAATGATTAAAAAATTGTACAAGAAGCATGAATAATGAAATCGATGTAATTAAAAACCGAGATAAAATGAGTGCACGTTTACCAAACAACCACTTGGATACCGTGTGATATTTTTTTTGAGAGGATCAAAAAAGAACCCCATGCACATAAAAGAGGTTGCACTCCAACAGTGACGTGAACACTCCAAGTAATCAAGAAGTGAAATTAAACAAGAAAATCATTCATATAATAAATAGGTCTACTCATTCTTATAGATCGAAATAAGAGGGTACATATGGGAGTGTTGTGTAACTCCCATTCCTAGATAATCATTTTCTCCATGAGAAAAAGAGGAGTTACGATTCCAAAATGAAATGTAACTCCTATGACACCACTGATGCATATGACAATGATAGATTCTATGACATAATCTTCCCTATGTCATATAACTCCTATGAGCTATGGTCTCACCTAAGTGAGATGACTCGTTATGTGAGGTGGAAAATATGCTGAGTGATGACGAGCAAGTCAAACACACCAACATAAGTAATACATTGTGATTTAGTCTATCTTAGATTACACTAGTGTTGTTAGAATAAATATTTATGGAGATTATGATAAACTAAATTGATTTCCAGAAAATGATTTAAAAATTTATATCTATTTGAAATGTTTGTGAATTGATTGATTGTTGTGTTGTGAATAGTTAGAATGAAATTTACATGTTATTTCAAGCAGGTATGATGTTTTGTTTGAGTTTGTTGGTGATGGAAAAATATATCCATGAACACTATAAAATACTAAATTTAGGTGAGAGAAACCAACAACCCAGAAATAACATGTGCTAACCAAGGTCACCCATTGAGCAATGTGTGTGTGTGTGTGTGTGTTGCAAATGTAAAAGTGACCTCTTTTATTTTCTTGGTGATGTTTTAATCTTTGAACCTCATGTGAGTGCACATCCCCCTTTTTATGTTCTGACTTGTGTGATTTTAATTTAATTGTTTTTTCCTAGTTTTCCTTTAATTGAATTGAATGGTTTTATTTTAATGGTGTTTTAATTTTATTGAAATTTCATTTAGCAATTATTTATGACCTTGTCCTTGTGTATTGGTATTTATGTTGATTTCAACTTGGGAAATTCGTATTTAGTCTTTAGGCCAATTTTGAGAAGTGTGTGGAAGAGGTTTACCTTGTTCCACACCCCAAATTGCCCCTACGGCCTTACCTATGGGGTATGTAATATTTTGAAGGGGTAAAATTGATTATTTGCTTGCATATGATGGGATTTTTATCCTCTTTTCCACTCCTTTATTTTCATATGGGTGGTTGCATTATTACTTTGGGAGAGGAATATAGTTTTCAGATTTGGGATTTGAGTGTGCAATAAAACTTCCTTACACTTGACTTGATTTTGGAAAATAATTGCATTAAAATCTATTACATTTCATTTATGGATGTTGACTTGTGTACACCTAATTTTCTAGAACTCGGTTAAGAGGTTTACAATAATTTATCACAAAATAATATATTTCTTCTATATATGTTACATATTACAATGGCTATTATATAGCCATGGAGGTAGGAAAACTACCTCCTATAAAATAGGAAAAAACAGGCCCATTTAGAATATTATGGGTGTAACAAATGTTATTGATTCAACAATCAATACAAAAATTCCCTCGACTATATAATAAAACAATAATAATTGTTTTATTACCTCAACTCACTAACCACTCATATTTACTCACTAACAACTACATCCACTTTTACATTTGACTTATGTTACGTACTAAACCAAAGATATTCCTAGCATTCCCCCTTATTGCGAACATGGGGAAAACATTCATAATATAATGCACCCGATTTCATGGTCATTTTATTTTCCTTTGGATTATCACAAACCAAAAGTTGGTTTTCCATCGGTTAACCGAAAACCGAGAGTAAGGTGGTTTCAGGTGGTTGACTGCAAATAACAAAGGGGTGAAGGTTTTCAAATGGTTTACCTACAACCATATTGCGATGCGCTAGTGCATCCTTTGGCTCTCATCATAGTTTCTCTTCGGAGTTAACATTTCGAATCCAACATAGTGTAAACATATCAACCAACTAGAACATTGTTTCATTTCCCCCACAATGTGAAGTCTCTATAACACATTATTCTAAAAACACCACACTGAAATCAAATGAAATAAACACATACTCACACACATCACCAAATCGGTTTGCGTAGCCTCATCGCCGTGACCGACGAGAGGACACCTATTTTCCTCCATCCTCCACCTCCCGATGAATACACTGTTATCTCAACTTGATTTGGCTTCAACACTCTTTATGTATTTTTGTGTTGTTAAACATCGACGTTTTTGTGGTCGAGCTTCCTCAAGTTCAATGTCTACCTCATATCCAGCCTCAAGATTCTTACGAATCTTGTATTCCATGTAATGCATATTTCAAATGTCGTATTCTAGTGATAATGCATTTTATACATTTTTTGGTATTGAGCACACAATGATAGTCAAAGTTGTATGAAAAATAAAATGAGGAATTGCCCTCTGGATGGCCAAAAAAGAGGGTATTTTTCAAAATTGTTATTTTCTCCAAAAATTATAACTAATATGACGGAAAGAAAAACAAAACTTTTACAAAAGACATTGCTTGATTTTAAGTTACCATGCAAAAGTTATTCAGGTACCATTTTTGGTAAAATGGCCTAATTTAATTAATATTGACACAACGATTAAAATTTTATCAAAATGGAAAGAAAAGTAATCACATGACCACTCATTGGAATCGAGAGGAAATGAGGATTACAAATATACCAATATTTTGGAGAGAGAAAATATTAATTTTGTGAAAAATGTATTAAGTACTCTCAATTTGCAATTATTTAAGAAAAAACTATAGAAAAAATAAATATTTACAAACTATAGTTTTGCAAAACTATAAAATAATCAGCAATCGAAATCTTTTACACATTAGCAATGCTAGTCAGGATAATGCATCACATGATGAGAGGGACAATACTCTTCTCAGACTAGACTTATTAGAAAAGGAGGTTGAGAATATTAAGAAAGAGTTGCATCAATTAACCAAGCAGAAGGGGAAGAGAAAGCTAAATGATGATGCGGATATTGAAATTGATTAGACTAAGGATATTTACAGAAAGTTGAACTCATTGGACAATAGATTGGGGAGGGCCAAAGACAGACATGATCATAATATGGCCATTTTCAACGCCATTACTGAGTTCTTGGAGCAACAGGTTGAAGCATTTCAATGTTGAGCAGGGTCCCTGAAGCCATTTGGGGGACTGAAAAGGAAAGAAATCAGGCTATCTCAAAGTTGAACGTGAATGATCCAACGCACACTACCACTCTGGTGCTATTCACTTCTTTGTGCACAATCAAATCAAGGATTGATAGGGCCTCCAAGAAATAACACCCCTTGTCTGGCTGGTTTCGTTTTAGTTCTTTGCTCTGCTTGAGACATAATGTTGTTTTTGACCGCTTAATTACGCTTTTCCATGTTTTACTTTTTCCTAGTAGCTACTATTTGGGTTACTTGTTGGACTTTATATATTATCTAGATTTTGATCCTCTTTTGATGTTTTTTTCATGTTTGATCTGGTTGTTGAGCCTTCCTTGTAACTGGGTATAGTCCCTCCAAAAATATTTGCCATTAATAAAAAATTGTTTAACTTTATATATTATCTAGATTCTGATCCTCTTTTGATGTTTTTTTCATGTTTGATCTGGTTGTTGAGCCTTCCTTGTAACTAGGTATAGTCCCTCCAAAAAGAAATTGTTGTGGGAAGGCAAGAAACTCATGGCTGATTTTTGAAGTGACCAACAATGATTTGTTCATAACTTGAGAACTAGAACTCCGATTTGCAAACCGTTTAATGCATTGGAAAGCTTATTTCCAGAGCTTTGCAATGATACCATTTTTTTCATTGCATGATCTTAAAGTTTCTATTTCCTGAGTTTGATGCCCGACCGGTTAAAAAATCATGCTTTATTTTCTTTGACAACTTACGTGGCCAAATCCTTCTTCGGATATCTAATTGTATGGAAAAAATATACACGTAAGTCTAACATACTACAAATATAAATAAACTCCTATGGCAGCAGAGATGGGACATAGAGAAGAAAAATCCACTTCATAAAAATGCATACATAGGAAATAGAAAACAACATGACTGCCCTTGGCTATACTTCAAAAAACCAAAGACAAAGAGAGGATTTATATCTACTCGATACCAAATCTAGAACTCGGTTAAGAGGTTTACAATAATTTCTCACAAAATAATATATTTCTTCTATATATGTTGCATATTACAATGGCTAATATATATCCATGGAGGTATGAAAACTACATCTTATAAAATAGGAAACAACAAGACCATTTAGAATATTACGGGTGTAACAAATGTTGTTGGTTAAAAAATCAATACAACAAATTCCCCCGACTATATAATAAAATAATAATAATTGTTTTCTTACCTTAACTCACTAACCACTCATTTACTCACTAACAATTACATCCACTTTTACATTTGAATTATGTTACGCACTAAACCAAAGATATTCCTAACAAATGTTAGGAGATTATATGGGTTTATCTTGTTGTCAATCCCATTTGGATTCCACCTCATCTCACATCTCTAAAATCTATAAGTAAGAGAAACTTGAGAAGAAAAATGGGGTTCCATGACTTTTATTTTCGGAATTTTCTTTATTGCTTTTGGTTTTAGGAGAGCTTTGGAGAAGTGTTTGGATTACATGCTTGATTTTTGGAGGGACTATCAAGAGGAAAAAATGCCTCCAAGGTAGGCTCTTATTTCCTTTGCATTTCCTTATTGCTTGTTTATTTTTGTGTATTTTATGATGAATTGGGTGCTTGTTGGGTAGTGGATGACCATTAGGGAATGGTGTGGGGAGATTTTATAGACTATGATTATTTGTTTGAGGAAAAAGGTTAAGAACATAATAGAGTTTATGCTTTTGTTGTTGGAGATAAAAGGGTTTTGAATTAGTCATTTTAGACTAACTTGGAGGGAGTGTGGGATGGGAAATAGGTCTCCTTGTTGGAGCTAAAAGGGAAAGCTAAATGTGGCTTGAGAGTTATAAGGATTTTGGTAGGATGCAAGAGTGAATGTAGGTTAAGAACTAATTTCCATCCCATTTGAGAGTCAAAAGGAGAGCATAGGTCTATTTTATCCTCCATGGGAGGAAAATTTATGTATCCCAAGTATGTGTTTGTGTGTTTATAGTTTTTTCTTGTTTTCTTGGATATTATTTCTCAATGTGGTTTAAGACATGTTATTTCTCCTTTTTGCGGCTCTGGGGTTAATGGAAAGAGAAACCTCTTTCCATTGAGAAGGTTGGGTGGAGAGCATTGCTCCCATCTCATTTTGGTCAAGAGAAAGTGTTGAATCTATGGAGGAGCTATGTGTTGAAGACTTGATACTTTGGGAAAGATATTGTGTATTGTTTCCCCTTGTTTGAAAACAAGAGTCCTATTGTAACAATCATTGTGATCCATTGCATTATTTTATTCCTACTTGAATGTTGAAGAAAAGTTGTTTGAAAGTTACAAATGAAATAAAATGTTGTCTCTTTATCCCTCACTTCTTCCTATCTCAATGGAAAACAATGTATATGGATATAAGTAACAAGTTTTGTGTGCCTTTTCCTCTCCCTCCTTTTCAGGAAGAAATGAAAACTCTTGTTATAAGGTTATTAAAAGGAACATGTATTTTTGTGATTTCATTTGAACACTAAGAAATAAGGTTATATCGAAAAGGGTTGAAGTTTATAAATTGAAAATTGTTGCCTCTTTTCAATTTTGAATCATTGGAAGACATTTTTATAAGTTTTAATGACTTAATAGTTAATACGCTACCTATGGGTCCTTAGTAAAATTTCTAATTAGGAATTTGCAAGTTACAAATGTTATAATCATATCGGTTTACAAAACATATAGTTTACAAAACATATATAGTATAATATATATATATATATATATATATATATATATATATATATATATATATATATATATATATATATATATATATATATATATATATATATATATATTTGTTAGGTAATATAATGTGTATTTTATAGATGTAAATGTGTGTGTAGTGTTGTATAGAATATAATGTATATTTAATATATAGATAAATGTAAATATATTTATTTTATATAACTAAATGGGATATATATATATATATACAGGTTGTTATATTATACATACATACATATATATTATAATAGTTATTATGAACCTAATTTATAATAGTTATAATAAACATTATTATATGTAATATACAATATTTATTATATGTATTGTATACTATATATATAATCAATTAAAAATATAATTAGAATTTGGGGCGATAGTAGCGCACGGGCGTAACCCCCACTAACCTTACCCCCATGGATAATGGTCATCACTTTGTTAAACTATGTGCAACCAATGGTTTTATCCATACCCCACTCCCATATTGTTGCCTTTGCGGCCTCCTCTCGACCCCAAACCCTATCTACCTAAACCCCCTCTTGACCTTGGAGCCTATATAATTGCTTAGAATTATGCATAATACACTCCCATCCACCTTAGGGCATGACCCTTCAAGCAATTTAGGATCGGTTTGGCCTTGACACTCATGCAACTCGATGGCCGCTCCTACTTGCATAATACCATTCTATATATGTATACACACACATAATATACACACACATATGTGTTCATATATTTATAGATTTATATATTTTTTCCTTTGAAAATTTGAAGTTCCTCTTCCATAGCCTAAATCTGCACTGTAACAAAATAGAGAAGGGAGAAGGAAAGGAAATGAAAACAAAAACTAAGAAAATTGTTGTATAGGCATAAGGATAGATTTTAGGGTTTGTAGTTGACCAAGATCTAAGGGAGGAGATTATATTGATCTAAGGGATTAGTTTTGACCCTACTTTTACATTTGAATTATCTTCTCTTTTACTTAGTTGAATTTTCTAAATGACTAAAGTTAATCTAATAAAACTCTAAAGGTGTTATAATATGCTTTTCTCAGTAGTTTTTAATCAAGGTAAATTAGAAAATATAAATAAAATGGATAAGATTTATAAGTTAATTATTATTAATTACCCATTGAAATTTTTAATGACTAAATCTTATAATGAGATATGCACATCTTAGAAAATAATGATTTTGTAATGTCCCCGTACCCACCCAAATTTACACGTGCTACATTGTCATAAATGGTTAAAAATGTCCCTAATGATGATTCATGTATTTTCTAAAGGTGTTCAAGCTCTTTTCCTCTTTGCAGTTTATATTTGTAGCTTAGAATACCTTACTTATCCATTTCCTTCTTTTCCTTAGCTTTCCGCATGACGTTTTCCTTAGTTTTCAGCCTTTAGTTACACAACTATTGCCCTACTTAGGCGGCGGTTACAAAACCTCTGCTCTACCTAGGTGGAGGTTGCGTAATCGCTATCATTACGCAGTTGGAAGTTTAGTGTGTTTTGACCAAGACATCCTGCATGATTTAAACACGTGTTAACTTCTTCCAGTTCACCTTTGTGCACGTTTCTTGGTCAATTTGGTTGTTTGTAGGCTTGATAGATGTGTACCAACCTCCTCTTCCACTTCTAATTGTTGATTGAGAGTTTAACTACCCCTCCTTGTTGTGATATGGCATCCCATTGTTGCCAAATGGCTTAGACTGTTTCCCAACCTATGCTCTATAAAATCAATGCTTCTTTTGAAGGAAATGGTCAAATATTTTTTTATTGTGAATTGCATTGTCGTGTTGCTTGCTAAAATCTTGCTAGAGACTACACAACCAAGCACAATTCTCTTGTGTTGTTCTTCCTCTACCTGCATTGCTAATAAACTACTTTTACAAGCCACCATTGCTCCAACACCTTCTACGTTCCCAACTTCTTGGACTCATGTGGACACTGAAGATTGGAAAATATAACTGAGGGGACACAAAGTGATACCACAACTAGCATTGCCTCATAGCTGTAATTTCCAAGTTGGGGTTGCTATTGAGTTTCTTCATTTCTTCAATTATTTATTTCTAAATTTGTACACACATTTATTTATTAGAGTATAAAATCTTCCATTTTAATCATTGCAAATACATAGATCATTACTATAGCTTCCATTTATTTTGAAAAGCTTCTGGTGATAGATTACTTCCTCCGCTTATCCCTGTGGGTTTGCAAGGGAAGTTTCTCAGGAGGAAAGCTTCGCATTAATTTAGAATCAACTGCAATATCTTTTCATTTGTAAAACCTCCATTGAATCCTTCTTTACTTTTGTAGGAAGTTGCGGGGAAGAAAATCTTCTAAGAAGCTTTGATTTCTTCTCATGCCTCTAGAGGCAAAATAGAGGATCCAAATCCATAATTACATGTTGGAAAATATTTTATTTTATTAGGATAGATTAGATATAATGCTTGCACATATAAATAGTTACATCTGACTGTTTATTTGTTTAGGATATTTAATTAAATTGTAGAAGCAATTTCTTCATTTCTTCATTTCTTCTTTTTATTCCAGAAAGATCAGAAAATACAAAAATATTAGATTAGATTAGATTGTTGTTTATCGCTTCATTTCTTTTATATTGGAAAATAAAAAAACATAGTTTAGTTTCATTTATTTAAATTAGCATGTTATTTTCTTTCGTAGATTAAATGACACAAATGCACACATGACCATTTCTAGAACACAACAAGAGAGATTTTATGGTTGTGATCCCAAAATTTCCCAACCAAATGGGCCTGAATAATTCATAGACATAGACACTAGATTACATGTCTTAGTCTTTAGAACATCCCCACAACCACCAGATATTGTTATACAGTTGAACGTTCTAAACAAAGACACTTATAGAGCTCTCACATTCTAGATAGAACCAACTCATTGCGCATAGACCTTGTGAAACCAAATTTTTTTCTCATTTATTCCACGACCTTGTCTTGACATCCTTACGAGGCACCTATAAGTTAATTTCCATGCATTCCATTACCAGTTGAGAGAGTTTGACACACATACATTGATTCAATTTTACGTGTGAGCATTCTTCTTGATCGCTCCATTACACCCATTTAGGTTAGAGAGGCTTTTATTTCCCTAGATGAGTAGATACCTTTGGTTCCCATAGAGGAAATTATATTTCCTTGATAACTTGTTATCACATACACACATATTTCTGCTACATATAGCCATCCATTCATTCCACATTGGTTTTCCCAAGATAACCTCGGGAGGTCGAGTGCATCTGAAGGTCACGTGTTGATTTTTAATCCTATAAATTGGTGAGCTCGATGTGAAAGACTAGTTATTTCTCATTTACACTTTCATTTTTTTATTTCATTCATCCTTCTCCTCTCCCATTATTCTCAAGGGTATTTATATACCTTTCGAATATGTCGGTCAGATTACAACAGACCTATTTTAGGTCTTAAGTATTACTAACACCAAGTTGACATACCATAGTCACCCTCATTATCAAGGTAGGATGACAATTATTCTCCCAAATTACCTTCACCTCACACTCCTCTTTTTCAAGGTGCCAACAAAAATTCATCTGTCAGGATTGAGGAGATTGACTAACCTAAGTTCTCTAACTCAAACAATATGACACTCACTAGAGGACAAGGTTTCTATCCTCATATCTTGTCCAGTCCCTAGGTCAGCATGCAATCTAATCCATTCAATTCCTACCTCTCTTCTCATGAAAAACTCATGACATGTTTTTATCAAAGTCAAGAGAATTTCAATTCCATGGACCAGTCATTTTAAAGGATGCAAGATTATGTTGATGCTCTACTTCAAAACAATACTACTACCCCCCCCTATAATGGAAAATATACCCAACGAGGGGTGGCCTCCAAGAGAACAATTTATAGCAGGTGAATACGCCCAAACATAATACAACACCATCTTCGGGTGATGTAATTTCTATGTTGGTAGATAAATTTAGGGAGTTAGAACTTGACCATTCATCTTGTGTTTCACCTTTTATTGAGTAAGGCAAGATCCCTTACCACACTCAAAATCCAGGTTATGTTCTTTACCGTGTCATCACCCTCTCCGATTTACATGGGTGTTCCTAGCCTGGGATATCTTCTCACTAGATCAGGCACGTTAGGTATTCCCCCTCACACCTTGTATAGATACCCTCAACAGGCACTAGCTGGAAGTGCATTCTCAAATGCCATCCCAACTAGCAATGTGATGCTCCCTGGTTATGTGTCTCCCACTCCGTATCGGAATAATATTCCCATGTATGTGCATATTTATTCCAAATCACCACAGGGGGACATGTATTCTTTTCCTGGTTCATATGCTCATCCTCGGGTATGCCTTATGCCTCTACAAATGTTTACGTTGTGCCATATCAGCCTCATATGCCTACTTCACCTCCCCATCAGGGTTATCTATAGTAGAGTCTTATGCATTGGGCACATATGTTGAATATCTTAAACAACCTCTGGAATTTCTATACGAATCGTAATGCTTCCATGATCACTTCCTAACTTTCAAAATTTTAAAGGGAGGAATACCCAAGTGCGCATTTTAAAGTGTATGTAACCATCTTTGTCAAAGAGCTACTCCCGTGGGATGCAGGTAGTAGCTAAGATATTCCTTAAGACCCTTGAGGGGATCACTCTCGATTGGTATTACAGGATACCCAAAGCCTTAATACACTCCTTTAATCAACTCGTGTGTGAGTTCATAAATGTTTTTGATATTAATAAATTGTTAGAACGGGAATTAGGGAATTCCTTCATATAAAGTAAGAGCATAATGAATTTTCTTCCCATTTCATTCAAAGATGGCGGTAGGTCCTCTACTCTTTGGTCAGTGCTCCCAATATGAATTAGAAAGATCTTTGTGATCTATTCCTCCATTCTCTTAACTAAGAAACAAAGGAAGAAGTCCAAAAGTCCCCCTTAGGAGCTATGAAGAGGTACTAGAGGGTGCTCTCCACATTGATCAAGCGACAATAGATAGCGGTTGAAATACCTACAGTTCAAATGGGAGACTGATGAATCCCTGCCAAAATAATTCAAATTACCCTAGCAATTCCAACAATAATCAAGGACTTAAGGTCTAGAATAATAACTGTGGTGTTACAACAAATGACGTAACTGATCAAGCCAAGAAGACGAATGTTGTTAACACTTCAAGCACAAATAATGTCAATAACAACACAAATGGAAATAATTGAAGGAGTAATAATTTCACTCCTTCCATCAATGCAGTGCATTTCAACTATTCTCCACCTCCACAACAAGTTCAGGCCCATGGCCCCAATCAATACCCAAATGGGTATTAAAATCAATATCAAAACCAAGGGTAAAGGCCTATGAACTTTAACCACAACAATTAACAGTTAAACAACAACTAGAACTTTGTACCACAAAAATTCGAATCAAATACCTTGGGATTATGATCTTGACCTTTATTTTAGCTTCCATAGGGTCCAAGGGCATGATGTTATAACTTGTCATGATTGTAACAAGTTCATACAATGCTTACTAGAGGACCAAAGGAAAGTCTTCATCAAGATGTTTTTGGCAAATCCTATGGCACCAATGCAAAATGATAGTATGGAGCTTGTTTCCCCTCAAAAACTCCTATTAGGATCTTTAACAACCCTCTTCCTACACGTCTTGACAACAAAAAATTAAACCCTTATGGCACAAACAAGGGTAACCCAATGGGAAAAAATGACCACGAAGCTTCTACTTCTTCAAACCCATTGGTAGCACCTCCGTTGGACGGTTGGAAACAAACTAAGATTGTGGGTTTTATCGAATTAGATACTAAACCTCAAATTAATGCAACTACAAGAACTCGTGATTACTCAACACATCCTATTCCCATCTACCCATCTATGTCAAATGACACTCCAATACTTCTAAGGCTAGTAGGGGCATATGATCTGATTATAGATTTAACCAAGACCTTTTCACACCTCCTTCTTGGATTTTTTGAAGAAATATCCTACACATCAAGCATCTTTGTTAGAAGCGTTAGGTATTGGTCACTTCATTAATTTTACCCCTCCGTCAAAGGCACAAATAAACCACATAGAATTTGACATCTATCTTTCTCGGGTAGCCTGAAAGAGATGTTGGATTCATCTTCAACATCAGTAAGATTCCCAATAATGTTGATTTGGTGCATGAGGTGACACAATGTTGTATTTATAGGTCCAAATCTATAATAATTATGTTAAACATGCAATTATTGACGATGGGGAAGATGTTAATATTTTCCCATTTTCATTCCTCCAAAAGGTAGGCTACGAGGAAACCAACTACTCCTCAACTAGAAATATGTTGAGAGGCTATGCAATCTCAAAGAAACGTCCATAGGGACCATCGTAATCCCAACTAATCTTGGTCCCAAGAGGGTTATAACCAAGTTTTATATTATAGATAGAGAAACCAACTATAATATGATTCTTGGCCAACCTTGGATCCATTGGATGAAGGCAATCCATTCCACACTATTCCAAGAAGTTAGATTCTTGCATTTAGGGAAAGTCTTCGTCACTTAGGGTAACCCAAAACCATTTGATATTCACCTAACCAACTTAAAGAAGAAACCTGGGTCCACACTGAATTCAAACTCCCTACCAATCAAGTGAACATACCTAAAAATACAATGCCAGAGTCTAAACTAATTCCCATGATAGAATTGGAAACCTTCATTTTGATTAAGGGTGTTGTTGTAGATAAAGATAAAAATTTTGTTGTTGAGACAATATCAATGGAAACCACGGCTAATATTGTCGAGTTGTTGGAAAATGATTTACCTATGCTCCTACATTTCCAATCTTTAGGCATAGGGCATACCCTAAGACTCGGCTCTCTTCTAGCCAAAGAGATTTTCATGGTCGAGGTCTCAGAAGTAGAGGAAAAAGATACTAGAAATGATCAAACATCAATCTTCCCTAAAAATTGTTGGATGCTCAACTATGATGGAGCAAAGTGTCATTTTGGTGTTGGGGCAGGCATGATCCTCACTTCCCTAGAAGGGAAGGTTATGCCTTTTTCCTTTAAGCTCAATTTCAAATGCATGAACAATAGTGCCAAGTACGAGGCTCTTCTTCTTGGTCTCATTGTAGCCAAGAGAATGGGTGCTTGCAATATTAGAGTTTTGGGTGATTCCCAACTAGTTGCCAACCAAGTTTTAGAAGTTTACGGGACTAGAGCGGAGCACCTACAGCTCTATAATACTATTGTACTTAACCTAAGAAAAGGTTTTGACTTCATATCCATTGAAGCTATCCCATGTGAACATAACCTTTTAGTTGATTCCATGGCTACTTTCACTTCTCACTTTTGTCCAAGCAAAGATTTGGAAGATACCAAATTCACTATCTTATTCTCGAGCCAAACCCCTAGTTCAAAATATGCCTACTAATCCAATTTTGGCATACGTTAAGACTAAAAATGAGCCTGATACTTTAGATTATGTGGAGAATGATGAGGATATACTAGGTTACCTTAATGCATACACTGACCTTCATCCCGCTCATCACAAGAGGGGCTTTTTGTCATACCTCACTCTTCCTCCTATTTTGGAGATCATACGATGGGTCATTCCTCATCGAGGGCCTTGAGATCTATTAAGTAGAGGAGGAAGGAGAAATATAACTACCTCCATCCACACTAGATTTTGAAGAAGGAAATTCCCTTTAATCAAAGGGACCATCAACATAAATATCGGGATAGAGGAAAAACTTAAGATATTAAAACTTGGTTCTTCTTTAACTCCGAAGAAGTGGAAATTCAACAAAGTTTCTCAAGTAACATTTAAAATCCTTCGCTTTCAGCTACTGAAAGAGATGATGAGAATTTCCCCCATTTTGAAGTCCAAAATCTCGTAACCAAACCTGACGCCAAGCCCATCAAATAAAATTCAAGACCTATAAATCCAAAGGTGGATATGATAATCAAAAAAGAGATTATGAAACTCCTACAAGTGGGATTCATAAACCCTGTAGATTATTTAATGTGGGTATCAAACATAGTCCCATTCTCAAGAAGAATGGGAAAATTTGAATATGCATTGATTTTTGGGACATAAACAAGGCGTGTCCTAAGGATGATTTCTCGTTACCTTCCATCAATGTTATCATGGATGCAACAACTGGATATGAGATGTTTTCACTCATGGATGGTTTCTCGGGTTATAATTAGATTAAGATATCTTTGGAGGATCATAAAATAGGACTTTCACTACTCCTTGGGGTACCTATTGCTACGTGGTCATGTTATTCAATCTTAAGAACACTAGTGCTACCTATCAATGGGAAATGACCTATATATTCCATGATCTTATTCACAAGATTGTGGAATCGTACATTAATGATCTTCTAGATAAGGCCAAAAAAATTGTGGTCACCGCAAGGTGCGTCAAATTATCCTCTCTCGTCTCATTGAATACAACATCACATTGAATCTAGAGAAGTGTATATTTGGAGTGACATGAGGGAATTTGTTGGGTTACATTATCTCTTCACGAGGGATTGATATAGATCCGGAAAAATGCAGGCATTCTTAGAGATTACTCCACCCACAAATGAGTTGGGCATCAGGTCCTTTCTTGGAAAGATCAAAGTAATCCATAGGTTCATACCTAATTTGACTTGCATCAATCATCTAATCAACAATTTGTTAAAGAAGGATTGTTGTAACGTCTAGATGACTGAGTGTCACGATGCATTTGAATTTTTTTAAGAATTTCATATTATCACCACCCACACTCATGTTACCTAAGGCGAGATCATCCTCTCATCATGTATTATCAAGCTACAAATGTCTCTCTAGCTTGTATGTTAGCACAAGAAGACGATGATAAATGTGAACGTGTAATTTACTTCATTAGTCACACTTTGTTATTCTATGAGACACGTTATATGCGGGTAGAAAAGAAATGCCTTACTAGAGTGTTTTCAATGAAACAATTAAGGAATTATATGCTTAACCAAGAAACGTGGGTGATTGTCAAGACAGATCATCTTCAAAATTTTCTAACACAGGGTTCCTTTTCCAAGAAAGTTGGACACTTCATGACCCTGATGGGTGAATTTGAGTTAACCTTTGTCAATAAAAAAATTCAAAGGAAAAATCATTACAGATTGGTTGGTAGACAACCCATTAGATGGTGTATATCTAGTGGACTTGGTTTTCCCGATGAGTGCATGTATTACATAAAATCCAGGCTCTCATTGCCGCGTATTAATGGTATTCAAACATTTTCAATTTCATTATGGACCACGCATACCCTAAGGGGGAAACCTCATAACAGAGAAGACGACCATGTGTCATAGCTGCCAAATATGTGATTATAGAACAAGTTCTCTATCGCAAAGCCTTTGATGGAATGTTGTTAAGGTGTGTCGATGAGGAAGAGTCAAAAATGATTATCTTTGGAGCTCATAATGGATTTTGTGGGGGTCACTTTGGGGCATGCTACTACTCACAAGATACACTAGATGGGTTATTTTTTTCCCACCTTAGAACATGATGTTGTGGAGTATGTGTGCAGGTGTCAAAATGTCAAGAATTCTCTCATGAGATTCATATACCTTCCTAGGCTCTACAACCTATTACAACACCTTGGCCCTTTTCCACATGGGGCTTAGATTTGATAGGGAACTTTTCTCCCTCATAAATGGATGGTCACAATTTCATAATTATGGCCATAGAATATTTCACAAAATGGGTTGAGGCCATGCCTCTTACCACCATTCTTGGGTTTGTAATTGCAAATTTCATCTTCAATCAAATCATCTGTAGATATGGGGTCCCACAGTCATTATCTCATATAATGGCATGTCTTTTAAGAATAAAGAGGAGCGTGAGATATGAACAAAGTTCCATATAAACCACCACACAACCTCTTTATAATATCCTCAAGCCAATGGAAAGGATGAGGCTACGAACAAGACGTTAAAGTCCATTCTCCTAAAAACAATTAAGGAGAATAAAGGTGATTGGATTTTGAGGTTATTCTCGACCTTGTGGGCCTATAGAACTTTCGTAAGAATGCCTACAAGGGAAACCCCATATTCCTTAGTGTTTGGTTATGAATCACTTTTACTGCTTGAATTTGAGATAGCTAACCTCTGAATATCATTGTAAGGAATCGTAGGAAAAGAAGGATATTGTGAGACACGACTCGCTAAGCTAAAAACCTTGACAAACTTGAGTCAAATTTGAGCAACGACATAATGTCTACGCTGATCAGATGACTTGAAAGTACATAAAAAAGGTATACAAGTGTGAAATACTGGTAGGAGATCTGGTGTTGAGACTTGAAAGCTAGATAGATAAGAAAACTGTCGAAGGAAGGAAATTCACGCCTAAGTGGTTGTTCCCATATCGATTCATGGATGACTACAAGAATGGGGCATATCACCTATGTACATTAGAGGGTGAAGAATTTGGAAAATCTATCAACTCACTTCACTTGAAATGTTACTACACATGATCCATCTACATTTCCACATGTACATTATTGCATCTGTACTGCATTTTCATCTACCGATCATTTTGTAAATTTTTAATCAAAGAACTTATCTTTCAAGAAACTTTCAAAAACTTATAAAAATGTTGGAAAAACATTCAATCACATTTCTTCAAATATCCGCAATATTATCATCAACATTTCTAATCATTTCATCATTTCAACAAGTTAAGATAGAATTTTGACACTAATCCTACCAAGGCCTGCATACTTGGTTCTACTCATAGTTTTCTTCTAGCTTAGGTGTATTTTCCCATAGTCTATTCTAGAAGCTTCTTGGTGTCACATATCTCCCAGAAAAACCTCTTTGGTAGCAAAAGCATTCTAAATATTTTTACTTGGATCGCTTGTTCGCCTATCTCAACCTTCGGTGTTGAGCCCTCGCATCTTACTAGTTGCATGGGGTTGAGGCTAGGGGCAAGTTCTCCCTCCCAAAAGCACAACTCAAAGTTAAAAATTAAAAAAATGATATAAGCCAAATCAAATAAATGCAAAAATATTTCATTTACAAATAAAACCACACTTCCTTTGGGAAATGAGGGAAGTGCCCTTACTCGCCTATACCTTATCTTTGGTGATGAGCCCATGCTTCTTACTAGTAGCATGGGGCAAGGTATATGGGGTCTCTTCAAATAAGTTAGTAAGTTGTAAGAAATTCATTCAATAAAAAGTTCTTTGAAATCTTAAATCCCAAAAAAGTGAATTAGATGTGTATGTTCCAAAATATTTAAAGCCTTAAAACCAATTTTTTCAGTCATAATGCCATCTATGAGTATAAGTTTGGATAAACTTGCAAGCAAATCACATTCAAGGCTATATAGTAAATTTTTTATAGAGTTAGGTTGTAGGTTCCTAATTGGATTTTTTTCAAAGTCGATTCTTTCTCTTGTCACTTCCTTTCATTAAAATCATACAACTCATGTCCCTCTTGCTCTCGGTGTTGGGCCCTCACATCTTAATAATTTCTTGGGATAAGAAGTGGAGTGGGTTCATTTCCTTATTTTATTACATTCATTACATTTTTCCAACAAAACAAGAAGTACCAAATATTTCTTGAAAAACCAGTTTCGACATTCATGAATGCTTACATTAGCATCATATAAAACCAAACAACAAAAAGAAATCATTATGTTAGCATAACATCATCCATAACATGCATCTAAAAAGCATATAAAAACATCATGAATTCTGAGCATCTAAGATTACACAAGCAAAATAAACCATCAATGAGTCAACTCTTACGCAAGAATGACTGAAACAAAAATAAGTATCTATATATATATCCATAATAAGTCAAGTTTGTATACAATGTTGTCACACTCTAGGTGTGGTCAAATCACTCATAATGAGCACGAAATAATAAAAACATATATATCTCTCATAAAATGACATCAAAGCAATAAATTCCTATGGCCTATACCTCCCTATGGGACCCCGAGAAGATGTGCGGCTAGGACTCTTATTGCATCTCATATGGCGTGAATGTGATCCTCCGTGCATTAAGTGATGAGAGTGAACATATGATCTCTGCTACTAGTCACAGCCTTGTTTGTGAGAGTAGCTCTACCTCTCCATCCTCTGAGCTATCTGGAATTTGGTAAGCTTGATATTTGTCTCTGAAAGCATCTCTCGTGACTTGCCAAAATGGTGCAAAATATTAGTGTGAGGTCGGCCTACATCGGCTACCCCATGTCTGTGAGAAGCTCCTCTTGGGTCTTCACCGTGGGGATTAGCAGTGTATCGACCAAGATCCAAAAATAAGGTCTTGTCATCCATCGACAATGGCTGCAAAACATAAGTGAAAGAAAGAAATGGTGAGTTAGAAAAAATTCAAAATTCAAAAAGAAACACAATGTGTAATTTACTAACAATTCTAGCTAATAAGGTTGAGAGAAGAGTATCTACATACTCAGATTTTTGGCATCCGGGAAGGGTTGAATGGTGTAGTTGGCGTGGTGGAGCCGCTGCAGGCACCTGCTGAGCCTTACCCTCTCCTAAGGAAATGTGTTGGCCCATCACAGACTGCTCATTTTCTCCTCCCTCGTGAGAAAGTGGCTCCTCATAAATAAGAGTCTCCTTCTCCGCCTCCTCCTTTGCTCTCTCTGCAATAGAGATATCCTTTGTAACCCACCACTCTATATCACTATCCTCGTCATCATACTCCTCCACTTTGATCTCCTCACATGTCTCCTCACCGGTATCACCCTTGAGTTGTCTCGAAGCCATATAGGCCTCCTCCTCCACCTCCCCACTGTGAGTGGGTGTGGCCTCAATCTGGAGGAGGGATATTGTTACTCTAGGAACTAGGATAACCTTCACAGTGATAGGTACCCTAGGTGTAACGACTATCTAACCATGTAGGCCCTTAGGGCCTCCACAAGCCTCTCTGATGCCATGATAAACAACAAGAATGGAAGGAAGTGCATCAATGTATGGAAGCCCAAACTACTAAGGCTCTTTGTCAACAGGGTGGACCTTCACCCTAGTTGTCCTGTCTACTAACTAGGTCATTGTGTTGTAAGAAATCAGTATAGTCCCATCAACACCCCATAACCCAATCATATCCTGGTATGGCCTTGCAATGAAGTCATCTATGGTCAATGTAGTATCAAGTTGGTGTGTCCCTCTAAGAGGGGACATAACTATCCACCTCGTGGCTCTAATAGCCCCCGGATTTGATATGCCAACTCCCCTTTGCTAGGGGATGATCTTCTCGTAGACGCAAAATATAACCAAAGTAGGGTGACTCAAGGGATTCCTCTATAGCCTAACAACACGGTATAAGTCATGATAATTAGCACCCAATATGTCCACACCCCAAGCATAAATCCTCCCATATTGATCAATAGATTGAATGATGGGAGCCCAACATTACAAAATATCTTCCCCACCCTTGTCTCCCACTAAATGTAAGGCCAAAATACCAATGACAACCTTACGTAGGGTGGGGGCGTGTGGAGGAAACAAAAATAACTCGCATGCCCTTCTTGCACCTATATTGGGTTCCCTATCATCCCCCTTGTATGTTTCCCAACCGCTAGATATAGCGGTTGTTCCCATATTGTCCTAATGTCAATTACTTGTCGGTCATATGAACACCCAAAATCCTATGAACATCCTTGAAAGTAATCATCCACTCTCCCTAACTCCAAGAAACCAGAAATTATTCTGTCGGCATCCCAATAGCTCAATAAGTCACACAATAAATAATTGGTTGACATTATTAACGTCATCTATGAAATCCTCCATATACCATTTCATGCTGTATCAAATTTATCTCCCTCCGATTCAACCGACTAGTAATCCCTAGAATCCACTCACACTCTCGGCTTGGCTCCAATGAACGTATAACTCCTTCATGTTCACCAAAATAATAAAAAGAGAAAGTTAACAACATGATTCAACACATAAGCTCATCAAAAACAATACAAAACAACTTAAAATCCAAAAATCCTAAATTAGCTAAAAAAATATTTTTCCTCGACAATTATGAAACCACTTGCCCTATATAGAGTGGCGGTTACATAATTTCCATGGCAGCTTGCAAACCGCTACACTGTGTAGAGTATTGGTTACATAACGCCACCTAGAACAAACAATCCATCCCCTATGACCCAAAAACTCAAAAAAATGCAAAAATTGATCATTTTAGACAAAATGAAAGACAAACCCACTTAGGCGACCCCTTAGGGAACATTTTAAGTCAATAATTTTCAAAAATAACCCCCCCTAGGTGTAGATTTTTCAAATTTTTACATTTTAGGTTTCAAATAAACAAATGCAAAATACTAACCTTTCTCTTAGCCATTGGATCTCTCACTCATGGGGCCATGATCATGTTGACGTGCTCTTTGATTTGATTGTATCCACGCTCAAAATGGTGATAGGTAATCCAAAGCTCCAAAATCACTATGAGGGTAAGTGCAAATGAATTTGAAAATGAATGGTTAATATATATATATATATATATATATATATATATATATATATATATATATATAAAACCATTCATTTACGCAATGTATATATATATATATATATATATATGTTTTGTTTTAACTGTGTGTTGAGTGTGTGTGTTTTATAGGGATGGAGTGTTGGCGCATGTATACTTCTATCCCCGCATGCAAATGATAATTCCTCGTGTTGTTTTGTTTTAGCATTTATTTTTCTATATCATATCTATTTTCACTTGAGTCTTCTTTTAATTTTGGAGGTAGTGGAATCTTGAATGACATCACTTTGACACATGGGCGTGTCAGGTATAACTTCTGACTCCCCATTTTGGGAACGTCATACTTAGACTCTATGTTTTACACCTCTTCATGGCTAAAATGCTTCTCTGAGGGGGCAATATGTACGTACCCAAATTTTCACGTGCTACATTGTCAGAAACGGTTCAAAAGTCCCCAATGATGATTCATGTCTTTTCCAAAGGTGTTTGAGCCCCTTTTCCTCTTTACAGTTTATATTTGTAGCTTAAAATACCTTACTTAGCCATTTCCTACTTTTCCTTAGCTTTCCATAACATTTTCCCTTCGTTTTCAGCCTATTAGTTATGTAATCATCGCCCTACTTAGGTGGTGGTTACGCAACCGCCACCTAGGGTAGTTATGTGCATTTTGACCGAGACTTCCTCGACGTGATTCAAACACATGTTAACTTCTTTCAGTTCACCGTAATAAGTGCCCCAATGATGATACAGGTCTCTTCGCAAGGTGTTCGGGATCCAGAAAAGCCTTACGGATATGCGTTAACATCCCGCTTGGCCCCGTGTGCTTTGTTTTCCCTATTTTTCCTCTTTTCTTGGCTTTTTGGTCTTCAGTGACGAAACCGCCGCCCTGCCTGGGCGGCGGTCTCGTGACCGCCTCCCGAAAGGGCGGCGGTCCTGTAACCGCCGCCCTGAGCAGGGCGGCGGTCCTGTGCGCGTTTTCCAGAACGTGCTTTTGACGGAACGCACGCAAAGATCAACGACTCACCAGCTTTTCTTGCCGACTTAAGCTTGCATTAATGTTTTTGGTCCCCTGGAATAGTGTTTTTCTTTTGTTTAATGTTTAGGAGTTCAGTTTGGATTTGATCTTTGCATGTTTGGATTCCTATAAATGCATGGTTTGTGCACATGCAAATGGCCCCTGATTTTAGTTCTGAATTTTGCTCCAAAGTTTGTTTTAAATTTCTTGTTGCAGTAGATTTAGTTTTCCTTTGCTTAGGTTTCTAGTTTTCCATTGAGTGCCTTGGTTAGTTTTGTATTGCAGCTGGTAAGCCACATATCCAACTTGTGCAAGTGCAAACATCATTTGGGCCACCATTTTCAATCCAATCTTCATGTTTTCAAGATTACATGGTCGCTTTTAGTTTGCTTAGGATTGGTAGAACAGCTTTATTGCGCAGTTTGTTTTAGCTTTATGTTACCGTTGGTAAGCCACGCACTCCAACTTCAGTGCAGATAAAGATTATTGTTTTGGAGTAGAACGGTCTAGGTAGCCATTAAAGTTGCAGGTTTTGCTCTTCATACAAAGCTAGTCTCGTGTTCCTGACGCTTTGTTGCATGATTCGCAGAGAGACCCCGCTAGGAATTGCATAGGCCAAGCTCGTACTCTTGTGCTATCCCTCTCCTATCCGCATTCTATTCTCGCCTCGCATTTTGAAGGTGTCCATTGATCCAAATATCTATTCCGCTGATGCAAGCATTTCACGCTTTTTCTCGGATTCACGTGAGCACAAAGAACGTGGAGATCATACTTGAGGGGACAAGAACATACATGCACCGCCGGATTCGCCACCGCTCGCGAAATCCGTGTTCCATCTTTCAAAGTTTTAGTTAGAACTTATCAAATAAAGTAGTTAATCGCTTTATTTCAGTCATTTCCATTCTCGATATTGCCGGGGAGGTTGTGGGGATTGATAGTTTCTGAGAAACTATGATTCATTCCTCACTTCTGAGGTAGGATCGAGAATCTTGCAGATAGATTAGTTATTTCCTTGTTTAGAATAGATATACGAAATTGCACAGACAAATAGCTACACTCGGCTATTTTGTTTGTTTTACGTTGTTAGTTTAGTTATCAATTCTAAATATTTTAAATAGCTGCTTTCTTATAAATTGCCAGAAAATACAAAAAGAAATTATATATGTTAGAAGTACACTTAGTTTTTACTTTATCATAGTTTGTTTCATTACTGCTTTTGTATGACAATTACGGGACCTAGGGAGCCCAGGGAATACATTTTCGAGCCAATTGTGCCCCAGCCCAATACCGTAGTGGCAATAATCGATATTGACCAAAACCTTAGGATACAAGTCTTCCAAACAACAATGTACTTCCAACAGATCAGTCACAATGAGAGGGTTAAATATCGAAGACGACAAGCACATCTGCTTTTGGTCAAATCAGCCAAACTACAAAGTTATCCTAGAAAACATCCGCATGACCAGTAGAGGATTTGAAAAGAACAAATATTCGGGTGCGATCCTTTAGTTCCACAGCCAGACGCTGGAGACACCCTAGTAGATATAGATACCAGCTTAAGAATCCAAGTCGCTAGAACACCTGTGAGGTATTCTGAGAAAATCGCACAATTGCTGATTCTAAACGTAGAAGCTGAAAAGGCTTACGACTACTGGATACTAGGGATCAGAACTTGATCTCCCGTATGACCATAACGGGACCGCAACAACCAAGAGTCTATGGTTGTGATCCCCAGATCCCACAGCCCAACGAATCCACAAGTCAGTTAGATATAGACACTGGCCTACGCACATTAGTATTTCAGTCCACCCCACTTCCACCTATCATTATTCAACAACTATCCCTTACTAGATATACAACTAAACGAAGCTAGAGAATTTTGACTAGGCCAGAAAATCGTCCATAGAGTCGACTATTTTCATTGTCCGCCATATGACCTTATCAGGAGATATATACGAAACAATCCCAGGTCACTTCCCACGTATTCCGCAGCCCATAGATCGAATCACGCCAGAGCTCGATATTGATTGGAGCCTTCGAGCAGTCATCCTCGCTGATCGATCTATCACACCAGTCCAAGTAAGAAGGGCCTTCTTTGCCTTAGATTCGCAAATACCATTAGTGCGTGTCGAAGACATTAGATTGCCTAACTAGCTTGTCAGCATATTCTACCCCCACCGGCTGTCTCGGCACGACCTCGGGAGGTCGGGTACGCAGAAGAGTTACTTGTCGATTCTCACGCTCGCCTGTCACTTTTCCGACGTACAAAATTGGTGAACCCGACGTGAAACAAGCAATTCTTTCACCTTCTCTTTGAGAAGTTTCATCTTCTCCAAATCACCTTCGCTCCTTCCCATTATTCTGCGGGTATTCATATACCCCCCGAATATGTCGGGATTCGATGCATACGGCAGACCCCTCTTGGGTCTTGAGGCATACTACGCCCAACAAAATAGGCAATCATCACCCTCACTCTCAATGTGGGGCGACAACTATTCAACTAACCAATTGTCAACACAAACACCAAGGACTAGATATAACTCGTCCTTTCAAACAGAGGGGTTGGAGCAAATTGCTCAAACACAAACAGAGCCTTCAGGCTCAAACAATATGACATTGACTGGAGAATCTGCTTCATCTCCTCAGGTGTTACTTAGACCACATATTAGTAGACAATCGGATCCATACCTGGTCTTGGATGATGGACAATCAATACCTTATCCTAGGAGTGAACAACGCTCCCGGGGTATGTACCCACCTATAGGAGGTTTACAAGTACAACCTGAGACCCATTTTCAAGAAAATACCTCTACAGGAAATATTCTTGGAGAAACTTGGCAAGATAGCAATCAATTCATGACAGGCTATCACATGCCTATACAACACCGGGATATACAACAAACGCCACCAAGGCACGATATCATGGCTTCACCAAACGAAGTCATTTCAAATCTAATGGAAAAGGTTAGAGGATTAGAACTTGCCCAAGCAAGTCAAAATTCAAGAATCATACAAACAGGGAATTCCAATCCTCCGCACCATCCTAGCCAAGTAGATCTCCTCACAGGAGTAGGCACACTGGGTATGACTCCTCAATATTCACAACAAGTACCAACTAGACCCACTATCGCCAGTACTGTTCCTCTAGGTCCAGTGCAAAGCAATCCATTCCTGGATAGTACCCCTTCGTACTTAAACATGTACTCCAAATCACCACAAGGGGATTTGTACTCATCCCCCGGCATGTTTACTCAAATACAAGGATTGCCTTATGCCCCTGCTAACGCGTACGTTACGCCATATCAACAACCCGTTCCGCCACCACCTCCTCAACAAGCACCATCAATGGTTGAGACGTATGCAATAGGGACTTATTCAGAATATTTAAAAGAGCCCTTAGATTTCGCCATACGAAGCGTTATGCTTCCAAGGCCTCTTCCCGATTTGCCTAAATACAAAGGAGAAGGAGATCCGAATGCGCATATCAAAGCTTATGCTACAGCCATTCGTGAATTACTCCCATGGGATGGGGTTGTTGCTAAAATATTCCCTAAGACATTGGAGGGCATTGCTCTTGATTGGTATTATAGATACCCGAGGCTTCCATACATTCATTCAAACAACTCGTGTCTGAGTTCATCAAAGCCTTCGACATGAACAAACTACTAAGGACAGGAATCAGGGAGTTCTTGCACATCAAGCAAGAACATAACGAATCTGTCGCCCATTTCATCCAAAGGTGGCGCACAGTCCTTTATTCCTCGGCAAGCGCTCCAAACATGGATCAGATGGAACTATGTGATTTATTCCTTCATTCTCTTAGCAGAGAGGTGAAGGAAGAAGTCCAGAAGTTCCCACTAAGGACTTATGACGAAGTACTTGAGAGCGCTCTGCGAATTGATCAAGCAGCGATAGATAGTGGCCGTAAGACGTATGGAACAAACGGGAGGTTAATCACCTCTACTCAAAATATTACAACCACCACAAACGTCAATCAAGGACCCAAAATCCTCAACAAAAATCGTGGGGTAACAACGGATGGGGTAACTGACCAGCCCAAGAGGGTAAATGTCATTAATACTCCGTCGCAAACAAACAACCAAAGAAACAACAATTTTACCCCGACGATCAATACGGTGGATTTTAATAATCCACAACAACAACGGCGAAATCCCATGCAAGGACCAAGCCAAAACTCATTTGGTTACCAAAACCAAAGTCAAAACCAAAAACAACAATTCCAAAACTTTGGTCCTAATAGGCAACAGTTTGACCGGAATTTTAGGCCACAATACACACCAAACCAACAAAACGGGAATTATAATCCCAATTCTTATTGTGGTTTCCATAAAATTCAAGGGCATGACACTAGAACGTGTCGTGATTACAACAAATTCATGCAACGCTTGCCAAATGAACAAAAACAATTTTTTATGGATATGTTCTTAGCAGATCCTACGTCGCCAACGGCAAATACCTTCGCAGGGGCAGTTTCCCCTCAGAATGCCCCTCTCAAGATCTTTAATGATCCACTCCCAAATCATGATAGCGATAGGTTAAAACCAACTGGAACAAACAAAGGTGTAATAACAGGAAATAACGATCACGAGGCCTCAACCTCGCTAAATCCGTTGGTCGCGCCACAACTAGGAAGTCAACCACGACCTAAGGTAGTTGGATTAGTAGAGTTAGATTCCGATTTACCCGTTGAAGCAATTACAAGGACACGAGAATATTTCTCTCAATCAAGTCCTAGCCATCTGCCGGAAGCAGATAATGTCCAACAAACCATAGCAAAACCTATGGGTGCTTACGATCTAATTAATGATCTAACAAAAACCTTCTCGCATATTTCATTCCTTGATTTACTAAAGAATTCCCCTGCTCATAGGGCTGCTCTTTTAGAGGCGTTAGGTTTGGGTCATTTAATTAGTATCACTCCACCACCAGAAGCACAAGTAAATCATATAGATTTTGATGTTTATCCTCCGGGACAAGCAGAGAGGGATGTCGAATTCATATTCGAAATAAGTAAAATGCCTACAGATGCTGAGATCGCACGCCGAGGCGATCCAGCCCTACACTTGCAAGTACAAGTTTATAATAACTATGTAAAACGGGCAATGGTTGATGACGGGGCTGCAGTTAACATAGTCCCTTTCTCTTTTCTCCAAAAATTGGGATATGGAGAAACAAACTGTTCTACTACACGAAATACCTTGAGAGGCTACGATAGCCTTAAAGCCACATCGATAGGAACTATAATATTACCGGTCACCTTAGGACCTAAAACAATCCTAACTGAGTTTTATATTATAGATCGGGAAACCAATTATAATATGATCCTCGGCCGACCATGGATTCACCGCATGAAAGCAATCCCTTCCACGCTATTTCAAGAAGTAAGATTCCTGCATCTAGGAAGGGTATTTGTAGCCAAAGGCGATCCAAAGCCATTTGACGTACACCTAGCTGATTTAAAGAAGAGACCAGGTGTACACTCAGAATTCGAACTGCCAACAAACCAACTTAACAAACCCTCCGACTCAAAGCCAGAGGAAAAGTTGATACCTACAACGGATCTTGAAACTACCAACATAGTCCAAACAATTCCAAAAGGTAAAACTAAAGAGACAGTATCATTAGAGACTACTGCGAAGATCATTGAATTAATAGAACAAGATTCACCAATATTCTTACCATTCGATTCAAGGGCATAGGATTTTCCTTAGGTGTTGGTTCCTTGCCAGCAGAAGATCTCTGTATGGTAGAGGTAGAGTATGCAAACACAACGGATACACCTACATCCATACTCCCACCTAAGTATTGACTCTCCATTTCGATGGAGCTAAATGCCGTTATGGAGCGGGGGCAGGTATAATTCTTACCTCGCCCGAAGAGAAGGTCCTCCCATTCTCTTTTAAATTAAACTTTGAATGTACAAACAACGGCGCTGAATACGAAGCCCTCCTCCTTGGCCTTACCTTAGCCAAAAGAATTGGTATTGATAATATCGTAGTTTTAGGAGACTCGCAATTAGTTGCAAACCAAGTTTCAGAGGTATATGAAACTAAAGCCGAACACTTGCAACTTTACAAAAACGCTGTATTAGATTTAAGCAAAGCGTTCAACTTCATATCCATCGAAGCAATTCCACGAGAGAAGAATCTTCTCGCCGATTCGATAGCAACTTCGGCATCACGCTTCACTCCAAGCAATGAGCTAGAAGATACTCATTTCACGGTATCCATTCGTAACGAACCATTAATAAAAACGATGATGGATCCTCTTTCAAACGGAAGTGAATCTACCATCCTAGACCATGTTGGAAATGATGCGGCTACTTTGGATTACTTAAATGCCCTTGCAGCATTACATCTCTCCTATCACACGCTGGATTTATCCCTGATCCCGCATTCATCTTCCTACTTCGGAAATCCCGTAACGAATCTTCCCTCGCAAAAAGAACCTAATATATACGTGGTGGAAAACGGGGATGATATAGATCTACCTCCGGCACCACCAGAGTTCGAAGAGGGTAATGCCTCTTTAATTGAAGAAACAATCGATGTCAACATCGGAACGGAAGATGAACCAAGAGTTTTAAAGCTAGGTTCTTCATTAACCCTGCAGGAAGTAGAGATACATACTCAGTTCTCGTGAGAACATCAGAAGGCATTTGCATTTAATTACAAAGAGATGACCGGAGTCGCACCCCACATTGCGGTGCACAACCTTGTCACTAGATCAGATGCAAAGCCTATTAAACAGAAATCAAGACCCATGAAACCCAAAGTAGCTCTCATGGTAAAAGAGGAGGTGATGAAACTCCTTCAAGTAGGATTCATCAAGCCAGTTGACTACTCCCAATGGGTATCCAACATCGTTCCCGTTCTCAAGAAGAATGGAAAGATACGCATCTGCATAGATTTTCGAGATATCAACAAAGCTTGCCCTAAGGACGACTTCCCATTACCATCCATAGACGTTATTGTTGATGCAACAAAGAGGTTTTGAACTCTTGTCTCTCATGGATGGATTCTCGGGATACAATCAAATCAAAATATCCGAGCAAGATCAAGCTAAAACCACGTTTATAACTCCTTGGGGAACCTATTGCTACGCTGTTATGCCATTCGGTCTCAAGAACGCTGGTGCTACGTACCAGCGGGCCATGACATACATATTTCATGATTTAATCCATAAAATTGTGGAATCCTATGTAGATGACTTGTTGGCTAAGGCCAAGAAGCGTTGTGACCATCCTGAAGTGCTCCGCATCATCCTTTCACGCCTAATAGAATACGGGGTTACCCTAAACCCAGAGAAATGCGTCTTCGGTGTAACGGCAGGAAAGCTCCTAGGTTACATCATTTCGTCACGAGGGATTGATGTTGATCCAGCCAAAATTCGGGCTGTCCTCGAAATGGTCCCACCCTCGAGTGAATCTGGAATCAGATCATTTCTCGGGAAGTTGGGTGCAATCCGGAGATTTATCCCAGATCTAAGCTTCGCCGTTCATCCAATCAACAATTTACTCAAGAAGGACTATAGCATTAATTGGACTGAAGATTGCAATGAAGCTTTTGATGCTGTCAAGCGTTTCTTGTTATCACCGCCTACGCTAATGCCACCAAAGCTAGATCGCCCTTTAATTTTGTACTCACGGGCTACCGATGTTTCGTTAGCTTGTATGCTAGCCCAAGAAGACGATGACAAGAGAGAGCGTGCAATTTATTTCATTAGCCGAACATTGCTCGACTACGAAACGCGCTATACACAAGCGGAACGAGAATGTCTTGCCATAGTCTTTGCTACTAAACGCCTAAGACACTACATGCTAAATCAAGAGACAAGGGTCATAGTAAAGACGGACCATTTACGGACTTTTCTCACACAAGGGTCCTTGTCCAAAAAAGCTGGACGTTTTATAACCTTAATGGGAGAGTTCGAATTAACTTTTGTAAACCAGAAGTCAGTTAAAGGACAAATCATTGCAGATTGGTTAGCTGATAACCCGCTAGACGGAGGCGATTTAGTAGACTTAGACTTTCCAGATGAATGTGTTTACTACGTCGAAACCCGACCTGCTATATCTGAGTGCCCTTGGTACGCTGATATTATTAGTTATATCATGGACCATAAGTACCCAGAAGGAGCTACACCTCAACAAAGAAGACGGTTACGTATTGTCGTAACTAAATACGTCATTATAGAGCAAGTCCTCTATCGGAAAGCATTCGATGGGATGCTCTTAAGGTGTGTCGACACAGAAGAGTCCAAGAAGATTCTCCATGAATCCCATAGCGGTATATGTGGAGGCCACTTCGGTGGCCATGCCACCGCTCGAAAAATACATCGAATGGGCTATTTCTGGCCCACTCTAGAACATGACACAATAGAGTTTGTACGCAGGTGTCATAAATGTCAGGAGTTCTCTCATGAGATCCACATGCCGGCACAAGCTTTGCAACCAATCGTTACTCCATGGCCCTTTTCTACATGGGGCCTAGATTTGATAGGGAAATTCTCTCCCTCGTCCACAGACGGCCACAATTTTATAATCACGGCCACTGAATATTTCACTAAATGGGTAGAGGCCATGCCTCTTACAACTGTACCTGGTTCTGTAATCGCTAAGTTCATTTTGAACCAAATCATTTGCAGGTACGGTATCCCGCAAATCATTATCTCAGATAATGGAACTTCTTTTAAAAATGAAGAGGTTCGTGAATTATGCAACAAATTTAAAATCAGCCATCATACGGCCTCCTTGTACTATCCCCAAGCCAATGGGCAGGCTGAAGCAACAAATAAAACACTGAAAGCCATTCTCCTTAAAACAGTGAAAGAAAACAAGCGGGATTGGCATTTAAAGTTATATCCGGCCTTGTGGGCCCATCGAACTTCAATAAGAACTCCGACAGGAGCAACTCCTTTCTCACTGGTATTTGGGTCAGAAGCAGTTCTCCCACTCGAAGTTGAAATCCCCAGTCTCCGCATTTCGCTACAAGGGATTCTGGATGAGGATGCTTACAGAGAAGCGCGTCTTTCTCAATTAGAAAGCCTCGATGAAACTAGGTTAAATGCTGAACAACGACATAGAGTCTATGCCGACCGGATGTGCCGGCAGTACAACAAGAAGGTCTATGAACGTGACATATACGAAGGTGACCTAGTTCTAAGGTTAGACAGCCGGATCGACAAGAAGACTGGCGAAGGAAGGAAATTCCGGCCCAAATGGTTGGGCCCATACCGAGTCACAAAAGACTACGGAAATGGTGCATACCTCTTATGTACGCTAGAAGGTGAGGAGTTTGGCGAAACAGTCAATTCTCTCCACCTCAAGCGCTTTACGCGTAGTTAGCCTAACCGCCTATATAACTATCTACATTGCATTTTCATACAAATTAGGATCATTTTGTCCACTTGTTCTTACACAAATTGTGATCAAGGAATCTATTCTCAAAGCAATTTATTTCAAACTCGTGATGTTTCTGGCATAAAGTTCTTTAATCATATCTCTCCATCTTTAACATTATCAAATCACTTCAGAATCTTTTATCAAACAAATTCAGACATGACGAAGTCCTAATGGTAACCATACCAAGATCTGCAAGTTTGTTCTCGCTTTGATTTCTTCTTAGGATAGGTGTCTTGCCTATGGTCTGTTCTAGAAGCTTCATGGTGTCACATCTATCCCATATACGCATCTCTTTGGAAATAAGCATATACTGACAGTTTACTCAGATAGACAAGTCAAGAAGTGATTGAAACAGAAAATTTTATTTTACACATTTCCTTGCCCCACCAACCTTCGGTGATGAGCTTGCGTCTCTTACTAGTGACGTAGGGTTGGGAAAGGATGGAAATGCCCTTACTCGCCTATGCCTTGCCCACGGTGATAAACCCATGCTTCTTACAGGTAGCATGGGGCAAAGTGTAGGGGGTCCTTTAAACAAAGTGAATGTTAAAAAGTCATAAAACAATCAATTCAAACTTTGAGTCAATAAATGAATGAATCAGATGTTCAAAATTCCAAGAGAGTTAAAAATCCTAAAAACCCAGATTTTGTCTACTATGTGGCCATCTACGGGTCTAAGTCTGGATAAACCGCAAAGCAAGTCGCACCCAAAACTATGAAGTCATTCAGGTAGAGTAAGCTTGTAGTTCTTAACTTGGTTCCACCAAAGCTTCGCCTGTCTTTTATCACTATCATTTCACCATATTTCATAACTTGCGCCCTTCTTGGCTCTTGGTGATGAGCCCTCGCATCTTACTAGTTGCGTGGAGTTAGGAGTGGGGCAAGTTAATCTGTTCATCATACTGGTTATTTTCATCACTTTGCCAAAACAAATCATGAGATATCCAAAATTGCTCACAGAAGCTAAGATTTAAGATCACAATATATCTACAATATCATGTATCAGCATCATGAAACACAAAAAGAAAACAAACATTTGCACCATCTGTTTTCCATTGCATACATTCTAGAAAGCATATAAAACATACATCGTAGTATACACAAAACAGTTGGAAATAAAGAAAGTAGAATACAAATGACAAGTTTTGATCCAAAACCGACGCATATATATAAATAAATCAAGTTTATATACAATGCCATCATGCGCTAGGCATGGTCAAAACGCTCAAAGAGCCCGTAATACACAAAAGAATGTAACTACAGATACAGAAAGCCAAGTGGCCTCTCAACCCCTGCGCGATCCCGCTGAAGGTGCGCGCCCTCGCCTAGGACTCCGGCTACGCTGGCGCTCTGAATGGACGGAGGGCTCGGGGTCCCTAGGGGCAGTCGTGGTCTCGCCATGAGAGCGGCTCCTCATAAGACGCTCGGCTGTCCTATAGCCTGCCAACTCTGTACGGAGAGTTGACACCATCTTGGCCACATGCCAAACGGGAGCGAAGACGTCAGTGTGCCTGCCGGCTGCTGAGGGCTCTCCGGCATCCACGGATAACTCCGTACGGGTCTTATCCATAGGGATCATCAAAGAATCGACGCAAACCCTACGGATTAGATCCCGCCACTCATCAACAGTCTCTGCAAAGCAAAGAAAGAAAAACAAATTAGAAACTAGGCAAAAGATTAAAGTATACACAATGCAAATATAAGGAGAGTTAACATTCGAAAACAAATCCTAAAACAAAACAAGCATTGAAAGGAGGAGAAGATAACTTACTCGGATCGCCAGGCCTCCAAGATGGGTCGCCAGGGCCAGCACCTGCTGCTGATGCCGCTGCCGACTGAGGAGCTACTCCTGTAGTTGGGGCAACATGGCGCCCCGCAACGGACTCATCGTCTCCACCATGACCTCGGGAGAGTGGCTCCTCAGAGGCCACGGTCTCTCTCTCTGCACTCTCCTCCTCTCTCTCTGCCCGCAAAATATCCTGAGTATCATGCCACTCAGGATCGCTCTCGTCCCGTCTCGCTCGCCTCCGACCCTCCTCTCGTGTGCTCCTCAGAATCGGAGTCAATATCTATAGGGTCGTCACTGCTATGAGCAGGACCTGCAGCAATCTGAAGTAATGGTGCCCGAGGCGCACCAGCTCTCCCTCTGGCCCGAACTATCCCTCTGGCTGCAATAGGAATGCCAGGGGTAATCACTGTCCAACCACGGCCTCTAGGCCCCCCTCTAGCCTCTCGGACTGATCTATAAACGGGTGCTACTGGAGGAAGCATAGCCGCGTAGGGGAGGCCAAACTGCTGAGGAACCCTGCTGAAGGGATGTACCTCTACCCGGCCCACACGATCAATAACCTGCCCTGTGATGGAGCAGGAGATCAATGTCGTAGTCTCCTCTCCCCATATACCGGCCATAAGCTGGTACGGTGTAGCCTCCATGTCTGCCGTGGTAAGGGTGGCTACTGGCTGGTGAGGTGCTCTGAGCACTGACATACCTGACCATCGGGCTGCCCTCACCGCCCCGGGATCTGCCACCGCCACGCCTCTGCCATACGGAATGAAACGCTCATACACCCAACTCATGACTAGAGTGGGGTGGCTCAAAGACTGTCCCTGCAATCGGACCACCCTGTATAAGTCATGGTAGGTGGTCCCCAAAATGTCTGCGCCCCAGGCGTATTTCCGGCCATGTCCCTCTATCTGTGCAATGATGGGGCCCCAGCAGTATAACAATGTATCCCCTCCCTTGTCCCCGATCAGTCTCGAGGCAAGGATCCCCATGATGGCCTGTCGAAATACGGGGATGGGCAAAGAAGGAATGGATCTAACTCTCACTCCCTTCTTTGGCCCCGTGGAAATAGCTGCATCCCCCATATAACCTGCCCACTGTGCAATCTGTGCTCTGGACCCAGCTGTCTCCAGTGTGAGTCTCCTCCCGATGATCGGGACCCCCAGGATGCGATAAACATCCTCCAAAGTGATGGTCCACTCACCACGGACCCCAGCGGCAATGCGGAAGGTGTTCCGACCGCGTCCCAATATGAAAATAGGTCACAAAGAATCTGATCGATGGAGCAACGTGGGGCACACGCGACAAACGTAATATACCGCCCTCTCGCAATGTGTCCTCCTCATCTCCGAGAGGGCATCCAAAACCCCGGCAGCCACCACACTCTCTCTCCCGGCTCCATCTAATGTACTCCTCTTTTGCCTCGCATACACCCAAAAACACACAAGAAGAGTAAGTTAGTATCTAAACAACATCAAGAGAAGCGTAAAAACACGACAAATGCTAAAAATACAAGTAAAAGCTTTTAAGTAAGGTTCTTGTGCATTCTGTGCAAAACCGCCGCCCTGAGCAGGGGGGGGCGAACCGCCGCCTTAAGGGCGGCGGTCTCGTGACCGCCGCCCTGTACAAGGCGGCGGTCGTGTAACCGCCGCCTGTCTCGGGCGGCGGTCGCGTCCGAAACCCACGCGGGTTTTTAAACCTAAAAAGTCCCAAAAAAGTGAAAAATGACCATTTTAACAAAAACAAAGCCTACCCAGTAGGCGCCCCCCCTAGGTGGACCCTTTAAACCAAACATTTTCGAAAATAGCCCCCCCATTGCAAAGAATTTAGCATTTTAAAATTGAAAGGGGAAAAACACAAAATGGAAGAAAACCAACCTGTGATCGCTGAGGTCGGTGTTCCGCTCGTGGAGGCATGATCTCTATCTCACTACGGATGTTTTGACTCTACTCGCGTAAGAAACCGTCACCGTGGGTCCCAGAGCTCAAAATCAATCAAATCGACTCGCGCAAATGAATAGGAAAATGGGCCCACTTTCATATATATATCGTTCTGTTTCGTTTTAAAATGACTTTTTCGCAGGTTCGGAGCGCCGACGGAGGTAAGTTTCTATCCTCGCACAAACGGTACGTCCTCTTTCTCTATTATTTTAACGTTTATTTTTCAAATTATTGTATCTATCTGCATTTGAGTGCTCTTTTCATTTTGCAGGTAGCGGGAATTTTAGGGCGGCGTCATTTCAACACACGGGCGTGTAAGGTATAATTTCTCACTTCCCATTTCGGGACGGCCATGCTCGGACCCACCGTTTTATGCCTCTTCATGGCTAAAACGCTTCTCCGAGGGGGCAATATGTACGTACCCAAAATTGTAAGGTACTGTACTGCGGAACGGTGTAATAAGTGCCCCAATGATGATACAGGTCTCTTCGCAAGGTGTTCGGGATCCAGAAAAGCCTTACGGATATGCGTTAACATCCCGCTTAGCCCCTGTGTGCTTTGTTTTCCCTATTTTTCCTCTTTTCTTGGCCTTTTGGTCTTCAGTGACGAAACCGCCGCCCTGCCTGGGCGGCGGTCTCGTGACCGCCTCCCTGAACAGGGCGGCGGTCCTGTAACCGCCGCCCTGAGCAGGGCGGCGGTCCCGTGCGCGTTTTCCAGAACGTGCTTTTGACGGAACGCACGCAAAGATCAACGACTCACCAGCTTTTCTTGCCGACTTAAGCTTGCATTAATGTTTTTGGTCCCCTGGAATAGTGTTTTTCTTTTGTTTAATGTTTAGGAGTTCAGTTTGGATTTGATCTTTGCATGTTTGGATTCCTATAAATGCATGGTTTGTGCACATGCAAATGGCCCCTGATTTTAGTTCTGAATTTTGCTCCAAAGTTTGTTTTAAATTTCTTGTTGCAGTAGATTTAGTTTTCCTTTGCTTAGGTTTCTAGTTTTCCATTGAGTGCCTTGGTTAGTTTTGTATTGCAGCTGGTAAGCCACATATCCAACTTGTGCAAGTGCAAACATCATTTGGGCCACCATTTTCAATCCAATCTTCATGTTTTCAGTACCATGGTCGTTTTAGTTTGCTTAGGATTGGTAGAACAGTTTATTGCAGGTTTGTTTTAGCTTTATGTTACTGTTGGTAAGCCACAGACCCAACTTGTGCAGACAGCATTATTGTTTTGGAGTAGAACGGTCTAGGTAGCCATTAAAGTTGCAGGTTTTGCTCTTCATACAGGCTAGTCTCAGGTTCTGGACGCTCTTTGTTGCATGATTCGCAGTAGACCCCGCTAGGAATTGCATAGGCCAAGCTCTGTACTCTTGTGCTATCCCTCTCCTATCCGCATTCTATTCTGTCTGCATTTTGAAGGCTGTCCATTGATCCAAATACTTATTCCTGTTGATGCAAGCATTTCACGCTTTTCTGGATTCACGTGAGCACAAAGAACGTGGAGATCATACTGAGGGGACAAGAACATATGCACCGACGGATTCGCCACTGTTCTGCGAAATCCAGGTTCCATCTTTCAAAGTTTTAGTTAGAACTTATCAAATAAAGTAGTTAATCACTTTATTTCAGCTTATTTCCATTCTCGATATTTCCGGGAGGTTGTGGGGATTGATAGTTTCGAGAAACTATGATTCATTCCTCACTTCGAGGTAGGATCGAGAATCTTGCAGATAGATTAGTTATTTCATTGTTTAGAATAGATATACGAAATTGCACATGCATAAATAGCTACACTCACTCTATATTTTGTTTGTTTTACGTTGTTAGTTTAGTTATCAATTCTAAATATTTTAAATAGTTGCTTTCTTATAAATTGCCGTAAAATACAAAAAGAAATTATATATGTTAGAAGTACACTTAGTTTTTACTTTATCATAGTTTGTTTCATTACCGCTTTTTGTATGACAATTACGGGACCTAGGAGCCCAGGAATACATTTTCGAGCCAATTGTGCCCCACCCAATACCGTAGTGGCAATAATCGATATATTGACCAAAACCTTAGGATACAAGTCTTCCAAACAACAATGCACTTCCAACGTATCAGTCACAAATTGAGAGGGTTAAATATCGAAGACGACTCAAGCACATCTGCTTTGGTCAAATCAGCCAAACTACAGGTTATCCTAGAAAACATCCGCATGACTGTAGAAGGATTTGAAAAAGAACAAATATTCGGGTGCGATCCTTTAGTTCCACAGCCAGACGCTGGGAGATACCCTAGTAGATATAGATACCAGCTTAAGAATCCAAGTCGCTAGAACACCTGTGAGGTATTCTGAGAAAATCGCACAATTGCTGATTCTAAACATAGAAGCTGAAAAGGCTTACGACTACTGGATACTAGGGATCAGAACTTGATCTCCCGTATGACCATAACGGGACCGCAACAGCCAAGAGTCTATGGTTGTGATCCGCAGATCCCACAGCCCAACGAGTCCACAAGTCAGTTAGATATAGACACTGGCCTACGCACACTAGTATTTCAGTCTACTCCGATTCCACCTATCATTATTCAACAGCTATCCCTACTAGATACAACAGCCAACGAAGCTAGAGAATTTTGGACTAGGTTAGAAAATCGTCCATAGAGTCGACTATTTTCATTGTCCGCCATATGACCTTATCAGGAGATATATACGAAACAATCCCAGGTCACTTCCCACGTATTCCGCAGCCCATAGATCGAATCACGCCAGAGCTCGATATTGATTGGAGCCTTCGAGCAGTCATCCTCGCTGATCGATCTATCACACCAGTCCAAGTAAGAAGGGCCTTCTTTGCCTTAGATTCGCAAATACCATTAATGCGTGTCGAAGACATTAGATTGCCTAACTAGCTTGTCAGCATATTCTACCCCCACCGGCTGTCTCGGCACGACCTCGGGAGGTCGGGTACGCACAAGAGTTACTTGTCGATTCTCACGCTCCATTTTAATCATTGCAAATAGATAGATAATTACTATATCTTCCATTTCCTTTGAAAATATTCTAGTGATAGATTACTTCCTTGCTTATCCCTGTGGGTTTGCAAGGAAGTTTCTTAGAAAGAAAGTTTCTGCATTAATTTAGAATCAACTGCAATATCTTTTCATTTGTAAAACCTCCATTGAATCCTTCTTTACTTTTGTCGGGGAAGTTGCAGGGAAGAAAAGATTCTAAGAAGCTTTGATTTCTCTGCATGCCTCGAGGAAAACAGAGGATCCACATCCATAATTACATGTTGGAAAATATTTTATTTTATCAGGATAGATTAGATATACTGCTGCACAAATAAATAGTTACATCCGGTTGTTTATTTGTTTAGGATATTTAATTAAATTGTAGAAGAAATTTCTTCATTTCTTCTATTTTTTCTAGAAAGCTCAGAAAATACAAAGAGATTAGCTTAGATTAGATTAGATTATTTTTTATTGCTTCATTTATTTTATATTAGAAAATACAAAAACATAGTTTAGTTTCATTTATTTAAATTAGCATGTTATTTTCTTTTGTAGATTAAATTGCAAAAATATACACATGACCACTTTCGGACCACAACAAAAGAGATTTTACGGTTGTGATCCTAGGGTCCCCTAACCGAACGGGCCCAAATAATTCATAGACATAGACACTAGATTATGTGCCCTAGTCTTTAGAACATCCCCACATCTAGTAGATATTGTTAAATAGCTTAACATACTTGACAACGACACTTATTGAGCTTTCGTGTTCTGCATACAAGACCAACTCATCCCACATAGACCTTGTGTAACCACACCTCTTTCTCATTTATTCCATGACATTTTCTAGACATCCTTACGAGGCACCCGCAGGTTAATTTCCACACATTTTGTAACCAGTTGAGATATTTTCACACACAAACATTGATTCAATTTTACGTGTGTGCATTCTTCTTGATGGCTCCATTACACCCACTCGGGTTATAGAGGATTTTATTTCCTAGACGAGAAAGATACCTTTCACACCCATAGAGAACATTAGATTTCCCTAAAAAAATATTATCATATACACATCTATTTCTGCTTCCATATAACCATCCATTCAATTCACATCAGTTGTCCTACAGTCCCATGCGTCCTAAACGCCACGTGTTGATTTTCAATCGTATAGTCCCATTTTTAGACAAGTTGGGAAATGAAGAAATACTTGTCAAAATTGAGAAAATAATGGATAAACCCTTTTACATCAACCTAAAATATCCTAATGTCGGGCTTATTTTGAACCCAAATGGGGTTGGAACTAGCTAAGGTGGTTGGATAAATTGGAAGAAAATAATCGAAATTTAAACGCATTCAAATCATATTTTACAACAGTTGGAAAGTAATTTAAATTTGAAACCCTAATGTTGTAATATTCAAAATAGCATAACTTTTTCTACACAACTTCGATCTAGGCAAATGACATATGCTCGAACTCGAAAAATACCAGAATAAGATGATGTAGAACAATTTATAACTACCTAACATGCAAATATGGCCCTCCTACTATTTCGCCCCACACATTTAGGGTCGATTAGGGCATCCAATATTTCCCAACAATGATTAAATTAATCCTCGAAGCTATCACTAATTTATGAATCCCAAATAACCTCGAAATTCTCTAAAAACCTTAGATTGATTTTTATTCGAAAGGAAAACACAATAGAAGTTGAAAAGGGCTTAAATTCCTCAAAACTTAGTGTTTTCGCATGAAACAAAGACAAAAATAATCCTTGAATTTATATCTTTCCAACAAGCCCAAAATCACCAAATTCCAAGGGTGGGAAGACCCCCAAAAAGCTGTCACAAAACCTAGAACAGGTCGCTGCCCTAAAGTCAATCAAAATTTGTAAATTCAATATCTCACAAAATACCCAACCAAATCACGCAAATGACATATCAAAATGTTCACAAAATTATGAGGAATCCAATGAGTATTTTTGCAGATTTTTTTGGGCACGAAATGTGGAAAAACAACCCCAAACCCTAGTCACTAGGGTTAGAAAAACATGATTTGCACTAAAATATTCCACCAAGGAAATTCACCACACTTAGGGCATAAACAATAATGATAATCCACCACAATAATGCAAATATAAGTCTTCAATCAGATCTTCAATAGCTCCAACTTGATTGTCAAAGAGAGAGAGCAACAACTAGGGCATACATCCCATTTCTCCAAGCATGGAGAGACATAAATGATTTAATCAACATAACATAATGACATCCATGTAACCTCTTTTTTATAAGATAAGGGGTGCAACATTTAAATGGCCGACATATCCCTTTTTGGAGGGAAAACATAAAACTTGATTAAAATACTTTTAAAAACTCACTTATTGTGCACTTTTTTTATTTTATTAATTTAATATTAAGAAATTATATACCTATGTGTACTTTTTAAGACTAAATAAAACTCCCACTTGTAGTGCTAGGCATGCCAAGGCGTTATAATGAAAATAACAGACAACATACATTTCAAAACAATCCCCTAGCTTCATCCTCAAACCCACAGGGAGAGAAAATGGGTTGAAGGTATTCAATTATTTGTCTTCGTAAATGTCCTAGAAAAGGGGGCATTACAGTCCTCCCTTCCTAAGATTGTTCTCCCTTAAGTAATCACAAGTTCCTAGATCCCAAATGAATCTCAACTACTTCATGGTTTTTATGTTTGTACCTACACAAGAAAATATTATATGAAATAAAACATGATTTTTATACACACTCTCTTGGGCCTGTAGTTATGGGAGTTAGCCCCCCATTATTGCTTTTTGTAGCCTCACTAATTTCATGCATTTGATGGTTTCCCCATACTTCCTTTAATTCCCAAGGTTTTACAAGTAAACCAAATGCTATCATAAAATATAATAAATAATCGGTAGCTTGACAACTCCAATTTTTCCCCATGTGAGCCCTACTTCATCCTTTGAGCCATGTGTGAGTGTACCAATGGAAAAATATCCTTTATCCCCATGTCTTATGGCTCTAAAGGCCACAAGATGTAACACCTTGAATTTTTGTAAGCTAGCATGGTAATCACTTTTCATGATGTTGTAACTGCAGAAATGAAGATAAATATGTTAAGATATATCTTTTGATCTTAAAGGAATGTGTTACTAATCTGGACCCTTGTTTGCTGTAATTTGTTTACTTGGGACAGAGGTTATTATTGCTTGTGTTGCTAATGAGACAACAGACTTGTCGTATGCTTGATGAACTCTTTTCGCTGATTGACATCACACCTTGAATCAATTCCATTGATCCAAGGTATGTTGTGGCCTTCTTGTGATCACTTGTCGATTTACTTCTAAACCAGAATGAAGTCTGAAACCAGACTGAAGGTTGATATAAATGTTGCAGCACCTGATTTCAGGTATGAATATCTGGTACGTAGATGCCAATGAAAAAGGTTCGATTCTCGAACCACATACCATTGTAACGCTAGACAACGTAAGACAATAAGGGCCTGGATGCGAGTGGCACAGGTATGTGGAACATAGGACGAAACGTCCTGCATTGTGTTGAATACGAATGCCAGTCGGAAAGACTTGATTGGAAACTATTAAATAAATACTATGGGATTAAACCCTAACCTACCACTAAGTTTTATCCTATACCCTAACTACTACCCTATATGGATTTTAAACTTCATAAGGATGAAAATAGATGCAAATTCTAATAACTTATGAACTAGTGAAATAACCTAGCTATGGACTATTAAATCCTAAACTATTACTAACCTATGGAAGGGGACTTATGGACCCATGTGGATGGAAACGGATAAGGAGGGAAGGTTAGAAATTTATTAGGACAGTAAATGAAGTCCTTACATGTTGCAGCGCCAAGTTTGGCGGGAGCAAGGAAAAGTTGGAGGCGTCCAACTAGCTATGAAGCTAAAATGGAATTTCAAGCAAAATTTGAAAAAGGAAATTTGCCAACCTGAGTCGGCGGTGGCGTGAGGAATGAGGAAAAAGGCAATGCATTCAATGCATTCAATGACATTGGTCTTAGCGACCAGCTTGCCTTGGAAGAAGGATAGAGGAAAAATTGGTTGTTATTGTGTTCATTTGGATTTTAGTTGCTCTGCATTTTGTTCTTCCATGGTTCTGTCGAACCTGTTGTATTTTTGGTTATTGTTTCTGTTCTTTGGAGAAGTAAAGGCTATTTTTGAGCCTGTGGAAGTTAGTGAACTGTTTGGAAAGCCTGGCTGAGGACATCGTGGAGAGAAACAGCTCCTGTGGACGCGGTTTTCTTCGAACCACAAAAAAATACAGGCATGTTAAGCCCTTCTCCTTAAACCATTTGCTTTTGTTTAAACGTCTCATTAAAACAACCCTGCTCTTATGAGGGATGATTTAGTTAAATGATGTTGTTGTTTAGAATGAAATGATCTCTGGACTGAGTCGTTTTTCCTTTGCTGAGTACGACTTGGGCAATTTCTTTTACGAAAGGGGTAAATGAAATAAATCTACTCTTGATGGGTGAGTTGATTGGAATTGTTGGGTAATCGTTTCCTTGCTCAATATGAGTTGAGTTGTTGAAAGTATTAGCTATGCGTGTATTGTTTTATGAGCTCTGTGTTCTCTCGTAAAAATGGAAGAATATAGGGATTCGGTTTGATCTTCTGGTTTGAACTGTCTTTATGAAAATGAACACGGCTTAGTATTTCTTTGCAAACGAATGAAACAAAGGAGGTTGTGCTTGCTGTATGAGTTTGTTTTGATTGGGTTTAGCACCCACTTCTATTACCCTATATGGGTTTGAGTCATTGCTTGTAATATTGATGCGAGTATTGTCTTCTGAGTTCAGTATGAGGAAAAGATTGGGAAAAGCAAGTTCGGGATAATGTGGATGAACTGTTGTGTGAATTAATTTCTCCTAATTGCTTTCATTGCATTGAATACGATTTTGCCTAGGACAGGGATTCATTTCATCATTTTTCCTTTGTTGGTCAAAACGTTTTAATATTTTTTTTGAAATAAAGACCGTGACTGGTTTCCCTTCCTTCTTTTGGAGAAAATATGATGTTTATGAATTGAACTTGAATGGATTCTTGTTCTTGTAAAAAAAAAAGGGGGTTTTCTTACTCATTACAGTGAAATGATGATAATATGTTTGCTAAACTTTTACCCATTTCAGACTAAGTTGGGTATGACTGTTTTTAATAAATACGTATGTTTTATATATATATATACACGATTCGCAGCCTGAACTCTTGCTGTTTCATTAAAACTGAACCGAAGTGGAATTCTTACTTTGAAAGTTCAAAATAAAATGACTCTTTTTACTATTATGATATGAATCATAATTTCGTAGCTAGCTGTACATTCTTATTTGTTCAGGTCTAGCTAAAATGCTTGTTTTGATGAAGCGTTGTTTATAGACTAGTTGTATATTCTTGCTTGTTTATATCTGGACAAGAAAGTCCGTTGAGTGAAATATAATAATCAGAATGAATCATACTATTGGGTTGTGTCTATTCTAAATAGCGGATATTTGGTTAGACAGTGAGAAGAGGTAATATGATCCTTCTTCCTTGTATTCGATTATTGATTTTATTTATTTCACTTTGAACTGTTATCATTGATTGGTATCACGTCTGGATTAAATTCTCAGTACAGATTATGAGGAAAGGAAAGAGAGTGTGGATGGATAATTTGAATTAATGTTCATTTCTTCTCTCATACAGTTGGAAATCTATAATTGTTATGGAATGAATTTTGTACTGCTTTGGTTTAAGCATCTGCATTTAATTGTTGTTTACTTTTCTCTTCAGATTTGATTGTTTGAAATCCGATGAGTTGTATGAAAGCAAAGGAAAGTAGTTCGGTTTGAATTTTCAGTTAAATTCTATCTTTTGAAATTACAACTATTGTAAGGGAATGGAAATTATAGCATTTATATTGGGACAACAGTATGCATAATTGTGTTTTAGTTCTTACAGATGTTAATTCTGGAACTATTTGAAGGAAATTACTTCTTGTAGTAATTATTGGGAAAAAGGGCAGTAATCCTTTCTTGTCTGATTGGGAGGGTAATTAGATGATTGGGTTGTTATGCTGTTCATCCTTATTGGTATTTAATTCTTGGATGATGTTCATTTTAACGTTTCATAAAAGCATGGTTCTTTTATTGAGACAGTTAATTAAAAGCACCTCATTTTAATGACAAGTGCTTAATATGCTCAGTTCAATGAACTGACCCGTGCAAGTAATTTTGCAGATGGAACTTGAGTATAAACGAAGACATGGTTGTTTTCTGATACTTCTTTTGATTAATTGAGGATGGATTGTATTTGATAGCTTTTATTCCTCTACGAGGAAATGAGAAAGGAAGAAATTACATTCTTCTATCTTTATGAGTTATAATGTAGTTGATATAAACGAAGTCCAGTCGTTTGGACTAGCAAATGTATTGATTGTAAAACTTATGAATGAATACAAGGAAAAGTGTGATATTTTAATGGCTGTATCAATTTAATATTGTTGAATAAGATTGAGAATATAATATTATTCCTTGATTTGGAATTATTCAAATGATAGTGGATAGATTTAAAAGGAAATAACATCTATTCTTTACCTGAATGCAACTTTTACGTTGGAATGTGCAATTAGTTCATACTTGGGTTAAGATGAATTTTAAATTGACATTAAAATGGATTTAGGTGAATATGAACTCTTAATTGAAAGGTATTCGGGATTAGCTTATAAGCTAAGGAATATCAAATATCATAGGAGTAGCTGAACCTTGTATTCGGACTCCATTATTATCCTCGAATGTTTAAATTCAGAAAATATAGATATGGGAAAACATATCTATTGTTAATAGACCTTAACTGAAGTAAGGTTATGGAGAATAAATGAATAAATTCATTTAGAATTAGACCTCATTTAAATGATGTCTAATAAGATGGAATTCTGAATTTGTTTACAGTTTGGGGAAAACTTGGTTAAGTTTAATAGGTTAAACTTATTACGTTTATCTGTAATGGACTAATTAGTCCGAAGATTAAAGAAAAGAACCAAGAAGAGAATATGCAACCCTTCGGTATGAAGGAGAGGATGTATATTAAGCTAGAAGACAAATTAAGTCTCTCTTAGCTACATACAACTGTAACGAGAACGAGGTTAAAGGATCAACATGGCTGCTGAAAGTTGATCTTAAATATTAAGATTATAATCAAATCACACTCGAGCTGGATGTGTACTCTTGATGAGAGGATTCCATAGGACATTGACACATGCTAGCTGCAATATGGTGTCTTCATGAAGGCGGGGCCTTCATGACGACACAATGTTATAGCTGACATATTACAATGCCCTCTCAAATTAATTCATCAAGTTTACATAAGTTGAGACTAAGTTCCTAGATGGGGGATAGGAATGTGATTGCGTATACGGAGTGACTCCGGAGGACTAAAGGTAACTAGACACATGGAGTCACCTAGGGACGACACCGTATGTCTGCGTACCTTTAGTTACCATGAGTAACTTCCTATACTCGTTCATATTGCTAGTTGGGGTTAGAGCTTGACCTTAGATGGAAGGAATGACAGAGATCAGGAAAGACCATTCCAGATAATAGATGAAGTGAGGTGAAGGACATATTCCATTGATGTGTATCACATCTAGGAATATGATCATGCAAAGCATGTGAAAATATTTGGCCAAAGTATCACAAGTGCTGGTTGCGTTGTCCTAATCACCTAGTTTAAGATGCAGGATGTCAGATGAATATTAGTAACAGATATTCAGATAGGCTTCTTAAATGGATCACTTCGATAATCGAAATGGTAAAAGAACCCGGTATATTTATTATACATTGCATGGATTAACATGAAGGATTGGTAAGTCGCCGAGTCATGAAATGAGAGATCGTTGAAACTCCGAGCCATAAAATGGGAGATCGGTAGTTCTTCAATTCATTTGAGCATACGGTATACATTATATGATCAAATGACATTAAATGTGTGTTCCATATTGTAAATATGTGAACAAAGAACATTGGTGTTAAAAAGAAATTGTGTGATCAAATTGCATTAATTGGATAGAGAACAATTATTAAAACTTGAACATGTTTGAATTATATAATTGAATTGAGAGACGTTGTGTAAAAAAATAATTTTTTTCCTTGTTCTAGTATCTTAAAATGGGGATGTTACACAAGAAGACTGCTGAAATAAATTACAACAATGTAAATAAAAATATTTGACCTCAAGGTATCCCAACTCACCTTAGGTAAGGCCAACACTTCACTCTCACAACCCACAATGCATTGTTCCCATGAGAACAAGTTCTGAAACACATTCACACACATGATGTAAAGTTGATCTAGAGAAAATTTCATGGCAAGATTTGCACCTCTTCCTTTCATAGTTGAATATTCATCATATTTTCCTTTATTTCCCAAAAACATAGCATGAAAATTTAACACCATACCTTCCTCTTTGCTGATCCCAACACAAAAAAGTGTCAAATGGCTAAATGATCTAGTATCATGTACCAATGACTCTCCAAACTGAAAATTAGAATACCATGTGATTGAATTATTTTTTGGGAATGCTAACATGTCCCCAAACAAACTTAAAATGTGTATGGCAGCAGTGTGGATATAAAAAAAAATGGAAATATTAGGCATACAATACTCTTCTTGGTTGAAAATTCACACATGAATAGACAATGTTTGTACTTTCCTTTCCCTATCCACTTCTTGTCTTGTGAAAACTGATTTTGAGGAAGAGAATACAAAACATGCGTACCAAACCTCAAAAATTGTGCATGAAATGAGTCAACCAAATTTGTCATAGTGGCGGCTAAGCAAACTGCATCTTCCTTCAATGGTGGGCTGTCCTCAACATGCTCATAACTCAGAATTTCTGAGTTTACCACAACACCCTCTTCTTTTTCCTTTTTATGTTTTTTGTTGGAAACTTCTTTCCAATCAGCTGTCATAAATAACACAAAACATAATTCTACATTCTTATATAAATCTTTTTGAACATGGAATTGGCTTGGGGTGTCTCCCTTGTCATACTTTGAAGTGCAAGTTCTTTATCATTCCTCTTCAAGACCCAAACCAAAATCTGATTTCTCTTGCTTGGGAAAATGAAATAGCTCTTAGATAAATTGTCCCGTATTCCTTTTATGATCCTAACAACGTTCCTTATGACCCGAAATTGAAACTCACCATGATATATAATATTTAACTTGATCATCTCACAAGTACAAGGAAGTAGAAATACAAATAATATAAATTTGTTTCTCACTTCTTCATACCATGAGGTAGCATGTGCATGATACCCCATTGTTTCTATTCCATCATTCATATAAGAAAAGGGAAAATCAGAAATATAACTCATGCAAGGAATCTCATACCATTCATTATGCCAATGGATTTCCCTTATGAAAGGAAGCAATACATCTGAAACAACATGATTGGGGCTGCCCATCATACCTTTGTGCCATGGAACACCTTCATACTCCTTATAATTTTCAAACCAAACATCACCTTCTACCTTGGAATCATGCAACCTTATTTGTAATTCGTGTGGGGCTTCCTTAAACTTCATTTTGGGTGAATGAAGACATTTATTTTCTCTCTAATCATTACTATTACGCGCAGACCTTTAAGCTGAGAATGGTCTAAAGTACCGAAATGCCTCTTCTCCATGGGTATAACTTCTACCCATGTCATCCTCATGTTCCCTCTTCAATTCTGATTTTTTTCCTTCTTTAGTGATGTCCTTGTCCATGCTTTCTTCTTTCCCTTCAAATGGCTCATGAAGTTGTTGAACAACTTCCCTTAAATCTGATTTTTTTGTTTTGTTGATTCCTTCATAGGAATCCTCACGGAGAACTATCCTCTCTTTGTCTTCTATCACATGCTTTTTTCCATCATTTCCCCTTCATCATGCATGCAACCATTAGATGCCAAAAAACCATCATCAAGTACCAATATGTTCATACCTTGTAGATCTGATCCTTCTACCTTCATAGGATACTTTGCTACCATATATGTCTTCAACTTATTTGAACATTGATCTAGAACACCTTTGGCTAGTGTATGAGTAATACATGATGTTTCTTGTCTCATACCTTCCTCAAGTATAAACAACAAATGTTGAGGAGGGGCCTCATGTTCATTCAAAACCAAAGACATGATAGTTTGCATTGTAACCCTTATATTTTCTGAATGATTATCATGTATGACAACAAAGAATACTTCGAACATATGAAGAATAAGATCATCACAATCAAGATCTAACATTGGTATACAAGATCTCACCTTTGCCATATTCTCCAAGATCTTAACCCTCTTATCAAAGTAAGGGTTTGTGGTGTCCCAAAGCTTTTGAAAACTTCCTATCATGAGCTCAAAGACCTCTTCCATGGTGGTGTCATTGTATGGAAAACTTGGGGTTATTATCCTTGTAACCTCGCTAATGCAAGTGATGACCATGAGCCTCACATCCACCTCATCATGCCTCAATAGTTCGGATCTAGCCAAATGGGTCACCAAAGAGTACATCGCTGAAAACATGGAGCCATAATCTGATTGTTCTATCATAGACAAACAACTTGTCGCTTCTTCTAGAGTGTTGAGCAACACACTCTTCACATGTGGAGGATACTCGAGCCATCTCCCAAGTCTGTAGAGCTTGGTCCTCAATTCCCCATCACTTGCTAGTTCCATGATTCAAAAGACTCTGCAAACAACACCCACAAGAGTAGAGGAAAGTTGCTCTGATACCACTGTAATGTCCCCTTTTTAGACAAGTTAGGAAATGAAGAAATACTTGTCAAAATCAAGCAAAGAATGGATAAACCCTTTTGCATCAACCTAAAATATCCCAATGTCAGCTATTTCAAACCCAAATGGGGTTGGAACTAGCCAAGGTGGTGGGATAGATTGGAAGAAAACAATCGGAATTTAAACACATTCAAATTAGAATTTACAACAGCTGGAAAATAATTAAAATCTGAATCCTAACTACTACAATCTTCAAAATAGCATAAATTTTTCTACATAACTCCGATATAGGAAAATGACATATGGACAAACTCGAAAAATACAAGGAACAAGATTATGTAGACCGATTTATAATAGCAACTACCAAACATGCGAGATCGGCCCTCCTACCATTTTTCCCCACACATTTAGGGTCGATTAGGGCATCCAAAATTTCCCAACAATGATGAAATTAATCCTCAAAGCTGCCACTAATTTATGAAGCCCAAATAACCTTAGAAATTCTCTAAATACCTTAGATCTGATTTTTATTCAAAAGGAAAACACAAATGAACTTGAAAAGGGTGTAACTTTCTCAAAACTTAGTATTTTTGCATGAAAAAAAGACCAAAAGAATCCTTGAATTTTTATCTTTATAACAAGGCTAAATTTCCAAATTCCAAGGGTGGGAAGACCCTAAAAATCTGTCACAAAACCCGGAATAGGTCGCTACCCTAAAGTCGGTGAAAATTTGTAAATTTAATATCTCACAAAATACCTAACCAAATCACAAAAATGACATCAAATTTTTCTCAAAATTATGAGGAATCTAATGAGTATTTTTGCATATTTTTCTAGGCTTGAAATGTGGAAAAACATACCTAAACCCTAGTCATGAGGGTTAGAAAAAAACATGATTTGTACTAAAATATTCCACCTAGGAAATTCACCACACTTAGGGCATAAACAATAATGATAATTGATTTGAAAACGTGTGTTGTATTTTTTTCACTTTTAAAAGTTTCCAAAGATCGTGATTTTCTTAACCAATTTTAAGTATTATAAACTCCACAAATTGATTAAATTATAATTATTATGCATCCATAGAAGTGCGGAAAACTTGGGTAGCAAATAAATAATCAAAAACTAAAAACACTCAGATAACAAACAAGATTGTTTACGGGGTTCGAAATTCCTACGTCCTCGGGTTCGGATTGAACCAATCCATTAATAATATTGAAATGTAAGTACAATAACTCTTACAAACAACCAATAATGAATCAAAACCTGCAAATGAGCTGATCAATGTCCCAAGAACTCTGAAAAATAGTAGAAATTGTCCCAAGAACGATATGTGGCTCCTACAGTGTTTTCACAATGTGATCTCCTTGCAACTGCGTTAGAAAAACACCTACAAATGGATATTTAAAAAAATTCTATGAAAAAAATCATATATCTGAGATCCTCTCTAGAATTTTGAACACTTTTCATGTTTACACCAAGTCACTTTTCATAATAGAAGTGCATTGAAATTCGTGTTTTCCAACTAGTTGTCTTGTAGATCCCTATTAAAAACTGCATTCAAAGCTTCCAAAAATAAATTAAAACTCAACAAAAAACATCAAATCTTACATCGTTGGAATCGTCTCAAAATTCCCTCCATTTCACCTTTTTACTCCGAGTTCCCAATCTGAGTGCAAGGCCTTCAAAAATGGCATTTTCTGAGAACTACCTCCTTATGGCTTTTACACACGACACTGCACCTCCTTTTATAAAACGTACTGAGCTCATTTTATATTGTTTGGAGCTCCATGGGTGCAGTGGTCAGGTGCTTATCCTTTTACACCAGCAACCTAGGTTCAATCCTCCTTAAGTGCACTTGTTTATTCCCATTTGGGAATTAATCCCCCATTTGGCGCTTGAGGAGATATGTTCGCATTTAAATAAGGGAATTGTGCATAGTTTAGGGAAGTTTAGGGAACATTTGACACTGAAATTGATCCCCTATCACTCCTCCCTACTAAAAAGGCTTTTGTCCACAAAAAGTTGTTTATCAACCCACAAAACATGCTATCTCTTCCTGCATTGCAAAAACACATACAAGAACCCGAATAACATTATAGGTTAATAAAATGCAAATAGTTGATTAGCTAATCACATAACCGATCAGATAATAACACCTAATTAAGCTAGTGTTCAAGTCCGACGCTGCGCAACCCCGCCATCGACTCGCACACAACTATGAACTGTCATACCCCATTGTAATGCCATCACAAATAATTGACCAGATAATAACACCCATTCTATTACAGAAAGCAAGTGTTCAACTGTCAATTTGTGATACATCCGATTACTTAAATTACAATTTCATCAACACATATTAGTATATCAGACATCTAAATTTTGCACAATTAGGCTAGTGCCCACTATCCATCTGAAACTGTAACAACTGTAAGTATTCACTATCTAGAATAAAATAGACTATCAACGCCCAAAATAGCTATAGTCAACAACTGAATCCATGTGAATCTTCCCAAAAACAAGTGTATCACCATCACAAATAATAAGTCAAATAATAACACCCATCTATAACGGAAGCTAGTGTTCAACTGACACTTTGTGATTATGTTGATTACAACTGCAAATATTCACTATCTAGAATCATTAAACCATCAACACCCAAAATGGCTATAGTCAAAATCTGAATCAATGTGAATATGCAAATGTTCTATCCATACACTAAATTGTAAAGGGATAGATTATAAATTGTATGCTTACCCAAATTGGTGAACTGCCATAATCTACAAAATGATCACCTGGTACCTTTGCAAACCAATTTGTTAGTGTAATAAATTTACACCCTAATTGCAACCACATCTAATAGTTACAAAAATTAAAATTTCCCAAAATAAGGGTCTTATAAATTAGTGCAAATAACACATGTGGATATAACAAGTTTGTCTATTTATTACAATATCAAACAAGGGTGCTCGAATGGGTCTTATAAGCATCCATAATATTTGCACAAATGACAACACTATAAAACTGCAAGTTTCAAAATAGACATTCTGATGATGCCCATATCCATGCATATTGTTGTCAGAAATGGAATAACCAACCAAAATGTGAGAAGATGAATATGAGTATGATGAACCTATCACTCAAATCTTCTTTACGGCTGCTTCCAAATTATTTCAAAGCTGAATATTAACATAGGATCAAAATCCCTAAAATATAGCTTTGAAAATGTTTGCATACTATCACTAGTTATTGTAATGCAAACATAAAGTTGAGGAATGTTTTACCCATCCAGATTACTTGGATTTCTCTGTTTAGGTGGTTTTACCTTCTCAGTACTAAAATGAGTTTTAGTTAGGTTTAACACTGTTGGTTTTACAATATTGTTCTTTTTAACAACTTTCCAATTTTGTTGTTTAGGAACAAACCAACAAACCTTAACATCATGACCATTCCTATTACAATGGGAACAAAATTTAACTTCCCTATTTTTAGGAGTCTTACCCATTTTTCCATTTCCCAAACTCTGTCTAGGAGAATGATTCCTTTGTTTAGGAGAGGTAACATTTTTTCCATTTCTCGCCTTTCCCTAGTGAGATTGGTCTTTAACACCTGCCTTATCATTCATAAAAGGCATTAAATTCTTAATCAAAATTATCCTCTTCCAACAATATGCAACATAATGATTAGTACCTTCACAAAATGTGCAAGGGAAAGCATATTTCTGCCTACCAAAGCTATATTGTTCCAACTGAAAGAGTGTATTAGAAGTTTTAGGATTTTATTTTCCCTTAGTGCTATTTTTAGTGTAAGTGGAAGGAGGTGGAATCTGATTACCTCTTTTACCTATTTTCTTACACCTTTCATTGTTCCTCCTGATGGCGGAATCCTGCAATTCTAGTGGCGTAGATCCTTGGCTGTTGGAAGCTTGTCTTCCTTCAGCTGCTTTGGAACTTTCTCCAATTTCCATTTGCCCACTAGAATATCCCAAACTTGTAAATCGAGGTTGATCCTCTACCTGTATGGGATTAGCATCACCTTGTCCATTTTTACCAAGGCCCTTTCATTAAATCCCATCTTATCCATATGTTTAGACCCAATTCCCTTAGTGTGTTTTTCAAACTAACCCAAAGGAATATCTGAAACTAAATGAGAGGAAGAATTAAAATGTGAACAACTTACAGTGCATTCTATCATAGTACCTACATCTGATTTGGAAGGCATTTCCTTCTTATGTTCACCTTGTTGCAGCTTTGCCAAGAGGGCATCCTTGGTCCATATTTCTTCCTGCAACTCTTTAACAAAGCCCATCAACTTCTTACTTTGTGCAAGCATCTCATTGACATACTCCTCTTTCTTGGTTATAGAGGATTGTGGCTTAGATTTTAACCGCACTATTTCCTCTTCCAAGGAATAAAAATTAGCTCTCAGGAAAGAGTTTTCTTCCTGGAGTTGGCGGTTTATGGCTTCAAGCTCATCCAATTGCTCCTGTTTGGATGACTTGCCCATGATTCCTGTTTCCTGCAAACAACTTGTAACTCCAAAATTGCACACTGCGAAAGAAGATTAACAAGCCCCAAAATGTCTGCACACTGAAAAGTGAAATCAATATTGAAACTGAAGCCAAATTTTCAAACACAATTAGAAGTTAATCCGGCAATCTAACTGCTCTGATACCAAACTTGATCTGAAAACGTGTGTTGTATTTTTTTCACTTTTAAAAGTTTCCAAAGATTGTGATTTTCTTAACCAATTTTAAGTATTCTAAACTCCACAAATTGATTAAATTTTGATTATTATGCATCCATAGAAGTGCGGAAAACTTGGGTAGCAAATAAATAATCAAAAAACTAAAAACACTCAGATAACAAACAAGATTGTTTACGGGGTTCGAAATTCCTACGTCCCCGGGTTTGGATTGAACCGATCCATTAATAATATTTAAATGTAAGTACAATAACTCTTAAAAACAACTAATAATGAATCACAACCTGTAAATGAGCTGATCAATGTCCCAAGAACTCTGAAAAATAGCAGAAACTGTCCCAAGAACGATCTGTGGCTCCTACAGTGTTTTCACAATGTGATCTCCCTACAACTGCGTTAGAAAAACACCTAAAAATTGATATTTAAAAACATTCTATGAAAAAAATCATATATTTGAGATCATCTCTGAATTTTGAACACTTTTCATGTTTACACCAAGTCACTTTTCGGACCAGAAGTGCATTGAAATTCGTGTTTTCCAACTAGCTGTCTTGTAGATCCCTGTTAAAAACTGCATTCAAAGCTTCCAAAAATAGGTTAAAACTCAACAAAAACATCAAATCTTACATCGTTGGAATCATCTCATAATTCCCTCCATTTCACCTTTTTACTCCGAGTTCCCAATCTGAGTGCAAGGCCTTCAAAAATGGCATTTTCTGAGAACTACCTCCTTATGGCTTTTACACAGACCTGGCACCTCCTTTTATAAAACGTACTGAGCTCGTTTTATATTGTTTGGAGCTCCATGGGCGCATCGGTCGGTGCTTATCCTTTTACACCAGCAACCCGGGTTCAATCCTCCTTAAGTGCACTTGTTTATTCCCATTTGGGAATCAATCCCACATTTGGCGCTTGAGGAGATATGTTCACATTTAAATAAGGGCATTGTTCATAGTTTAGGGAAGTTTAGGGAACATTTGACACTGAAATTGATCCCTTGATCAATAATCCACCACAATAATGCAAATATAAGTCGTCAATCGATATTCAATAGCTACAAATTCATTATCACACACACACACACACACACAGAGAGAGAACTAATGCATACATCCCATTTCTCCAAGCATGGAGAGATATAAATTATTTAATCAACATAACATAATGATGGCCATGGAACCTCCTTTTATAAGATAAGGGGTACAACATTCAAATGTCCAACCTAATCCCTTTTTGGAGGGAAAACATAAAACTTGATTAAAATACTTAAAAGACTCACTTAATGTGCACTTTATTTAATTTCTTAATTTAATATTAAGAAATTATATGCCTATGTACTTTTAAGACTAAATAAGACTCCCACTTGTAGCGCTAGGCATGCCAAGGGGTTACAATGCAAATAACAGACAACAAACATCTCAAAACAATCCCCTAGCTTCATCCTTGAATCCATGGGGAGAGAAAATGGGTTGAAGGTCTTCAATTCCTTATCTTCGTAAATGTCCTAGAAAAGGGGAGATTACAAATTTGACTATTATCCCTGATAAAATAATGCAAATTTAGTATTCACATAATTATTGAGACCCATTTAATCTAAAAACGTAAATCACATGGTCAACCTAATAATGTCTCACCTTGTTCCCTTTAATTGACTTGTTTTACCATCCTAGGTACGTCGAATAATTGTTCGTCTATAGCATTACAAGAAATCTTAATAAAGGTACCTTAATGTTATTAAGTTAGTTTAGAAGGAACACTAATTGGTAAGTTAGGAAGTTCAATTAATAGGCCATTTAATGAAAATTTAATGTTTGAAAATTGATATCTATAATGAATTAATTAATAGGCTCCTTAGTGAAAATTATATGATTCAAATCAAACCCCATAACGAGATAATGCAAACTCAAAATTAATTATCAAACCATTATTCCATTAGTAAATTAACATTACTCTTAATGATAAAATTAAATTTGATGCCTTATCTTAATGAGGTTGAGACCACCACCTTCGCTGCTTTTTTTGTTTTCAAGTTGCATCATTATATTTCCATCGATCCCACATCCTCTATCTTGACAATTGCTTAAAATGTAATCGTTGATGTGGTTATTGTATTTTCCAATTTAACCAATGTCTGCATCACTTGAACATGCAATGTGAACAACTTGCAAGTGTGTAAAACTAAGTGGTGTCACGCGAAGAAACATGGTACAAAATTTATTAGCGTAAAATAGAAAATTGGTTCCCATTAATCCTTTCTAACCCTTTTAAAAAATGTTTTGTAATATTTTACTATTCACATGTTTTAATTTGGTGTTATTATTTGGGGTGTTACGTTATGTGCCAACAAAACAAGTCAAAGAATGAGTTTCTAGATGGATTTTCGTATCCCCTACCTATCCCAATTAGAAATAGGAAAGTATTTCTATGGATTTCATCACTGGACTCCCCATAGTTCAAGATAAGAGTTGTTTGTATGTGGTGGTTGATAGAATCACCAAATATGCTCACTTTTTCCACTTCTAGCCAAGTATAATGCACCTATAGTGGCTGATGTCCATTCTAAGGAAATTTTTAATCTTCATGGACTTCCTAAGAACATCATAAGTGATAGGGACAACATGATTATGAGACTAATTTAGAAAGAACTCTTTCCCTTTGACAGTCACATTGTTAACTCCTAGCACTACCTATTATCCATAAACTAATGGGAAAATTGAAATAGTGAATAAGTGGATATAATTATACCTAAGGAATTATGTAGTAAAGAAACAAAAAGCTTGGATAAAATGGTTAGATATGGATGAGCATCATTACAATACATCATTTCACATGTCCATTGGTATGACTCCTTTTAGGGATTTGTATGGGTATGATGCACTTTCTTTTGTTGACTTGGTCATGACGGATAGTAGAGTATTAGGGAGAAAAATTTTGGTACAATAAAGTCATGATATCTTGGAGGTACTCAAGGAGAACCTCAAACATGCCCAAAACCAACAATATTTGTATGTAGACCAACACCGATTAGAGATTACTTTTAAGGAGGTGATATATTATTTTTAAGGTTGTATCCTTCTAGGAAATATTCCCTCAAATAGAGTGGTGCTAAACATCTTAAGACATGTTTCTATGAACCATATAGAGTGAAGAGAAGAATTGGGAAAGTTACATATGAGTTAGAGCTTCCAAAGTACAACCGGATACACATTTTGTTTCATGTTTTGTGCCTCAAAAAGGCACTTTGAGACAACACATTATTCATTTTATTGAGTTGTCATCTTTGGATGATGCGCTTAAGATAATTTTAGTTCTAGAAGTTATAATGGATGTTTAGGAGTAGAAGCTCAAGAATCATAGCATAAGGGATTATTTGGTTCGTTGGAAGGATCTACCAGTTGAGTATGCCACATGGGAAGGTACAACAATTTTAGAGCATCCAAACTTGCAATTGATTTTGGGCCGAAACTTTGGGAGGGGAGAACTCAGTAGTGTCCCCTTCTCAAATCCAATTCACCAAGAAGACCTTTAGCATATCCATTCTTTACCATAGGATAAAGGGGTGGAATAAAGGGAAATAAGGTAATAACATGACCTAGTTAGCCCAAAAAGTAATATTATAAAGGCAACTTATGTTATTATTATAAATATAAAGGGGACTTCCTTTTAAGTGACTTAATGCTAAAATATAAAATAAGATTCACTTTATTAATTAAAGTGTAATAGTCCCACATGGAGTGCCCCACTTGGAAAATAGAAACAAAATAACATAAAATGAGGTGATGCGGTTTGTTTATGGGCATCTCTTGTCATCTTATCATTTCATTTTGCGAGTTTGATCTTGTTCCTTTGTCTTTCTACTATTAAGGACGAAAACCCTCATTAGTAATCAGATTTTGGGGATGAAAACCCTCAATTTCTCTTGGGTGGTCTCATATGGAGATCACATTTGAGCTAAAGGTCATATTTCTAGAACTCAAACGTAGATTTTCATATATAGGGCACAATTTCAAAGTGATTTTAGAGATTAGCAACTAGGGCATCATCTGGAGATCAAATTTTCAGATTTTTTTGTATTGTTGCAACCACCAATTAGCTGATATTTAATTAGGATAGTTTTTTGGGCAGTTTGCACACATTTCTAGGGCTGGGCGAATGGCTAAGGAGGTGGAACGACCATATAGGAGGCCATTTCAGCTGTAACAAGGGTGTGTTCTGGTGCTAGGGCTTGCACCAACCCTATATCTACCCTAGGGCATCATTTCCAACTTACCAATCTTCATCTTTTGTAATAAATGGTTAGCTATTTTTTATCTTTCATTCCCAACTGCAAAATAAATAAAAAATAACATCATATATTAGTGAATTTTTTTATTTTCTTGCATTTAGATGTGCCAAAAAGGGTTTCTAAATGTTTTGGGCCTTCTGGGTATTGTTTCTTTGTGGCTATTTGATGAATAAAGGAATATTTCATATTGTTGTATTTTTGGTAAGGGTTTTAAATAAAAATCAGATTGTTGTCATAATTTTGGGTAAGGATTTGTGTGGATTTCAATTTTTTCTTTATTTATGCACTAAGGGGATATTACAATTCACAATATAGTGATGTAATATAGATTTATTCATATTAGAGTAGCTTCTCTACAATGTACACCAAGGGAAAGGTTATTTAATGATTATGCTCAATGACATTGTTAGAGTGTTCCTTTTCATTCGGGACCCCTAGATTCCCCTAATGAATAAGGGTGCATGTGTTTTATATAAATGACCAATTCAAATGGTTTTTTTGCTCAATCAACCCTAAGATGATGAAGGTAACTTATGCATATGAAAACATGAAAACTACAATTACATGATATAGGCTCATTGGCCATGTTTACACCTAAAATTTAAAAGATGTTTTTACCTACTTGATTTGGATTGAACATGAAACTATTAAAAACAATCATATATTTTTATACATGCTCAAACATTTAGATATGAAAATACATGTAAATGTTATAAAAAAATTATAGTAAATGTACATGCTAAAATATAGTAAAACAAAATAGGATGAACTATTATGATGTGTCATAGGTTGATATGGATCTAGAATTAAGGAAAATATGTTGTGATAGGGAAAATGTTCTTTGTCTCTAAAATGAATCCCTAAAACCCCACTAGAAACTAGCATCAAACTTGGACACTAGTGTGTGGCACTTCTATCCTACTTGGAACTAGTGTCTAGATTTTTCTATACTTTTGCTGCTTTTTGGGTCACTTCATATTCATATTTAAATATTTCATGCACTTGCACTTCTTTTAAAACCTTCACACATGCAAATATAATGATTAAAACCCTAATCTCCAACACTATCTCTTCAATTACATGCTTAGATAATTAAAATGGTTTTACATGTGGTGGAGTTAGAATACCCTTGGTTGTCAACTCCTTGTTGATTATGACCAAGTGTTTTACTACATTTCCCAAGTGAGGGGATTTGTGCTAGCTTGAATGTAAATTTAGAGTGTCTCCCCTATGTTTTCCCTTTATTTAATAAATATTTAGGCATATTTTCATGAGACTTGATAAATGTTTACTAGACAGGATCTTGAAAATGTTAGGTGAGTAAATTCTCGTTCTTTATTTTATTTTATATGACGATCCACAAGATATAATTTAATATTAAGGTTTCCTAGGAAGTGGAAATAAGATAGACATAGAAAATGACTATTGGAGTCTTTTGGATAGAACCATTGGGTATAAAAACTATCGATTTCCTATGTTCATATTAGATGGTAGTGTCTAGGAGGATATAATCTTGAAAGTGAAGGTATAGAGAATTTTTATAGGGGATTTATGGTGTGCATTTTAACTCATTCAGTCCTATAGTTGTTTGAGTAATAGAGTGAGAGAATAGAAAGTATTAACAAGCCTTAATATTTTTCTTGTGTGTGCAAGTCATAATTAAAGGATATAATCCAAATTAATATTATCCAACACTTATTTACCAAATTTAACTATCTACATTCCCCCAAAGCTAATAAATGAAATTTTCTACCTTAAAGAAAAACCATATTTGAGTGTGCAAACACACTTTGTCTTTGCTTGACTATTTGAATGATTTAGTGGTTGCAAGATTCCCCACAAGCTTTACCTATAACACAAGATTTTATTCAATGTCTCATACATATAATGAAAATTGAAACATTAACTTTGAACAATATTAACATTAGAATTTAAATTTTTAAAGTAGAAGAGAGCAAGGAAGGAGTACACGTGTGTGTAGAACTAACTCTTCCTTACATATGTAGAAAACCATGTTCCCTTGACAACAAATGAGGGGATGGAAATTGTAACATTAGTAATGGAGAATTGGCGATAGTAAAATCCCCAATTCAAAGGAGGTTAGGGCACACAAAGATCCCAACATAGATAACCATAAGACTAACAATAAAATTAAACTAGGATTCTCAATGTGTAGTATAGGTGAAACTTGAAGAAAGGAGGAACTACATGCGTTCCATAAATTGAAATTTGAAAGGACTTCAAGTTTCACTAAACCACGATGTGTCTCTCCTTTAAACCACTCTATTGCATATGGAACTAGGTTTGTAATTCTCGAATGAATTGAACTTCTTGAAATGGAAATATCAACATATAAATTGATAAATCTATAATATTTACTTTTCATATTAAACATGCCCCATGATTTTTTCCATAAAATACAATGAATATGTTATGTAATTTATATCTATGTAAGTGATTCATTTTCTAAACCATTGTGACCCCTTGATTTTTCTAACAATCTATATTTTTGCATGTTGAAATCGAGATGTAAAGAACTACGAAAACATATGACACTACTATCTCATAATTCTATCAAGGGTGCAATGTACTATCCATTTATAAAATTTGTAGATGTTCTTTTTTATAACTCTATAAACATGATCCTATAAATTTTTCATATTACATGTTCTTGTATTCCCGTATACTATAATTTTTCTTAGTGCCTTAATTGCAATGATATTCTTATAATAACCCCACCAAATGCCCCTATTTTAAGGCGGGGTAGATAGAATGTTGATCACTCGACACAAAATAATTGTAGTTTTTTTGTGTCAAATATATCATACAATCACCATTGGAACACATAAAAGGTAACTTTAGATGTCCACCATGTAAAATTGACCTTCTTTAAAGAGTGCATAATGGATATCATGACAAAAAGAGATAACACACACCAATCATATAAATACCCAAATTCACATAAAAATTAATGTAAAATGTCATATAGAAAGGCCAAATGGCCATATACATGAACAAAAAAGTGTCACACACTCATAAATGGGCCAAGGGACACACACACACAGATAAAAAAATAATACATGATATGTGTAAGAAATAAAGTAAACAATGGCCAATAGGCATATAGAACAATATATATTAGGCATGTATATTCCACATGTGTTGGTCCCAAAAATATAGAAAAATAAAAATAATAATAATAATATAAGCATAACAATTATGTGAAGAGTATTATGTGATAACTAGAACAATAACACTTGATAGTGTAGAATAGGCCCCTAATATAGTCATGCCAATTGTGTGAAGGGTAAGTCTAACATCTGAATAATGTAGATTTTGAATATCTTGCATTATCTTCATATACCTTGTGAAACATGTGTGTATAGAAAATAGAATATGATATCTATCAAATGATGTGAAAAACAACATATGTAAAGTAGAAACTAGTAAATCAAACTATGTTTATGTCCTAATTTTGTATTTTTGAATATTTGAATGTATTTGAGATTTTGAAATATTTTGATTATTTTCTAATTTTATTTTTTCAAGGTGTTTGAAAATGTGTTATATGATGACCAAATAATACCAATGGGAAGGATCATGAAATGTGCTTGAGAGATAGTTTGGAGTGGTATTATGTGTCATAGTATTAGGATTTTATAATATAGGACAATTGGTAGGTTGTACCACTAAAGGAGGTGAGTGCCTCAATGGATTTCTTAGAAATATTTGATTACATCACTTTAATATTAGGTTGTGGAATTTGTTGATTCAATTATAATGCTTGAGGATATTCCATTGACTTATATTTATGTGATTTCAATAATGGATTGTGTTTAAATGGTGATAGTATAAGTGCACTTATGATGAAGCGTGGACCTCTATCGATGCTCCCGAGCCTACTTCCTAGAGTTACACAGCGGAATGGGAACACTATTTATGTTTTCCCTTATATTGAATCTAAAGGTCATACGACATCTATATATTTGTGCTCTCAAATGGAGCGTACATCCATCTATGGGATCTCACAATGTTGGCACCTCCTAGGGCTAACCATATCTTTTCATCTTACTTCGGCTCTATGGTTGGTCCCGACCTTGACCTCTTGGACCCTTTCATGGATATACCCCAATCCAACTAACTCCGTTTCAACTCGGCTCCAAATCAAATAGCTCCAAATCGCTAGTCTCTTTGGTATTTTATAGTCACATCGTATGGTCTGCCCATTTCTCTCTCCTCTATGATGGCTCCTCTAAAATTGACACTCGGACTTAAATTTGAACATGACACCTTCATTTCCCTCATCCATGCAATCCATTCTCAGCTAATATTCTTTCACCACGTCACCTAGTGGTTGTATCCTCCTTATCCGTCTCCTCATCATCCGGTTAACATCAACCACATGATCATCCTTTTTCCTTATCGTGCCAACCGTCACCATGTATTTTCTCCTCGGGCTTCATCCTGGTACTAACTTTCATGCACTAACTTTACTCATTCTTCTATTCCTCAATTATTCCTCATTTCTTCTTACGCATCCTTTTGCACCTTTCAATTTTGTCTTTGTCTAACCATTTTCTCACTCACATTTATCTTACATCTCTTACTTCTCTTTTCCCCTTTCATCTAGGCATCTTATTCATTGTGCACCCCCTTTGCAGCTTCCTCTACATGTTGTTTCTCCTTTGTTACCTTTGGGACAACCCTTGTATCCTTCTCTACCGCTTCTTTCTTTCTATGAATCTCCTGCTCCTCTTGACTGTTCTCTTGGCATTTTCAATGTCTTATTCACCCATCCTTATGTGTCACATTTCATCTTATGCGAAATTCCTTCATGAACACCTCTAGACAGGTGACTTTTAACCACTTTCATTTATGTCCTTATCACCACATCTTATGACTCTCTTTTTTGTTAGCCTACTTCTCGTGGTCTATTCTTTCTTTCAACTAGTTTCCTCATAGATCAGCATTCTACCGGTCTAATCCTTTCGTCATTGTTCTCCACGACCATCTCTATCTCTCTTGATTGTTCTTCATCATTCCATACACCTCCACTTTATTACTTCGACTAGTTACCTCGAGGTCGACACTCTACTAGTCTTTCTTTCCCTTATTTTCAATGATGTCATCCCTCCACACTATCATTGACCTTATGCAAATTATTTTCATGCATTCCTCCATTTTTTTGTGGTGATTAGACACTCTTCTCCATCTCCTTGTCCTTGTTTTCTATGAATCCATTTTCCCTTTACTAGTTACCTCTTGATCGGTGATCTACCGGTCCTTGGTAGTTCCTCCCACTACCACGTGATCCAAATGAATCCTAGGACTTAAGAAAAATCTACACTTTGTAGAAGGAAGATGCACACAAGAATCAAAAGATACAAGAGATAAAAGGAAGAAGGTTACGTAAGGGCTGAACAAGGAGAAAAGAAAAGGAGAGCACTACAAATTGGTAGACCATTGACCGGTGGGCTAACTTGTCTAGGAATAACGATATTGGGAGGAGATACCAATGACCGGTAGATCATCGAGCGAGAGGTAATTATCCAAGGGAAAAGGGGGTCACGAATCCAGGTGGTAAAGAGATGGAGAAGAGTGGCCAATATCCATAAAAAAATGGAGGAGTGCAAAGAAAGAATTCACATGAGGTCAATGACGACACATAGGGATGACAAGATCAAAAGTAATGGAAAGGAATACTAGTAAAGCATCAACGTATGAGGCAACTAGTCGGAAGTAAGAATTTGGAGGTGCATGGTAAGATGAAGAGATGAGAGATGGTCGTGGAGGATAATGATGGAAGGAAAGAATGACCAGACTAGTAGAGCGTCGGCTTATTCGAAATTAGTCAAAAGAAAGAAGAGACCACGAGAAGTAGGCTAACAAAAAAAAGAGTCACAAGAGGATGTGACAAGGACATAAAATAAATTGGTTGAAAGTCACTTTTTAGAGGCTTGTACGAAGGAATTACACATAAGGTGAAAGGTGGTGCACAAGAATGGGGGAGTAAGACATGGAAAAGGCCAAGGGAACATGCCAAGAGGAGTAGGAGATGTGTAGAAATAAATACGTGATAGAATGACATAATGGTTTTCCCAAAGGTAGAAAGGAGAAGCAGTGTGAGTATGAAACTAAGAAAGCGTGTGCAAGGAATAAGATGCACTGAGACAAAATAGGAAATGAAAGTAAGGTGAAATGGTTAGTTGAAGTAACAACTAAAAGGTGTATAACAATGTGTAAGAATAAAAGAGAAAGAATAGAGGTTAAAAGGAATGAGTAAAGGAGCCGCGAGTAGTTAGTACTAGGAGGAAGCTTGAGGAGAAAAATATAGGGTGAAAGGTGGAAGGAGAAGGAAAAAGGACGATCCTAGATGGTCACACTGTTTGTTAGGAAGAGGATTATTAAACCATATTAAATTAATATTTGAATCAAACATTAATGTAAATGCATAAATAAATAAACAACAAAATAAATAACACTGTGAACACGTTATTTACATGGAAACCTGCGAGGGGAAAAACCACAGACAACTGAGAAATTTCCATTATAAGAGAAACAAACTTTTACAGTCTAGTAAAATCCCCTTTTCCTCACTTTTTCTACATCATTCACATGTGGTGAAAACAATACGATCCATGACCATATTTAATTGACCTCATGGCTCATGAACATATTAAGTGACAATGTATGATTAAATCGTACCCCGATTTAATATAAATTAGTTAATAGTTAACCAATTAACATAAACATAATTTTATATTAAATAATTAAGAATATAATGTACTCTAAATTATTTAATAATAAACTAAATTTTATAGGAACTTAATATTATGCTCTAACACTCCCCCTTAATATTAAGTGGTTAACCATATGTCAGCATTACCTATTTGTACAATAGGATTTACAAATCCATAAACCATTAGTGAAAGTTTAAGCTATAATATCACTTTTGAAGGATTTATAACACTTTCATCATGCTCAAATTACCTTTTAGTAAAAAAGGATTTGGAATCCATAAATCAAAAGTTATGATTTAGGCTAAGCATGATTTGTGAGACTACATCTCACAGTTTCTCATGGAAAAAATCTCAAACAACATCTCTAGGAGCCTTTTATAACATAAGGACCTCATTTACAAATAGATACAACACACTAGATTGTACACCGTAAACTTAGAGTGATAAGTTTACAAAAGATCATAGAGATATTTTTACAATGCTTTACAAATGGAGCAAAAGTATAGAGGAGAAGGATATATCAACCGGTTGACCATTAGGAGGTGACAATGCCATGCACACTCCCCTCAATGGAAACTTTGAAAGTCCAAGAATTACACGAAACTTATAGAATTTTACAGCACACAATGGCTTTATAAACATATTTTCAACTTGATCTCCAATAGGCAGTAGTGGAGATCTATATTACCACAAAGAACCTTCTCTCAGATAAAGTGCATATTAATCTCTATACTATGAAATTGAAGTAAATAGTTATATAAGGGGAAAAAAGTAATTTGGATCACTTGTTTATAAGGTGATTCTTAAAATTTCACACTTAAAATTTCTGTGCGACAAAATGATAAGTTCGTAGGACTGCTGTACTGCAAAATGCTTTTACATGACTCTTCAACTTTTAAAAAATTAGACTTTAATTTCCAAATTTTACATTATTACAAAAACTGAGGAAGACTGAAGTCAAAATCCCTCAAAGATTATGAAGATTGAGATTTATAGTGATGTCAAAATTTTGCAAGTATTTTACTGTTAAAAAATACATATAAATGGTAGTCAAATTTACACTGTCAGCACAAAACAAAATATGTTAGTCAATAAAAAAGTACCCTGGTAGCAAATACAAATTCTGTCAAACAGTGGCAGCCAACATATAAATATTTTACACTATACGCACCGCCATGGCGTTTTTAACTTCTCTGATCTAACCACATAAGCAGTGGCGTAGCTGAATGTACGATGAGATATAACAGTTTATTTCACCTGGTTATTATTTCTAAAATATAAATTAAAATTGTATTTAAAATTTTCAAATCTGATGAAAAGGAAAAGACAAATAGTTTTATGCTTATCAATTTTATTTTGGAACAGAATCTTGTTACTCATACCGCTTGTAGTTGCTGATATTGACTAAATATTAATGGGTTAATGAATTTGGCGGCTTTTGAAGTAAAGGTGGCTTTCGGAGTAAAGGTCAGGGCGGTCTATGTTTTGAAATACATGTAAAAATTTGTTTAATATAGAAAAAATGGCGCAATCTGCCTGGAATTTCAAATTAACAGTGCTGATGGTTCTCTCTTAAAAGTGGCTGCAAATTATAATCTCTAAGGCGCCTGTTTTGAGCCATGGGTTTGTAGGGTAGAAAGTTTCTTATAAGGTCAATGGGATTATGATTTTTGCAGTTATGAGATTTTGCAGAGTAGTTTATAGCATATAGGGCATTTAAATATGTTTCGAAAAATTAGGTCTATATACCTGATCTTACGGGATTTGAACTTGTGACCTTCTTTTTAAATGCACAAGTTCTTTACCCTAAAACCAAAAATAAGAAAGGAAGCCAAACAAGCAATCAAATTTTGAGAATGGAGGACAAGCAAGCAAACATACCAAGTGTAGCCGGAGTATCGTAAAAACTGTAGAAGCTTGAACCACGGTGGCTCGGACAATCCTGGTGGCAGGATACTCCGACGCCGTTTCCGTTCCATTTTCAGGCACAATAGACATAGTTGCTAAAGCCTTTGAAGAAATTGTTATGGGAATCGAACCCTAATTGTTTTATTTTTGATGCGCTCTTGGTGCGGGGGAAGAGGAGGTCGAGAGCCAGGTAAAACAATTTCCATTGAATAGGAATCGTGTATCCCTTTAAATGCTTCAATTAATGATAAAAATTTACAGAAGTCAAGAACAGGCATAAGAATACCCAGCAAGGGACATTAATTATCTTTTCTTTTGGAATCTTTGATTTTTTTATGGGGAAAATGTTGAACCAGGCACGCCTCTGTATTCAGAAATATTCGTTGGCATTTTGCTCAAGGACACCCTGTTATTCTTCAACATTGTATGGTTTGAGCATTTTGATTATTAAAATGAGTTAATTTGATATTATTGTGCTTCTTATAGTTTCCTTGCTAATTTTTAAGGCTTCGCGTCAGTTGTTATTATACTGCCGAAGGCATAGTATATAGCTTTCATTCTACAAATACTTTTAATCCCATAAACCAATAACACCTTTCCATTTATAATTTGTTATATTTAAACTAATGTTTTTAAACTAGCAATTGCACATGAGTTGCAAATTACGCCGGAGAGGATAACAATGTTAAGTTTGTTGAATTTGTAATTTGCAGCGAAGGGTATGTAAACTTAAATTGTTTTATGTTTGTTGTGATGGGGAGGTGTGAAAAAGGTAGTACTACTACAACATTTGACAAAAAAAAACACTTCCTCTTTTGCCTTCATGGCTATCCATACCCTGTTGCAAAGCTCTGTTTTGCCACAACATGTGAATATGCTAGCAAAGGTGAGTCAATCAGGTTAAATATTTGTTTGTTGCATTTGGTGAAAGAGTCTCAAACACTTTACAGACACTATCAAACTGCCGCACTTATCATACATGTAAATACATAGATAGTTTCACAAACAAGGAAATTTCTGGACAACAAGAACATAAATAATTTCTTCAAGCACATTGCATCTTTCTGCAACCTTCAACTCTGCAATCCTCCTAAACTCGAATGAAATTGAAAGTTGAATTTATGAATTAGAAACAAGGCATTAGATTCAAAGGAAAAGGTTACCGTTAAGTACATAAGAAACCTACTTTTAAGGCCAATTAAACACAAAGCAAAGTATAAGTCAACTAACATATACAATATGGGGCTTGTACCAATTGTTGAAGAAGGAGGCTCGTGTTGGGAAGCTGCATTACACTCAACAATGAGGCTCTCCAATCGTTGATCAGCTACTGCAGGAAGAAGATGAGGGTGGTCCTTCAAATGTTGAAAGAGAAGTTAGCGAGAGCTATCCTCCCCACAAAATGCACCACATACATCGCAACAACCATCCCAACTATCATGTCGACCATGACCTGCATGTTCCAAACGCAATCCCCGCCAACCCACCTACCACCTACCACATGGTTCATTCTGATTTCATAACAGTTTGTTAAAAAACAAGATACCACTGATGTGACCGCTGATGTGCGGGTCCCACCAATACATGCACATGCATATGTATGGTGCATTTTATGTGGAGAATAGCTTTCAGCAGAGAATTTGGCATGTAGAAGACTCCAATGAAGAGGAGCAATGGGATTACAAGTTTCCCCATGCTTTCCACACCCTCTAATAGACAAAGACGTTTCTTTCCTTCTCGTTGAACATGCCCATACACCCCTCCATTGCTTGCATGGAGCTGATAATTGTAATTAATTACTAAGCACATGAAATTGTCATAGAAGCAAAATAATAACATCGCTTGCAACTTATGAAAATTTCCTCGATGATTCCTTCTAGTTCAATTTATGTCATGCCCTAGGATTGATTCCGATATAGCCGTAACGTTCGTTTCATTATGTCTTTTGATCCACCCACCCCGTCACCGGTCATGGAGTTTTTTGTTGAAGAATTGATTTATTTTGTGCATCGTGTGGGTCTTCATGACGAATTAGTGGACTTCTCCCTTCCCAATCCTTTGTTATGGATTGAAGAAGTTGACGAGTTGGCTTTGGGGTCTGGTCAAGGGATTCAGTGGTTATGCGGTCAATATCGGGTCCTGTTGCACTATGTTCAAAACATGGACTCTCTTTTTGTATACGGCCGGCTTGACCATAGAATTCTCCTTCTGTTGATGTTGATGTTGCGCACTTCCTTGTCCACTCGGCGGTTGATAATTTGAATAAGCTTGAAGACCACGTTGGCGTTGACTTCCGTCTTCTACTCAAGGAAGCCAATTCCCGTGCCAAAGCCTCCAATAGTTGAAGCTCCTAGTTCTCGTTGGTTTTGGTGTTCGCGGGTCATCTCTCTTCTATTTTCTTCCATTCCGTTGTGCTCAAGTCGTCCTTTTGGATACGATTTCCTCCCTTCTTTCACTTTCCTCTTCTTCTCCTTTATAAGGGTGGGGTCCCTAACCCTCCAGTTCATAGCTCCAGCCAAAAATGTTTAATCATCCAAAATAAACATCGCTAGCAGCTTGGTGTAAAAATATTTCATTTTTTGTAAGGAAAAATAGATCCATTCAATTTCTAGTAAAAAAAAGAGGCATCCCCCTTGAATGAGGTTTTGGGGAAAGCGAAATTGGTGTCTAACCCCGAGCAATGGTCAACAATTGTGACATGTGTTTGGGCACGGGCCCATCCAAACCCCCCTTCATTTTTTCGTTGTCTGCTACCTGATACGAGCCGCACACAGGTCGTGACACGAGTCCACCCACATTCACTCCCAATCTGTTCCTCACAGGTGGCCAAGCAGATCGAACTAGCTTCAATCGCTCCCAACCGAGAGCTTTCCACAACACTCTTCATGGAATTCGAGGGGAGCAAGCTCAGGGCGCGAAGTGTAAGACGATGCCAAAGACCCCCTAATCCCAATCACAACAGAGTTGGAAGGAGTCTATGTTGGAATTGCCAAGTTGCTTTGTAGGGTGTCCAGTGTTTGTGTGAGGAAGCATGTCGAGGATTCCTCCCAATAGAAAAAGGCGGCACACTTACAGTCTGTCAAACACCTTATCTTGCATTCTTCCATCTTTATTTTAACAATTCAGCCACAAATTTGTTGGAGAAATGCTCCACTTCCACCACTTTATAAAAGTCAATTGTAGCATTGCGAGTGTTGCAGGTGGGCAACTGAGGAGGAGACCATTTGTTGGTCCACGCTTTTAGTCCGTCAGGTTGAGGGTATGTTGCGCAATTTCCATCTTGGCATGGTCCGAAGGAGCCGCACTTCCTTGGCAGGCCGCACCCGTATACACCTTAAACTACTTATACCGCACCTAAACCACTTATATGTGATGTCCCACATATTGGTGTCTATTTCGGCCGAGTATGTATACATTATCGATTTTTGTCCCAATCCAGCTGGAGGAATGATAACGTGGTATGAAATTTGGGAGTGCTAAAGTAGTAGTTTGCAGAGGATTCGACTTCGTCAGGACTGAGTTTGCAGAGCTTTGGTGATCTCAATTGCGGCGGAGCGAAAAAATTGCTGTGGGGCATCACAAAGACTGTTTCATGCCCATTTCATGCCCAGGTGTGGATACACTTCACACAGAAATTACCCTACAAATTGAATGAAACACCTTGGGAGAATTAGATCTTGCAAATATTTTTCAACTACCTTTGCCGCCATGCATTTAACAATCAGCTAGAAATGATGGATAAACAATGCCACTGAAAAAGATTGCATTGATGAGATAAAATTTGAGAACGACAATGCAAACGGAAAAGAAGAGCTACCAGCATTTGACACTTTCGAGCCAGGGCATCTTCAAAGGTGGATGCCTACCAGATAAAAAAATAAGTATTTATTTCATTTTTAAACAATTAATTGTTCTATTCTCATTTGACAAAATAATTTTGTAGTCATATTTTAGAATTTATCATTAATTTAAATAACTATTTTTCCTTCCAACCAATCTGAAGGAGACATCAATGAAATATTTTTGTTTTTCTACAATTTTAAAATAACAAAAATTTGTAACATGACACAAATTCATTTCTTGTACTTTCAAAGAGTGATTATTCCATAAATATCATTGTATAGTCCCAGATTGTTCATTGATTACTCCATAAATATCATTTTGATTCATGATTGTTCATTCTTATGAATTAATTGCTTATTTGAAAGTTGAACTATTTGTGAAACAACATTATTTAGTGTGTTGCCTCTAGAATATTCATCGTGTTCTAGTGGGTAAAGGGAACCCTTCTGCGGTGAAAAATATCAGACATGTGTACTGTATATGGGTTGACAATGATGATCAAGTTCCTTTTGTGATACAACAATGACACTCGTATGGGAATGTGAAGCATTTGGTTTATTTTGGGCATTCGAGATGCTTTGAAAAGAACCTATCGCAGCGTGGGGTTGAAACTACTATTGTTTGTTTGATGGTATCTTAAGTAATCTTATGTCGTGGCACAGGTGGAGTTCATGAAATTGAGAAACATTTGAGGTATAACCTTTACCCGCACTTCAAAATGGAAGCTCTAAAAAGTGAACCTTTTACATCCGGTGTTCTTCATAGGATAATACATGATACAAGGATCTCCAAAATTAAGAATGGAGTTGTCGAGAAGCTAGATGGTACTAAGTCAAACCTAGCATCTTTCGACAATACCCAAAGCATCTTCCGAATCTGCAATTTGTTACAAAGAACGCAAACAAATCCATGTATGCAAACTTTTTTTGTTGTGGTGATCGCCCTCTTAGATATTGTCAAAAGGCACTTGAATTGTGGAATGAGCTTATTGTAGGATATGCACTATATGGGCCGGATTAAAAATCCTTGGAGTTCTTTAAGCAATGTAATTGGTATATATACGACAAACTCCATAATTGGCTAGTAATGTTAGTGCGTAATCACAAAGACCCCCAAACGAGTTCTAAAAATCTACTTTTCTAAGGCAAACTCATTTGGTGTGATTGCATAACATTGAACTTTCCCCAAGGTGTGTGACCTTGCAAAATGGAAAAGCTCTCCAAATTAAAGGTTGGTTCCTTATTCCTCTATTCAGGTGCGTGTGTGGGAGCTTGCAGAGGATTTATCTCTAAACCTAATCTAAAACTTGCCAAGGAGACAGGGATAAGAAAGGGGTACAAGAAATAAATAATAACTAAACTACCAGGTGATGCACCGAAGGAATGATGAACACTTATTTTGCTAATAGACACAAACCAACAAAATGCATACAATAAACAAGCATAGATAGCCAGATATGTAATGGAAGACCAAATGAAAGCAAAAGAGACAAGAAAGGATCTAAAATCGATCACAGACATGTTTTATTGCTCTGTAGATTGATACAGTCCATTACAAAGTAGCCAAGAGGTAGAAACATAATGCAATTTTGATAGAAGGCCTGAACCCCATAGATCCCTTTGCTAGAAGGAGGAGGGAGCCTAGCAAAACAAAGAATGTCCAACCCTTTACAATGAATCCTGCCCCGTATTTATAGATTCAACCTAAAAGAAGAAAAGAGAGAGAAGCGGGAAAAGCAGGTTGAAGTTCAACCACCACTGTTAATGCCTCTGATGAAATCTCTCCCCAAATTCATCTTTACTTGCATCAATCCTTGGTTTGGTGCCTTGAAGGAAGAGGAAATGATGAAACAGATCAAATCTGATCTGTTGTTGAGGCAAGAAGATCCTACATTGAAATCCCAAGACGTTTCCTCCATTTTTCTTCACCTAACCTCCTCAAAATTAAAGTTTCAGACCTCCATGGCATGGGTGAGGCCGAGATCTTTCCAACGGCATCAAATTTGTAATATTTCGAGCCCTGAGTCGAAAGATATGCCCCTTGAATTTTGTATCGGGTCATACAGGAGGGCGGGAAAACAACTTGAAAAATGGGTCCCCTTTTGATATGGGACACGTGGTAGCCAAATTGGAACAAAAATCAGGCCTATAGGTCCGCAATTTATCTTTTGCCCTTTCTTCGATTCCCTTTCTTCTCGATTCCCGCTTTTCCTTTGACTCGAGTGCCCATTTGCTAACTTTTTTCCTTTTGGCGGAGTTGTGAACCAACCATTTTTCAACTTTTATCCCTTTGACTTTGTTTCTCCATCTTTATACTTAGCCAATTTGAAGCCTTTTCTCATCCCTTTTTGACTTTGTTTCCTCTTATGTGGGATCGTGGTCGATCCAATATTTGGCACAGGGGTGAAATATGGATAGTAATTTGGTGACTCACAGGGGTATCTGCCTACTAGATGAAAAGACCAATTGCCTTGTCATATCCGTTGGGCATGGAGTCATGAGTGATAGCCTGCTACTGATCTGAACTTTGAAAATTGACCCTTAGGCCGCTTGGAAACCCATTAGAACCGAAACTGATCTTGACCAAATGTCGAGTCCAAACACTACATGAGAGCAACAAAACAACACCACACTATATACAAAATTTGAAATCATACATGCTCCAAATGGAACATGCAGAGTGTGCAAAGCACTTAGGAGAAAAGCAATCTACACTACAACAAGACAATGTGCATAAGCACTTAGAGGAAAGAGAAAACTAAACTAATATGTACAGGGTGAGAACTCCCCTTTTAGTAGCAGTGCTTAAGATAGATCCCATTTACTGGAATCTGTAACTCTTCACCCTCCAATGTAGACAATTGGAAAGCATTGCTACTTTTGCATCTTGTGATCATATAGGGGCCACTCCAGATGGCGTCAAATTTGGAATGCCTTCCTGGTTTTGCTCGATCTGCATCCCATTTCAAAACTAGGTCTCCTTCCTAGAAGGTCCTTGCTTTTGTCTTCTTGTCAAAGCATTTCTTGATCAAGCCCGATTCTTCTCTTTGTTTGAAAGCATGCTCTCTGGTTTCTTCTAATTCTATCAGCTCCACATACCTGGCCTCCATTGGTCCAAATTCAGACATCTCTAGTTGCTTCACGAGCTCCAATGTTGGCAACTCAAGTGATATAAAACACTGCCTCTTTCCCATAGACGAGCTTGAATGGAGAGCTTCCTGTAGATCTCTTGGGCATTATTCTATCATCCCATAAGGCCGTTTTGAGCTTTGTGTGCCAGGTCTTCTAATTCTCATCAAGAGTTCTTCTAATGATCTTTAGCAGGTTCTTGTTTGTGGACTCAGCCTAGTCATTACCTTGAGGGTAATAGTTTTATGAAGTACTCAAATAAGTCCCATTCTTAATGGCCCATCCTGTGATCTTGGAACCTATAAATGCTAATGCATTGTCTGATATGATGGTGGTGGCACTCCAAATCTGGTCACTATCCCTTCATAGAAATCCAGGATACTAGACTCATTTACTTCCTTGAGTGCCACTGCCTCGGTCCATTTGGTGAAATAATTTGTCACTGTCAAGATCCATTTGTGACCTTGGCTTGAGTTTGGATTGATGACTCCAATGAAGTCCAATCCCCATTACATGAAAGGTTGGTCAACTGAGATTGGGTGCAATGGAAGTGCTGCTAACCTTTCCTTGCCTTTGAAGAATGCACAATTCTTGCACCTTTTGATCCATGTGTAGTAGTCACTAAACACTCGGGCCAATAATATCCTACTTTCATTATTTTGAGTGTTGTCACTCTTGGAGCAAAATGGCCTCTAGCTACTTCAACATGGAATTCTTGTAGCACTCTCTCCACCTGACCTTTCTCAATACATCTCAGCAGAATGTCATTGATGTCTCTTTTGAACAAGACACCATCAATAAGAACATATGGGATGGCTTGTAACCTGAAATGCCTTCTTTTTTCTTTACTCATCCCATGAGGACACATGCATGTTTAAAGGAAGTGCACCATGTCTTGGGTCCAACAAGGAGCAGTACATCATCTCTCCCTTCTTCTTGATCATCTTGTAGAACAAAAACAACCTCCTTTTCACTTGTTTGTTTCATCTTGTTGACTTGAGGCTAGTTGTTCACATAACCCCTTCCCACGGACCAGCTTGGTGACCTTGATCTCAATGTCATATTCCATGACACGAGTGATCCATCCTACACACTTCTCATTCAGGTCCTTGCTGAGAAGGAATTCTTTAACTCCCGCATGGGAGACCAATAGTTGGATTTTGTTGTTTGAAACCAAATGCTTAAACTTCTTCAATCCTCTTATTACCGCTAGGACCTGCTTCTCAATGAAGGAGTACCTCACCTCATAATCTTCCAGACTCTGGCTAAAGAAAGCAATTGGTTGTTCTGTACTTTCTTTGTTCTACTACACCAAGATTGCAGAAATTATGTTGCACTGCCACCAAAGGCATACAATATGAAGTCTTTGAAAAATATGGGTTCACAAGAGTTGGGGCTTGTGATATGGCTTCTTTGATAGCCTCAAAACTTTCTTTTCCTTCAGCTTTCCACCTGAATGTTAAGCTCTTCTTTAACATCAACGTTATTGGCTTAACAAGGGAAACAAAGTTTGGAACAAACCTATGGACAAAATTGATTTTTCCTAAGAAGCTTTGAAGAGCCTTCTTATGACTTGGTAATGGCAATGCTCTTATTACTTGAACTCTTTCTCGGGTCAATTACCAATCCTTCCTTTGATATAATATGGCCTAGAAGCTTGCCTTCATGGGCCAAGAATATGCATTTTTGGGGTTCAATGACACCCCAAAACTCCTACATCGTTGGAACACCTGCCTTAGATGGAAAAGGTGGTCTGCTACATTCTTGGAAAACACTGTAATGTCATCCAGATAGATCAACACTATTTTGTTGATCAACCCCTTGAATGTCATATTCGTTGCTCTCTAAAAAGTGGCTCCAGCATTGGATAATCCAAATGGCATTTTCCTGTAGGCATAGGTGCCCCATTTGGTAGTGAAAGTTGTTTTGAATTGATCATCTTCTTTCACCATGATCTAGTTGTACCTTGAGTAGCCATCTAGGAGGGAGAACCTTTCTGACCCAGACACTACTTGTAAGATCTACTCCATTGAAGGGAGTGGGTAGTGGTCTTTGAGGGAGGCTCTGTTCAAATCCCTGAAGTCAACACACAACCTGATTTCTCCATTTTTCTTTCTGACTGGGACCAGATTTGTAACCCAACTTGAGTGTTTAATTGGAAATATGATGCTTGCCTCTATCAACTTGTTTAACTCCTTCTTCATCAGAGGCTCAATATGTGGGTTGACTGGTCTCTGCTTCTACCTGATGGGCTAAGTAGCTGGATCTAGTTCTATTGTGTGTTGTGCTAGCTTTGGATTGAACCCCTTAGGTCTTCATAACTCCAAGCAAACACATCAGAAATTCTTGGCAAAGTTGTATGAATTCATACCTTTCTTGTTTGGTGGCCACTTTGCCAATTTGAAGTGTTTTGTCTTCTCCAACTAGGATTGACTCTGAATCTTCTCCTTTGATCTACATGTTAGCCTTCTCTTTTCTGAACTGATCATTAGGATTGAAAATAGATTCCAGTGTCACTAAGCCTTTGGGAAGCTTGTTTGTATGTAGCAATGTACTATCTGATTCCCGTATTGTTGCTCTAGTCTGCTCTGGTTTATAGCTGAGAATTTAGCTTCTTCTTGTAGAAAGTTAATGATCTGCTGATCATTCTCAAACACCTGCCAACATGTATTATTATCTGGCACTGCTGGCCTCACAACCACATGGATATGCGGTTGTTCTCTATCCCTCTTGATGTTGTCAACCACATCAAACGTTGCTCAACTGACTACAAGTCTATCAACAACTTCATTCTCCTTCCTGGTATGGACACAATACTAAAGGCCTCAAAATCCTCCATGAGATCCAATACCCTACTCTTGTAGTTCTTGAGCAGGTCATTTTTGACAGCATTAAGTCCTCTGACTTGATTGGCAACCAATTCACTATCACCGAATACTTGCAAGTTCTTGATTCCTAACTTCCTTGCCCAATGAAGACCTTGACTAAAGCCTCATATTCAGTAGTGTTATTTGAGCAAGCAAACTGAATCTGAAGGCTGAATAATATCTCATACCTCTGGGGGACACAATCATGGCTCCTCCTCCAGCTCCTTGTTTACTCCTTGAACCATCAAAGAACAATTTCCATACCTCATTATCATCTTTGCATTCTGGCTTAATTAGGTCAGGAAGAGGGTGGTTCTCTTCATGTAGGCAGTAGACACCTAGCTCAGATTCTTCCATCTCCCTATAGGGGTCAAATTCATGGATTTTGTTGGCCCAATCATCAAGAGTCAAGTCTGGGATACATCCCACCTTAGTATTTGCTTCAAAAGTGTTTAGAAGGTCTTCTTGGTCAAAAGTTGAGCAATTAGCATTGATCGGGCTAGGTACATAGGATTCAATATGATAATCAGCAATAGGTTTAGATCTAATTGTGGCCTTCACTCCATACCTTGTCCTAAAGAGCATATGTGACCAATCAGATAGATAGTAGCCTCCAATTTTGGCAGTGAAGTCCCTGGATAGACACAAAGCAAAATGTGGTGGCAAGTCTATGATTGACACATTTTGTAAAATAGTCACATTAGGGCAAGCGTGTAGAGTGAGACTCAAATCCTTGATGATTCCCACAGTAGTCACTGTTGTCCCATCTAATTGGACTACTCCTCTAGAGATGACCTCATATTAGAGACCCAACTGATCAACTATTTGTTTGGGCATCATAGAACTACTAGCCCCAAAATCAATCATACAATTGTGTACTAATTTGTCTCCAATAATTAATGAGACATAGAAGGGAGGAGGTCTCATGTTTTTACCTTGTTGTTCTCCATGGTTCCTCCCAGGTTGAACTGCATTGGCAAGCACTCTTTCTTGTTGGTTAGGGGGGTGATTTGAACTTGACCAATTCTACATGGCAGTCTGCAATAGATCCCTCTACCCCGAATGGCCAGTGACTCCCATAGTGAAATGTTCACACTTTTCCTTTTCATCTGCTCAATAATATTGAATGAGCTATCTTTTTGTGCCCCTTCCTAGACACATTTCTTTCTTACACATGGGCTGTTACAACCAGTGCTTGACTGGGTTTGGGAGGTGGCTTGGATTGGTTTTGTATGTTTGGAGTTGCACTTGGAACACCAGGACCTTGTGGAGTGATGGAAGATTGAGGGTCACCTGAATTTAGTGGTCGGCCCTCTCCAATACTTCTCTTTTTGGACCATGTATTGGCAGCTACACTTTGAGAAGGGAACTGATTCATCCCACATAAGTCTTCAGCCTGCCAGTTGACTAGCATAGTTTCATTTGGGGTTCACCTTGTTGAGCTCCTTGTTGCTGATCTTCCTCTTGGCCAAGTTCTTGTGGCACCATACTTGGTTTGCACCATCAAGGCCTGATTTAGAGCACCATTAAAGCACATTGATTGGTTATGTGGTTGTCTACATGGAAAACACCAATCATATTCATGTGCCATATTGTTCTGTGTAGAACCAATGCCCTTGATGTTGAAGCTATGTTAGGATCATACGGCCTAAAAGGTCTAGCAGCTTGGGGTTGTCCTTGGTTCTGGATCTGATTCACAGTTTGAGGTGGTGGCCTATTGTGCTGATACTGGGGTCTGGCTTGATATTGAGCCTGGGGCTGGTATGGCCTGAAACTCTGAGCTTGTTGTCTTTTGATGGTCACTAGCTCATTCCCAAAGTTCTGAAATTGCTTCATCACCGCTTCCTGAAACTCTTTAGAGGCATTAGATGATGAAGTGGAAGCTTCAACTGAGCTTTGACTCTTGGGGGTGGGTATAGGAGCTAATGTAGGCACTTGGCTAGTATTTGGGCTTCCTAACTCAGGTACAGAGGCATGGATGGCCTAGGAGTGATTTTTCCAGCTTGAATCAAACGGTTCTCAACCCCTATGGAGAGGCTATAGGCTGCAGGTAATGTAGTTCCCCCATTGACTGAATCATCAGAGAAATATCAGAATTTAAATCCCTAAGAAAGTATAAGAAGGAACCTTCATTAGTGGGCTTTACTATTGTTGGAATCCTATCCCAGGTCCACTAGAATCTAAGGTTGAAGTCTGTCAACTGCTCATTCGGGGCTCTCTTGATTGTTGTTAGTTGCTCTAACAAAGATAAGTTATCACCTTTTTCCCCAAACTGATTGTGAAGAGCCATGCACAACTGGTTCTAGTTCTGGATAGAGCCTACTTTAAGACTCTTAAACCATTGTGAAGCTTTCCCTTTGAATGAAGAGGCGAGCAACTTGACTGCAATGTCCATCTCATGGATCTCGTGGATTGTACAAACATTTATAATATCTTGGACATGGTCACCAAGAGAAGTTTGATTTTCCCCAGTGAAATGTGGGATGCTCTTTAATGTTGCAATCGAACTGGGTTTTGTGCATTCAAGGCAAGTGGACTACTGTTGGTGAAGTTGACATATGGATTTGGTTGTGCCATTCTGATTGGCCTAAGAATCCTTGTAGACTGAAAGAAAGGCCTTGTAGGTGGAGGTGTTGACAAGGTTCTACTTGGTGGAGATGGAGACCTCTCGGACTCTTATACATGACCTAAACCCTTTTTAGTTGAAGATATCAACACAACAAAAAGGTGTCCATAATTTAGGACCCTTTGGTGGAAGTAGCGGATCATGTGAGTGGATTGATGGAACATTTGAAAACATACATACAATCATTGTAATCACATGTTCACATTGTTTGCATCCCATTCAAGTTGATTATGCCAATTTTCTCGCACCATGTCATGGAGGTCAACGAGGCTCAATTCGTATTGTAAGAAATTTAGATATGCCTCACATGTTATCACATTTTTTTCTGATATTATCATGTCTTTAATGTTTCATGATATGAAAATTCAATTCAAATATCCCATTGAGAAACTATGAAAGATAAGTGGATACTTTGGAGTTGTCTATGTGAAAGACTATCATTAAAGCTATGACGTTTGAAAATAACATTAGAAAATATGGGTCGTTTGGAGTGAGAGACTGTATTCCTTTTCAAGTTGATATTTAAGGAGATTTTGTTGGATTTTATGGTTGATCTACTGTTGGATACTTGGACTCCTTCGGCCTCACATTGCACTTGCGAGTATAATAAGTGCATTTATATTTATTTATTTCCTAGTGTAGGAAATAATTTGTGTGGTTTTAGAGCCAATTTATGAGTCTTTTTATGTCCGATTTAAATATTTAAAATTTATATTATGGATTACATAAGCCAATGAAGGTGACTGAAAAATTCATGAAAATGCATTCGAATTTGGGCTCGTAAATGAAAACCATTCGACCACCATAATCTGTGCGAGCATGTCGAAGGAGTTGTCACGCGATAATGAAAAATGTTGTTTTAGTTATTACATGGTGTTACGAGAATGTCATAGCTAACAAAAATGAAAAACAAAGGACTATTCTTACATGTAGGTCTATCCAATAATTACATGTCACACGGATGGAAGTGATAGGTCATATGTCGATGGTCAAATGAATTGATGGAGGGAAGAATGTTCAATTCTTTTCTTGAGGCTTAAAACAAGGGTCCAAGCTAGAAAACAAGATTTAGAGTTAAGGTTTGACTGTCACTATCACAAGACTGTGTAAAATTGTTGCAAACTATTTAGTTCTTCAAGCATGTAATAGACTTATGTTTTATTTTTTCTTCTTTCTCGATGGAGACCAAGTTAAAAATAACCAGGTTCAATGCCTTCTTTTGATAACTTTTGAATATGATTTATGACTCCTATCAAATTTTATTGTGACAGAGGTAGAGAATTGGGGTTCTTTAGGACTTCTAACATTGTAAACATAATTAAAAACTTGTATTGTTATCCCGCTCGGGATTTTGATGGATATCTCACTAGGCTATGACCAAGTTTCAAGGTTTCCTCTTGTGTAGTTGTTTGATAATTAATTATACCCTAAATTAGGGTTTGTTGTATCTCATCAAAGAAATATATTTGTGTGATGGTAATAGTTTATCAAAAACACTAGGGTTAGGTTCCAAACACATTCCACTTTACAAGCATATGTTGTTTAAATCCTCAAACCATGCTTTGGCACCCATGACAATAGGAAACAGGGAGAAAATAACATAGTTTCATGGATTGGCATGTATTATAGCGGGAAAAAAGTTGTGAGCATATACTCTAAGCATATTCCAAGGTTCCTATTAGATTTTTCATGCCACTATATGTTCCAAAACCTCCAACAAGCTATAAACACTTGTATTCATCAAGAAACAAAATAAAACACAATACAATTTGATGTGCACAAGAAAATATAGAACTTCACAACATTTTAAGCATGAAAATTGGACAAAAGAAAAACTACATGATTCATAAACATGTATATTCATTCACTCCCTAATATATTAATACATTCGTATTGAGCTTAAGAATATAAGACATTATAACAAAACCCTATTTTTGGGTTCTCTAAGGTCTAAACCTACACTTTCTAATAATATCTCTCTTTTGGCCTTCACTGTGCTCTTTTGACATTCCAAACCTGTTACATTCTTCTTAGACTCTCCTTCAAATCAACTATGTCTCTCCTCTCACTTTTACTTCAAAATTCATTTGAAACATAACCATTCTTAGTTTTGGTTAACCCAAGGTGGACAAAGTGATGTTTTTACTTGAGTTAGCACATGTGGAAGGGTAATATATGATGGTTCACATCTCCACAACATGATAATAGGTATCCTTAGGCCTCCCATGAAAGATCACGAGCAAAACACAAGAATTTAGATCCAATGAGGCACTTAAACCTCAATCCACAATTCAAAATTTCAAATTCCTATTTTTTGCGAGAAAAGTTATTTGGAATGGCTTAAAGGAATGAAACAAAGGTGAATGACATGAAAACATGTCTTATTGTCCAAAATGAAGTCCAAGACCTTTGAAATCCAAAATTACAGCTATCTACATCTGTGATGCCCATATATCATGAATTTGAGCCATTATTGTCTCTCTCACATGTTAGTGTTGGCCCCCATAATCTCATTTGGAAAATGTCTTTCAATGTAAATATGCTCAACTTATGGTACTATGCCAAAATATATTTATGAAAAAAATGAATCTTTTCCAACACTAGTTTTTCCTCTCTCAGTTAATAATTACATTATTTTATTTGCATTCAATGGAGTCTATGAATTGCAACAACTTTGATCAATCTCACAACAACAATCAACTTCATGTTGTGATGATCACATGGCTTGCTCACGACCACATTTTTCCATTTGTTGAAATTTCTAAGAGGCTTTTAGACATAGTCCAAATATCAAAATCTCATATGTTTCGACTCCTCTGAATATTGCCAAGATCGGGATCTTTTTCACATAAAAGCAAGGGAATTTGAATATGGTGTAGTTGTCATTGCTTTGCATGGATGGATTTTCTGCTAGCATTGAAAACATGTCTAATCTTCCAACCCATCTCAATCCTTTTTTCCACGTTGCTTCCAAAAGATTGTAGAAGCATTCCAAAATTTTACTTGAGAAAATGATCCAAAAATGGATCTAGAAGTACCCAATTCTATGTATTCTCTTATTAAAACTTGCAGTGTGTACCCTCAACATGCTCATTTTTATGGAATATGGTTAAGTCAGGTTGACAGTGATCCAGACACCTTCAAATGACAAAAATAATCCATTGTTGTTTTGTTCCACATGATAACTGTGTGACGGTTGCAAAATTGTCGCGACTTCACGGAGTAACAGTTGTAAAATTGCTATGGTGATGCCACAACCACCCCTATAAACATCGCCAAAATGAGGAATCTGAATAGTTGCAAATGTTTGGTCTTCTCAAAAAATGTCATTTCACCTTCCTTCCATCCTTAGGAAGAGCAACTATAAATACAAGTGCATTTACTCATTCAAGCCAGTGGTTTTGAGTGAATTCAAGTGTGAGCAAAGGAGAAAGTATGAATTGTTTTAATTTTTTTCATAGATAGTTGATTTCTTCATCGTTGAGGATTGTAAGAAAGTAATGCAATTATATAAGTAGATGGAGCTTGAATCCTTCTTGAAATCCATCCACTGGCAATAAACTTGTGTTGTATTGGAGATTTACATAGTGAAAGGGGAGAAATTGCTCACCTAGTTGGAGTTTTTCCCAAATTAGGTTTCTCCATGATCCAAAATCATAAGCAAATTTGAAACATTCATCCATAATTTTGCTTTAATTAATATTTTTTTGGATTAAATTCAATAGCATGGCTTTCTTGTATTTTTAATTAAAATTAAAAATTTGTGAGGACTAAGAAATAAAATAAAATGCTAGGAAAAATCATCAAGAGAAACGACACCACGTGATAACGGAGTTCGACACTTGTGGCCTACGTCTCTAGGTCCAATTTAAAGGGACCGATCTATTAAAATTCAAAATAAATGACAATTACAATCAGTATCACATGAATTTTATCTTCTCAATGGATTCCTCTTGAAAAATCAGGCCTAGTCACTTTTTACTTCATCTCAAAATTCCTCTCCTAGCTCCCGGTATGAGCCTTTCTTTCCCAAAGCCTACAACCTGTCTGCATTCAAATACAACGTGCCTCCTTTTATAGTGTTTCACACAGCATGGTGCACTTGTAAGGCCTTAATATTTTATACAAGTGGCCCAGGTTCGACCCCCACCACTTCCCCATGTGCTTTGTATTTAAAAATGCAAGTGGCCTCTTTCCCATGTGCTTTGTATTTAAAAATGTAAGTAGCCTTTTACTTTGTATTTAAAACCTGTAAGTGGATTTTTTCTTTGTATTTAAAAATGCAAGTGACCTCTTGCTTTGTATTGAAAAATTCAAGTGGGATTATCCCACATGTATAATGGGATGGCCTAGTTGGGTATTTAAATGCTAGTGCTTTGTAATGCATAAACATATGGTTGAGCTTGTGGGGATAATGCAACCCACATGGAGGAGATGAGGAGATAAGATTTGTGTGGAATATAGTTATGCTACGTGTCACTATTTCATTGGTCCACTTGGCGGACGTGCACGTGTCCATGTCACTGCACATAGTCCATTTTTAACTAGTTGACAAAAAAATTCAGCGGGCCATAACTTTTGCATACGTGCTCCGTTTTCTGCAAACAAGATATCACCGGAAAGCTCTAATTTTTCTCTATGCAATGAAACTACTAGAAACTGATTCTGAGAAGATTATAGATTGGTGTTTCTTAGTGAGGATCCTCTGGATCATTCCTCCCCACTGAGAAACTTTTGGACCTCCAAAAGTTAATTTAATTGGTAAATAGGTGAGGGTATTTCTCCCTCACCTTTCCAATTTCCATCCATTTTGCCTTGTTCAGATGCATGCCTTTTAAACCCACATGGATATATTCAACATCACCCCTCTGTGAGGTTCTAACCTTCTTGTCCAAGATGATATCTTCTTGTAGCTCACCCAGATACTCAGGTGCAAAATCATAAACAGATGGCATGTCGTTAGCATCATGATCAATAATCATAGGTGGTTCATATAACTTCAAATTTTCAACATTTACAACTGAATAAATTTACATGTATGGAGGTAAATCCAACCGAAAAGCATTGTTACCAATTTTCTCCAAGATTCGAATGGACCATACCAAATTGGTTTTACTTTTTCCCTTCACCTGTCATCCTTTCTTTGTTGAGGTGAAGCCAAAATAAATCACCAACCTGGAACTTGTGATCAGTTCTATGTTTATCATGCCTTGCTTTATATTTTGCTTGACTTTTCTCCAACTATTCTCAAACATACTGATGGACTTGTTGTATTCGCTGCACAAACTTTTTAGCTTTGTCAGTATCACTAAGTCCACTAACAACAATTTCTTGTTCAAGAGATAAATCTAATGGATATTTAGGCAGATAACCAAAACAAGTCTCAAAAGGAGACTTCATAGTAGAAGAATGCATAACACGGTTATAAGCATGCTATACATAATATAAATTTGCATCCCACAATTTTGGATGTTTACACAATAGCCTCTAAGAAAATGTACCACTGTACGGTTCACGACCTCTGTTTGACCATCGATCTATGGATGGAAAGCAATACTTTTCTTCAGTTTAGTGTCCATCAAACCCCACAAAGTTGACCAAAATTCCCCAAGAAATCTGGAATCCCAATCTGAAATAATAGAAGTGGGAAAACCAAAGTGAACCCATACAAACTGAAAAAATAAATGTGCGCTACCTTACCTCACTAGTGATTTGTTTAGTATAAGGAATCGACACACACATCTTGCTAAACTTGTCCACAACCACATATAGATAATCGTGCTTCTTTCGTGACATGGAAAACCTCCTACAAAATCCATAGAAATACTTTCCCATGGACGTGTAGGGATAGGAAGAGGAGTATAAAGTCCTAACTTCCTATTACTAGGCTTGCTCGTGGCACAAAGAACACATCCTTTTATATACTTGGTTACATAATCCTACATTTTAGGCCAATAACAATACCTCTATAAATGTGCAACTGTTTTACCAATACCAAAATGTCCAGATATAAGAGAAGTATGAGCTTCCCTAATCATATGCACTCTTTCATTCTTGGAATACAAAGTTTACTAGAATGATATAAAATTCCATCATGCACATGATAATCCAATTCTCCTACTTGTTTACCACTCATTAAGTCTTCATACACTTCTTTAAAATCAACATCATACACATATTGCTCTTTATAACTATCATGAGCCAAAGAACTGTGTTGTAGAAGAACATATGCAACAACAATTGGAGGTCTAGATAGCATATCAACAACCTTGTTTTGCGTACCTTTTTAAATACCGATTACGAGATGAAACTAGCTGCAAGAATCCCATCCAAAAAAATTTCTAGACTGATTGTAAGTTTGTTTGTGTTTGCAAATATTGAAGAGGTTGATGATCAATATGTATAACTTGTTTCTTTTCCCATCAAGTAATGCTTCCATTTTTTTACACTCTACACTAAAGCATACAACTCCTTATCATAAGTTGGATAATTTCTTACTGCACTCGTGAAGGTTTCTGAATGGTAACACACATGTTGTTTGTTCTACATCAAAACTTCCCCCATTGCATAGTCATTGGCATCTGTCTCAATATGAAATGACTGTTGCAAATATAGAAGTGCCAAGATCGGAGCGGTACTAATTTTCTCTTTCAGTGTATCAAAATCCTTCATTGTTTTCCTCCCCACTGAAAGACCTGTTTAACACTTGTCAAAACATGCAAAGGAGATGCAATAAATGAGATGTTATAAATGAATTTTCTCTAATATTGTACTTGCACCAAGAAAAATCCTAACTTCCGTCACATTATTGGGTCTAGGCCAGTTTACAATGGCCTCTACTTTTGTAGGATCAATTTTCAATTCACTATGTCCCACAACATAACCCAAATAAATCAAAGATGTTTTCCCAAATTCACATTTTGACATCTTCAAAAATAATTCTCCTCTTAATGCATCTAAGACCTTCTGGATGTGATTAACATGATCATCCCAAGACTTACTGAAAATAAGAATGTCATCTAAGTAGACAATAATGAAATCATCAATGAATGGTATAAAAACATCATTCATAACCCTCATGAATGTTGTCGGTGCATTGCACAATCCAAACGACATCACTAACCATTCAAATAATCCTTGTTTTGTTTTAAAAGTAGTTTTTCACACGTCACCTTCATTAATTCTTACTTGGTGATAACCACTTCTTAAGTCTAACTTAGTGAAATAAATAACATTCTTTAATTGATCCAGTAAATCATCAATTCTAGGAAGAGGGTAACGATTTTTCACCGTGATTTTGTTCAATGCACAAAATCAACACACATCCGCCATGTGCCATCCTTCTTTGACACCAAAATTATTGGCGAACCATGAGGAGATGAACTTGGACGGATAATACCTTTTGCCAAGAGTTCCATCACCTATTTCTTGATTTCCTCATTTTCAACCACAGACAATCTATACATACCAATGTTAGGAAGAGGTGCATCCTGTAGAAGAATTGTATCTCATGTTGAACCCCTCTTTTGGGAGGTAGACCTTGTGGATCCTGAAAAACATCATCATAGTTAGAAACAAGTTTAACCAATTCATTATAATGTTTAGGATCACAATCCTCAAAATCCTTTTCATGATCATTCTCTTTGGATTTGATCACCATGAGTACAAAATTCTTGCTTGAGTTGACAAGCCTTTTCATCTGACCTGTAGTAACCAAGGAAGGACTATTTTTACATGGTGAGCTCTAACAATATACTCAATTCCATCCTTCACAAGCAAGTACTTGTTTTCTTCCCTATAGAAGATTGCTTTACGATCATATAAGTAAGGACTTCCCAAAACAACACCACAAATATCCAAAGGAACAACATCCAAATCAACCTCATCAATAAACTTGTCTGTAATGGAAAATCAGAATCTACAAGTTTTAGTTACCTGTAGTTTTGCATCATCACAAACCCATCCCAAAGGATAAGGCTTAGGATGTGGATTAGTTTTGAGTCCTAGTTTCTTACAAACCTCCTGTGAAATCATATTAGCTTGAGATCCACTATCAAAAACAATATCAATTTTGGTATGCTTAGAAATAACTCTAAGGTGGAACAACTCATTTTGTTTCCTTTAATCATGTATAAATTGTTGATTAGAAGAAGATGTAACATTTGAAGTACTAGTGGTGGAAGAAGAGAGAGAATGTTTACCTTGACAGCTCATGGCCATGATTTTGGTTTCATCGCCTGAATTAGACCCAAGATCATGAACCACAATATTTGTTTTCTTCTCTTTTCCTTCTATTAGTCATCCATTTAGGCTTCATTTCCGGATGTAATTTCCAACACCTAGACTCATCATGGTTCTTTTTACAATGATTGCAAAATGGTTTTCCATCTTCTTTTGTAATAGTAAAATTTGTTTTTTGCTTACCCTTTCCTTTTCCGTGTTCTTTCGAACCTTTTCCTTGTCCTTCGGATTGCATGTTCTTTTGCTTAAAAGAAGAAAAGGACTCCTTAGTCATTTTCCCTTGTGCTTCCAAATGTGTAGCTTGAACACACACTGCATCAAGATTAGTAGGACCTAAAACAAGAATCATATGCCTTAGGTAACTATGCAACCCACCAATATATTTAAGCAAGTGTTTCTTGTGTGTTTAGGGAAATTCCAAGAATTAAAGCCCTTTTCTAAATTCTTGTGTATAATCTTGAACATTTTGTCCCTTAGCTTGTCTTAATGTTTTTCAATCCATCATAGCTTGTTGCTTGTAACCAAGAGGATAAAATTGTTGTCTTAGATTTGAAACAAAATCAGACCAAGAAGTAATCCCTTTACCTTGGGTTTCCTCTACTTCTTGTAGCTTACTCTCCCACCAAATGAGTATTGTGCCACCCATTCGAAGAGTTTCCAAATGAATTCTTGCTTCATCATCCACAACTTTTTGAACCCTGTAATATACCTCAATTTGCTTGATCTAGTTATCCAACTTCTTTGCATTAAGCTCTCCATTATATATAGGCAATTCAAACTTGACATCTAATTTTAATGAAGGACAAAAATCAGATTTTTGAGATTCACCTTTAGGAATATTAGAACTAGAAGCCTCTTCGGTTTTACTTTCTCTAGTTGATTTTTCCTTTGTTTATCTCGCACAATTCTTTCACCATCTCTTTCATTTGAATAAATGATTTTTGAAACTTTGTCTCTTCTCGTTCCTCCATCGATGGACTTCTGGATCTTCTTGTGCTGATTTTGGGATCCTCTCCTACTAATTTTCCTTCACCCTTCTTAAATTGGGACCTTGTTATCATTCACCACAACTTGCAATCCAAACATGGTTAATCTGATCATAGACCAAATTTGATACCAATTGATCCAAAATCATAAGCAAAATTGAAACATTCATCCATAATTTTGCTTTAATTAATGATTTTTTGGATTAAATTCGATAACATGGCTTTTGTATTTTTAATTAAAATTCAAAATCCATGAGTACTGAAAAATCGAGAGAAAATTTTAGGAAAAATCATCAAGAGAAATGACACTGCGTGATGACAGAGTTCAACACTTGTGGCCTACATCTCTAGGTGCAATTTAAAGGGATTGATCTATTAAAATTCAAAATAAATGAAACTTACAATTAGTATCACATAAATTTTATCTTCTCAATGGATTCCTCTTGAAAAATCATGCCTAGTCACTTTTACTTCATCTCAAAATTTCTCTCCCAACTCCCGATATGAGCCTTTTTTTCCCAAAGCCTATAACTTGTCTCGCATTCAAATGCAACATGCCTCATTCTATAGTATTTCACACAAAGATGGCGCACTAGTTAAGACCTTAATATTTTATACTAGTGGCCCATGTGCTTTGTATTTAAAAATGCAAGTGGCTTTTTGTTTTGTATTTAAAAATGCAAGTGGCCTTTTGCTTTGTATTTAAAAATGCAAGTGGGATTATCCCACATGCATAGTGGGGTGGCCTAGTTGGGTATTTAAATGCTAGTGCTTTGTAATGCATATACATATGATTGAGCTTGTGGGGATAATGTGACCCACATGGAGGAGATAAGTTTTGTGTGGAAGATAGTTGTGCCATGTGTCACTATTTCATTGGTCCACTTGGTAGACATGCACGTGTCCATGTCACCTACGCGTAGTCCATTTTTTACTAGTTGACAAAAACATTCAGCGGGCCATAAATTTTGCATACGTGCTCCATTTTCTGCAAACAAGATATTGTCGGAAAGATCCAATTTTTCTCTACGCAATGTAACTACTGGAAATTGATTCTAGAAGATTATAGATCAATGTTTCTCAACGAGGATCCTGGATCACTCCAGTTAAATTTCTTATCTCCTTGTCTTTCATCTCTCAATTTCAGTATAGTGTGAATGTTTTTGCATAATATATTGATAACAAGAATCTTAAAATTTTCATCATTCATTATCACTAAGATAGGATTTGTTTATTATATAAAAGAGAAGTTTACGAGATCAAATTGGTATTAAATAAGTTAAGATCAAAATGTGTTTTTTTGGTTTAATTTGTGTTGAAATTTTTAGTTAGATGTTCCTCACCAGAAGGGTAGTGAAAGCAGTGAAGGTATCCTCATTCCTTTTGAAGTAGATATTTCCACCAAGAAGTGGAAGCAAGGAATTTGAAACATGGCTCATGGTGAAGATGCATGTGAGATTGAAGAAGAATGTTTCTACAAGTTAGAGGTAGATGTGGCAAGTTTGTCCAAAGATGTGGGCAATATTTCCTTGTCTATGGGAAAGTTGGAGTCCATCATGGGATTTCTCATGGAGAAGCTTGGTGTTCCAAAAGAGGCACTAGGAGACCATAAAGAAGACACTCATGAGTATGAGGAAGAACAAACTCGTTCCAACCTTACTCCTCTTCCATTCAAAGTGGAGGCGAAGATATAGATTCAACCTTATGATGGGGATGCAATGCTTTGAGAAGCTAGACCATTGGCTAGCTCAACTTGAGGTATATTTTAGTTTTCATCAAATCAATGAGAGTTAACGATTTAATTTACAAGGTTAAAATTAACCAATCATGCTTTAACTTGGTTTGAAAGCTATGTTCATTCTTTAGTTGTTAAGAAGCTTCCTCCTATTTCTAAGTGGGATTAATTTAAAATTCTAATAAAGAAGTAATTCTATCCTATTTGTTATGAGGAAGAGAGGTCCATGTATTGGCAGTATCTTAGGTAGAAGCAAGGCTAGAATGTGCAAGAGTACATCGGTGAGTTACGGAAGAAATTTTCCTAAATGCGCAAAGATGTAACGGATCGTGGACATTTTGATGAAGTACATCGAGTGGAATACATAACCACTTAAGGAGACCAATTATCTTTTCCAAGCCAGCGAATGCGACGAGGCTTATTCTCAAGCCCACTATCTATAGATGGGCAAGAAGAAGAGTTCATCTACCTCTCAAAGACACTTCAAAAAAATAGGTGACATCAAGCAAAAGAAGAAAGGAAAAGGGAAAGGTAAGAAGAATGTTACTTCGCTTCTAAGAGGGATACTAAAGTTTAGTGTGGTCATTATGATGTTGACACTCATTCTCGAGGAAAAATGTTGGAAGCTCCACCTGAGAATTACATCCCTTCAAGAATAAGAAGAATAAAAATAAGGCCATGGCTTCCCTCCAATGGGATGGGTTATTTTGCAGCAAAGAGGTGGATGAGATAATGTGTTGTACCTTTGTCCATAGAGAGGTATGTTTGGGTAGTAATAATGTTGTTTAAGAAAATGAACTTACTAATATTTTTCATATAAAAATCCAAGTGAAGAAAACCAAAGTGGATGCTCTTTTTGATACTTTCTCTCAAGCTTATTTCATAAGTAAGGATTTAGTTGATAAGCTCAAATTCGAGATTCACAATCATTTGAATATGTATTCATTGGGTTGGGTGAAGAAAGGCATAGACATCAAGGTTACCAAGCAATGCAAAATTACGTTTGGTATTGATAAAAAGTTCATTGATGAAACTACTTTGGATATTGTTCCTATTGATGTGTGTGGTGTAGTGTTTGGTAACTCATACTTGTATATCGGGGTGTCATCTTCACGAGAATATCCAACCAATACCGCTTGCAAAGGATTATAAGAACTACCTCATTTCATCCTTTATAGGAGACTCAAAGATCTCTTTGGTAAGTGCCTCTAAAGCTAAGAATCTTATTAATGCTAGTGGGAAATTTACATTACTTATTTTGAGAGATATACAAGAAGAGGAAGTTGTTGCATCTAAAACCACTTGTAGCATGTTTACTAACAAAGAGAAGAAGAAAATGAAAGAGTTAGTTCAGCAGTTTAGGAAAGTTTTCTAAGAGCCTACGGGGTTGCCTCCGGTCATGCCAATTGAACATGAGATATAGTTTCTACCCAATAGTCCAATTCGAAACTTGGGATTATACATGCAATATTTGAAGGATGGGAATGAGGTAAAAAAATAGTTACAATATTTTATTAAGCAAGGTATAATCCGTCCTAGCACTTCTCCATGTGGTTCTCCTATTGTTTTAGTACCTAAGAAAGATGGTTCATGGAGGATGTGTGTTGATTATAGAGCACTAAATAAAATAACCATAAAAAATAGGTACCCTCTTCCTCGAATTGATTATTTGTTGGATCAATTACAACATGTTAAATATTTTACTAAGCTTGATTTAAAATATGGGTATCACCAAGTTTGGATTAAGGAAGAGGACATTTGGAAAACAACGTTCAAGACCGCAAAAGGGTTGTATGAATGGTTGGTCCTACCATTCGGCTATGCAATGCACCAACCACCTTCATGAGGTTGATGAATGAGATAATGAGGCCATTTATTGATTCCTTTTTCATTGTGTATTTGGATGACATTATGGTTTTTAGCAAAACTTTTGAGGAGCATATTAACCATTTGCATCAAGTTTTGCAAGTTCTAAAGGAGAACCGACTAGTGTTGAATGAGAAGAAGTGTGAGTTTTCTCAAAAATCACTTGTCTTTTTGGGGCATGTGGTTGGAGATGGAGAGTTGAAGATTGATCCGACTAAGATAGAGGCCATTCTAAATTGGCCTACACCATCTAGTTTGACCAAGACCAGGAGTTTTGTTGGTGCAATTCAATATTTGAGGAAGTTCATCAAGAAATTATCTTCCATAGCAGTACCTCTACATTTCGTGACAACATGTGGTAAGGTTTTTAATTAGGGTAAGAAATAACATGATGCTTTTGAGTCATTCAAATACAAGATTAGTCATGCTCCAATTTTGGCATTACCTAACTTGCAACTTCCTTTCAAGTAGAAACCAATGCTAGTGACTATGTTATGGGAGTTATCCTACTTCAAGGAGGTAGGCCTCGTATGTTATCATTTTGAATTGTTTTAGGGAGAAATTTTGAATTATTGTACATATGGTAAGGAGTGTATGCTCTTGTGTAAACGGTTGATGAATGGAAAAAGTACCGATGGGTAAAGAAACTAGCATACACACATATCACCAACCTCTTTAATATTTGCAAGCTCAAAATAAACTTCAACAAGCTAGACACTATAAGTGGATGGGTTTCTTGTAACAATTTTATTTGATCATAAAATATAAGAAAGGTGTGACTAACTAATTATAAGATATGTTGTTTAGCTATGGGAATTTTAACTCTTCTTAAACATTTTGTATGTGATGTATATCAAGAAGGTTATAATCGGGATCCAAATTTTAGAGAAATATTTTAGCAGAAACCTCCAAGTGAGGGCTTTGCACTTAGGGGATAATACTACTTCTAGGATGGGCTTCTCTACAAGAACGAGAAACTTTATGTGGGATCCAAAGGATTTTACATGTATTAGGTGTTCCCTAAATTTCCTTAAACATGTTCCTTACGGAAGTGTAAGTCGAGATATTTATGTCACCTATTTGAACATGAAAATGAGAGCATTGCATGCTCTAGATACATTCCATGTGGGAACAGAAGCCAACAGATGGAATACATGCATAGGTGACGCAACACAAGAGCACATTGCGGAATGGCATGTGGGTCAAACGAAGTTGACAAGTGACGTGATGCGAGAATTTTTTTATGAACCTCCGGTCTTCGATAAGCATAAAAAAGGGGTTTGCAACAATGGGATCCATTCTTGTTTTAGAAGGGGAACGGACATCGGAGCTATCTACTAACTCAATGTTTTCTCCATCAATTGCGTCAGCTATTGGTCAAGTTGATGGTGAAGTGAGATGATGGGCAAGTTGATCGAGCTCATTGGAGAGTTGATGGGCGAGTTGATTGAGCTGATTGGTGAGCTGATTGGTGAGTTGGCATCAAGCTTATGATGAGCTAGCCAACCATCCACACAACAACCGATGAGTCACATGGCAAGTAAAATGAAAAAAACTCATTTGTGTAGTCAAAGCCACAAATAAAATGGGTGAGCTCAGGGCTATAATAAGCCCTCCATGTGGGATTAAATCCCAACCAACCCGTGACAAAGGTGACTTGGCGAAAACTTGGCGAATGGAGCTCAAGTGACGCGTGGCAACTTGTCGAGCGGTAAATTAGTGTGATAGTGGCAACGAGATGGCGGATGCAACGTGGAAAGGGTAGTAAAATAAATGGTGCGACAAAATTGTCGGTGAGGGATTCAAGCCCTCAACCTTCCCCTCACAACTTGGACGCACTAACCAAATCACCCAACTTGGCGGGTGTGATATGAGTTGGCTGATATGGATGCAATACAAATTTTTAGGCCCAACCCTTAGTATATAAAGGGGTCAAGGCCATTCACCAAAACACACAACTCAAGCTTGAATCAAAAGCTTATAGAGAAGGAAGAGAGCCTTAGGAAGATTAGTCTAAGGCATATAAGACCTATTTTTAGGCATTATGATTTTATGAGTTAATTATTTTTACTCGCCATCATTTGTAAAAGGCTATTATTAAGCCTTACTTCTCGTGTGGAGTCCAGAGTTCAATTGTTGAGTAGAGGGATATTATCAAGCACTTTGGAGAAGCATTACGGAGATATGATTATTTTCATTGGGCATTATTCATCCAAGTTTTTGTTACTTAGAGGTTGTGGAGGAGAATATTGTAGTTGAGCTCATCAACGACACACTGATCCGACTTAGCTTTGTGTAAAGACTAGAAGTCGTGCAACAAAGGAAAGTCTATGGGAGGGTGATTTTGACAACCGACATTATTTGACTTAGCTTTGTGTAGAGGCTGGAGGTTGTGAAAAGAGGGAAAAGTCTACGGGAAGTGTGAATTAGGGAAGGTGTGTGAACACCGAGCTAGATTTCCAAGACTAGTCTAGGTTCTATTGAATCGATTGGAACTGAGTTTGTGGTAGACCATAAACTTAATTATAGTATTGTAAGTTTGTTTGTACTTATAGTGAGAACTTTATAATGAATTAGTTTGTCAATTAAATGAACCTGAAGATGTAGGCAATTGTATAACTACGTTAACAACTCAGTGCAATGCCATTATTTCTTGCATTGCATTTACTTTGAGCTGATTTTATTTTCGGTGTTAAAATGGGCATTAAAATAATTTGCCTATAAGGACCCGTTGGTTGAAAAGATTTTTTTACCATTTTATGGATCAAATTTGGTATCGATTCGGTTGATTGCTTTAGATTGTGCACTTGGTTTAGTTGTGATTAAACGGTATAAGTACAATATGGGAAAGATGTCAAAATAAGAGAAGATCGAAGAGCTCGAGGCGTTCAACAACCGAGATCCAAGATGAGTACATTTTCATGAGATTTGAGTTTCACTCCTTAGAAGAGGAGATAAAATGTTTGAAAGCTAATTTTCGGACTAAGGATGAGCTCTTGGTAAATTTTCCGAGTAGTGAATAAAAGGAGTCACCTTCCATAGATGTATAAACCATGACATAAAATTGCCTTTGTAAGTTCACCTGTAACACTTCCACCCAGTCAATTCTAGATGTAGTTTTTGGTGATTTTGAAAAACACACCAGAGGTATTAGCTTGAAATTGTTATTTGAAATGGGTTTTGATGGAAGTGTTATTTGTAATAATAGCCAAGGTATTGCTAACACAATACAAGTCGAGGATTTTCCTCATTACGCATGTTTGAGTTACTCTAGTGAGCAAACAAAAATTGGAGAGAGTTCCAAATCCACTTTGAAGGAAGACAAGCTTCCAATGACAAAGTGATTACGCCACTAGCAAAATAGATTCCCTCCATGCGAAAGAACAAGTCATCATAGTCATATGACAAAATCGTATACTAAAAACAAGAAGAGGTAATGAAATTCCACCTCCTCGTTCTTACACTCAACCTAACACCAAGAGGAATTGTGTAATTCCCGAAACTTTTGATCCTCTTTTCAATATAAAAACTATGGTTATGACATATAGAAAATGTGGCATGCTTTTCCTTACACTTTTTGTGGGTTAAGTAACCATTTTGTTGCCATTTGTTGGAAGAGAAGGTCATTGTTGAATAAGTTGATGCATTTTTTCGAAACAAGGCAGGTTGAAGATCAATCTTGTCGTTCGAGGCAAGAAATGGAAAATATGATTCCTCATCCAAAAAGGAGGACAAGAGGAATGTCTGCACTCATTTTGTCATGAGAGGAAACAAGGTTGAGAGATGCTGGAAAATCCATCCAACAATCCATCCAAGAAATGGTAACAATAAGTTAGATTATCGGGTAAATTCACCAATTAAGAATGAGAAAACCTTGGATTTATCCATAGATTGCCCACAAATGAGTCCATTTTATTTTGATATGGAAAATGAAAAATCATTTATTTTGGATAGATTTGTATAGCATTGTTGATGATTGATGATAACATGCTATAATTCGAACTTGTTATTATGGGATTCCTGAAGGGAAATTTAACCCATGTTAGCTTTGAATTTTGGAGTACGGATGAGGATAATCTCACGGCGGTTTATCATGCTTGACTTTTCTCACATTTCAAGTAACTCCATTATGAAGTAAGCGGTAATGTATGCATATGAAATAACTATTATGAAATTGTATCTGTTGATAAGATGTAGTTAAGACCCATACATGGGCAACATGTTTGTAGATCATGAAGTTCAATATTTGGTGAATGCAACAACGGTGTAGAAAAATTCATTGACAGATCATTGAATCAATCGACTAGTTTCCTTGGCATGGAGATGTCTTTTTCAAACTGATCATTTTTGTGTGATGTTGTACTTGCAATGAGTTGAAAAATTTTATAGGAAAGGAATTATATAACTTTTCCATTTTGGAGTAATAGTTTCGAGGTCGTAGAGACTACTATAGAGATCTCTATGAGGCGGTGCAAAGTAACAATGTCAATACTTGGGAAATGAAAGTTTCAACTTTTGGTGGAACAAAATCCTTCTAAGTGGAGAGGTGTGATCCAAAGGATTTTTGACACTTCTTATGTTACCTAAATTTACCTAAACCTATTCCTTAAGGAAGTGCAAGTTGGGACCTTTACATCACCTATTTGAACGTGAAAAAGCAGGATACCTTGTATGCTCCAAATACGATCTGCGCGAGAATAAGAGCTACCAAGCATAATATAGATATAGGTGATGTAGTGCGAGAGCACGCTGTGGAATGGAAAGTGGGTCAATGAAGTCAACAAGTGGCGTGATGTAGAGAAAAAATAAATTTTGCAAACCTCGGTCTTTAACATGTGTAAAAAAAAGGGTTTGCAAAAAGTGGGGTCCACTCTTGTTTCGAAGGGGACACAAGGTCACAAATTTATCTCGCTAACTCAATGTTTTCTCCATCAAATTGTCGAGCTAGTGGCCAAGTTTACGATGAGTTGAGCTAATGGGAAAGTTGATTGAGCTGATTGGCAAGTGGCATCGATCTCATGACAAGCTAATCAACTATCCACATAACAACCGACGAGTCAAATGGCAATAAAAATGGAAAAAACACATTAGTGTGGCCAAAGCCACCAATAAAATAGGTGAACTCATGCTATAATAAGGCCTAACCAACACCCAACCCACCGAATGTGGGATTAAATCCCAAAAACCTGTGACAAAGGCGACTCAATTACCAATGACTCGGAAATGAAGCTTGGGGACTTGGCATCTTGGTAGGTAAGCAACTCGGTGCGATAACGACAATGACAATGGCGTCGATGGATGCACCATGACAAGGGTTGTCAAACAAATGGTGTAACAAAACATCTGGTAAGGGATTTAAGTCCTCAACCTCCCTCTCATAACTAGGATGCACTAACTAACTCACCCAACTCGATGGGTGTTATATGAGTTAGCCGATATGGCTGAAATACAAAAATCTCGGTGACCCCTTGTATATAAAGGGGTCGAGGCCATTCACAAAAACACACAACTTAAGCTAGAATCAAAATCTTAGAGAGAAGGAGGAGATCCTTAGGAAGATTAGTCTAAGGTATAAAAGACCTATTTTTAGGCATTATGTTTTTGTGGTTAATTATTTTAACTCACCATCATTTGTAAAAGGCTATTATTAAGCCTTACTTCTCGTGTAAAGTCACGAAGTTCAATTGTTGAGTAGAGGGATGTTATCAAGCACTAGATAAGCATTATGGAGCTCGATTCTTTGTCTGCTAGGCGTTATTCATCCACGTTCATGTTGTTTGGGGGCCCCAAAGGAGAATCTTGTAATTGAGCTTGTCGATGACACTTTGGATCTAAATTAGCTCTGTAGAGACTAGAAGTCGTGTAGGAAAGGGAAGTCTACAGAAGGGTGATTTCAACAAATGACACTATCCAACTTAGCTCTGTGGAGAGGTCGAAGGCCGTGTAACGCAGGGGAAGTCTACAAGAGGTGTGAATTAGGGAAGGCTGTCTTTGGAACAATGAGCTACCTTTCCAATACCGAGTCTTGGTTTCTGCTGAACCGATTAGCACTAAGTTCATGGTGGACCATAAACTTCACTATAATATTGTAAGTTTCTTTGTACTTACATTCAAAACTTTATAATGAATCAGTTCATCAATTAAATGAACCCGGAGATGTAGGCAATTACCAAAATCCATTAACAACTTGGTGCAATGTCATTATTTCTTGCATTGCATTTTCTTTGAGTTGATTTTATTTTTAGGGTTAAAATTAGCATTAAAATAATTTACCTATAAGGACCCGTTGGTTGAAAGGAAAAATTTTTGACCACTTTACGGATCAATGTGCCTAAGGGGGAAATAGTTCAGTTGATAAGGGAAACACACACTTCAAGTGGTTGGTAACTTTAGTGTGACAAAGACTATGACACACTTACCGAGGTATGTTTATTGACCAAACATGCAAGCAAAAGTTGCCAAATTAATTAGGATTTGTGTTTTATGTAGTACATGAAATCCTAGTAACTGAAATTTGGGTTTATATATGCAATTACTAGCTCCTTCCCAACCATGGGAAAACATCTCCATGGATTTTGTGGGTGATTTGCCTACCTCCAAGAAAGGGTATGATTATATTTTTGTGGTAGTGGTTCAATTCAGTAAAATGTGTATTCTCATTCCTTGCAAGAAGACCATTAAAGCCAATGATGCAACTGAATTATTTTTTGCTAATGTGTGGGTTCATTTTGGTTTTCCTAATTCTATTATGTCAGACAGGAATCATGATTCATAGGAAAGTTTTGGTCTACTTTGTGGGAGAAGATGGATACTAAGCTGAAAAGGTCTACTGCTTTTCATTCCCAAAAAATGGGCAAACAAAAGTGGTAAATCGTACCTTGGTTCATCTCTTGAGAGGGTACAATAGGAAACATCCTAGGACTTGGGATGAGAATTTGGTGTATATCCAACATTCCTATAATAGGGCAGTTCATGTTTCTACCAATAAGATTCCTTTTGAGACATGTTTTGGTTATTTGACTAAGAGTGCATTTGATGTTGTTATGAGACTACCATGCAGGGACAATGGGAAATTTGATTTGGAAGTTCACATAGTGTGAAAGGTTCATAAAAATATTCAGCAAATACATTTACATGTTTATGAGAGGTTGAAAGAGTCACATGCCAAGTGCAAAGCAATGTATGATCAACATAGATTTGAGCATTCTTTCATTGTTGGTGAGAAGGCATGGTTATACTTGAGCATTAAAAGAGTACATGGTAGAGCTAAGAAGCTCAAACATCTTCAATATGGCCCATTTGAAATTTTGGAACAAGCAAATAAGAATGCATTTCGATTGGATCTACCTCCTTATATGAGAATATATTCAATTGTGAATGTTGAGAATTTATGTCTCTTTGAGCCCTCTATGTTGGATCAGGAAGAAGAGGGATTTTTTCTACCATCTATTGAGGATATTTCTCTGGAAAATCAATTGGAATTGGAGGAAGATGTGGTATTCAAATGGAAAGAGAGGACAACACAATGAGGAGTGAAATACAAGTGGTTGATTGGGGTGAAAGGTCAATTGCCTACCAAGGCCAAGTGGTATTCCAGAGAAGACATGGGGAAACAATTGCCTCACCTCATCAGTCCTTAAAGCTTTTAGGGACTTAAAATCCTCAAACTGGGGAGGTATGATCCAAAAATGGATATAGTATTACCCAATTTTATGTATTCTCTTATACAAAATTACATTGCATACCCTTAACATGCTCATTGTTCTAGAAAATGGTTAAGTCAGGTTGATAATGATCCAAACCCCTTTGAATGATGAAAAAATCCATTGTTTTTTTGTTCCGTGTGATAATTGTGCGATGGTTGTGGAACCGCCACAACTTCACAGAGTAACGATTACAAAAATGCCACAACAGTGTCGCAACCGCCCCTGCAGGCAACACCAAAATGAGGAATCTAAATAGTTACAAATGTTTGGGCTTCTCAAAATGGTTTGTTTCACCTTCTTTCCATCCTTGGGTAGAGAAACTATAAATACAAGTGCATTTACTCATTCAAGGCAGTGGTTTTGAGTGAATTCAAGTGTGAGCAAAGGAGAAAGTTTGAATTGTTCTTGTTTTATTCATAGACAATTGAGTTCTTCATTGTTGAGGATTGTAAGCAAGTAATGCAAGTAGAGGGAGCTTGAATCCTTCTTGAAGGCCATCCATTGGTAGTAAACTTGTGTTGTATTGGAGATTTACATAGTGAAAGGGGAGCAATTGCTCACCCAACTAGAGTTTTTCCCAAATTGGGTTTCTCCAAGATAAATTTCTTGTCTCCTTGTCTTTCATCTCTCAATTTTAGTATAGTGTGAATGTTTCTTGCATAATATATTGATAACAAGAATCTTAGTTAGTTTTATCATTCATTATCACTAAGATATGATTTGTTTATTGTACAAAAGAGGTAGTTTATGGATCAACAAATATCACCAAATATTGTGATTTCTAACCATGTATTATGTTAGGTTTCCAATGTGATACTTGTGTTGAAAATAATGTCGACAATATTCATTATCTAGCCTATGATCTTTCTCCAACGAATAGGTCTCAAGGAAAATCACGAGTGGATAATTTACTTTGACTGCCTCCCTATTTTCCGTCAAGCACAATTCAAAATTGATCATTTCAAATGGCCTTTATACTACTCATTTGCATTGTCAAAGCTCCTAGCAGAGAGAATAATATAGATTTGTTGATTGAATGTTATGATGATTACGCTTCAATAGCTATAAAAGTTTTCTATGAGCTAGAGGGATTTTTACGAGATAATATAGGTCGTCGGGAGTTTGGTGATTCCTCTAGTGCTCTTCTTCCTTGTTTATCCCTTGGAATAGAGTACTCATGGAGAATCATAATTTGAGTGTCTAATATGAATGGAGGGTAAAAACGTATTTTTTAAATTTATGTTATGTTTGGTATTGAATATTTTCTATTGAAGAAGTAAATAGTGGATATATTCGAACATTACGTGGTCTTGTAGAACATCGTATCCCACAAAAAGCAAAACATAGGAATCTTCCCACACGAAAGTCTCTCTAATAATGGGGTGCCATGTGGACGACATTATAAGGACGTATGCCAATGACCAAATGAATTTGAGTTGTTATTGCCTTTGTTGCACATCGATGTTAGCCCCCACAATCTAGTTTGAAAAATGCCTTTCAGTAGTAATGAATTCACGATTAAAATTTGAGGGTCATTTACACGTTTTACGGATTTTTGCTTTAAAATACTTGGCAAAAGTTTTATATTGCCGTATCTTATTTTCATCTCTTTCGATGGGAACATCTGAAATATCCCGAATACCTGAAGAAATTCTAGATTGAAAGGAGGCCCCAAGTGTCTAGGAAAAGTGATTTTCAGTTTCCATTCCTATGTGATGAAGACTTTGTTTCAAAAGAGATTCCCAAGGATTATTATGTGTTATATGACAAATATTCCATTGACACCGTGCCTTCCATCTCTCATAAGGTGGATGAATTGGAGCGGAGGATTGCCTTTATGGAGAAGGGGTGGACGAGACTTGAACCCTTATAACAAAGTTCAATACTAACACCATCTTCGGGCAAGATAAAAGCTGAATCAAGCTCTTATCCCCCAATCATGATCTTAGATGGAGAAGAGGATTTTTCCATATATGTTCGTCATTCAAGAGTAACAATCTCATCTGCTCGGGACAACAGGGGTAGGTTTGCAGTTCGGTCATCTCACTCAGGGAGTTATGTTTCTTCATCAGGGCCATGACTTCTCAGGTCCTCATCCAATCCCTTCCCTAAGAGAGCATCCTCCCTTTACAAGGAGATGGAAAGATGAATCTAGCTCAAAGTCTCTTGTTCCTCCTAGCCCCTGTGATGTAGTCCTTGGTCTTTCAACTACTCCAGCCGTTCCTTCTCAGTCTGTTCTCAATAATTCTACCCTTCACAAGGGGAAGGGGAAGATGACATTCCTCATAGGTGGTCTGGATCTTCTAGACTGGGTATCTTCCTACCAAAAGAAGATTGAGATGGAGAAAATCATGCATGAACCCAGAATGACTCTCAAGTCGTTAATGGATATGGGGATGCCGCGATATTTAGCAGGGTCCATCATGTTTATCCAAACAGTTCATGGCTCTGATGAATTCACGCTGAGGAAGAATAAGCTTCTGAACAAACTGCCTTTGCTAGGAGGGGGCCTTTTGAAGGAGTGAAGGGTCCTGAGCATTATGTTTGTCTTTTACGCCTTTATTTTTAATCATGTAAACGTGCTCTTTTAACATTAGGCTGGGAAAGATAGAATCTCCATTTTGAATTATATATGAGACTGCTTTCAAATGATGTCACATCTAAATTTTCACCTTTTGACATGCAATTATTTTCTGATTACTATATTACGACTCTCTAGCTTAAATCTGCACTAGTAATGAAAAGAAACTACTACTTTGTGCTTTCAATGGTTCGCAATCATGTGCTTTGACTCAACCTCTTAGTGTATTGCATCACTTTGAACTTGCTGCAGCTCATCTAGAAAAGATGACCTATCTCATGGTGATTCGCAATCCCCCTCGCACTATCTCTTTAGTTCACAACACTTCCTTTGAGTCGCACGGCTTCAAACATCACTTCTCGGGATCTCTTTCTCACCTCGTGGGGATTTCCTTCCCTTCACGGGCCCTTCCTTTTTCCAAATTGCACCTTGGTGACACATGGCAACATCTGCATCCTCCCCATTTCTTTTACTTTTCAGCTTGAATTGATTTCCAAATATTCATACATGCTACCTACCTTATAAGCACATCAAATATCATAATATAAAAAAATGTTGGTATAACACTAATAAATCATGAATATCCATAATGTCATGCATATCATATTAATCCATAAAATTATAATCTCATAAATGCGAGACCATAAAATCATATCAAGCTCCAAATATGAGTGCAATACAAATATGTGAATAACATAGAATGCCAAGTCAATGGCATATATGTGTGCAATGTCGAGCAGTGTACATTTTCATATAAGCATATAAAAATGTCATAAGACACGTGCACACACACACACACATGCACACACACACACATGCATGCACACACACACGCACACACGCACGCACGCACACACACACATACACACACACACACACAAATCCCCCTCTTTGCCTTGCTCAAAGAATGCTCTACCTCGATGCGAGATGGAGCTCAGTGAGATGACTTTGGATCCTCGAAGGTTTGAATACAATTCCTCTTATGCACAAATCTCTCCTATATTTGAACATGTGCATAGACAAACTTGTTGTCAAAAATTTACATACTTGACATGTTTATCCATAGTAATGAAATTATTTGCGTACACACACTTATCATGTATCTCCCAGTTCGCTCAATCTACCTCTCACATTCAGCGGGGTCAATGGGATGTAGTGGATCACGAACACGGGTGTCAAAATGAGGAGCTTGAGGATTTTGTTCCCTTGAATGGAAAATGCAAGTATTAATGTGGTTTTGTCATAAAAGACATGTAACCAAAAAATATTTCATTTTATGATCTACAAATGATGAGCTTCAATTTGAAAAGGAATAAATTAGATGAAATGAAGTTCAATAAGGAAGGGACTTTTTGAAAAATGACTATTTTAATAATTTAATATTACTTTAATGTCTTAGAATGTCAAATGGAGTACGAATTATGTTTAAGGGAGAAGGGAAAGGGAAATACTAGTTATTCAAATGTATTATTATATTGTTGAAGGGCCCTTGGTATATTGGTGTGATGTATGGCTTTCAATGAACCCACCAGGGATCAGGTCTTGCTGAGTGCAAGGCTTAGAGACACCCGACATGTAGAGTCAAACAGTTGAGGCCAGGATCGTGCCCTGGGTGATTTTGACGGCGTGGATGCCCCTTACTCGTAGCTGCTTAGTTGAAGGTGATCACTGGTTTAATTTCTTTGCTTACTTTGCATTGTTGAATCTATATATTCCCTCCGGAACTTAGGCAGAGATGCCATTAAACTATGTAATCTAGTGCCCAATTCTAACACCCTTAGAGGTGCTCAATCACAAAAATATATTATTATATGGTCTTCATATGACAAGTGGACATCTCCAAAGATTTTCTTGTTCCCTTCAATCAAGAAAAAAACAAACACTAAAACCCACCAATTATTTTTTTAATTATTTCCATAAAAGAAAAATAGGATATCATATTCCATCATAGTCCTCTAAAAAAGTAAAATTAATGTGTCTATTGAAATGATGTGTATACTTCACTTGGCCTAGGAAAATTGAAGTTGTAGGTATTAAGGCCCTTGGGAAAGGAAATATATTTACATGGAACATAATGCCTATAATCACGACCCATTGTCTTTAATTTAAAAACTTAGAAAAATCTAACCCCGCATACACTTCGTACAACTTTTTTATGGATAAAATAATGCAATGTAGCTTGCTTTCACGGGTAAAGTAAGCGGGTAGGTCTCCAAATGAAGGAAACATATGGCATAGAAATCGATGTAGAGGAACTACAAGGAAGAAAATTAATAGTCTTAGTGAAACCAATTATATTTCCTTTGGTAATATAATAACAAGAGTGGCAATGTAATTAGTCCCCGTGTTGCTATTGAATTGTTGGATTGTTTTTAAAGTAATTAGCATTGAATTGTTTTTAAAGTAATTAGCATTGAATTGTTTTAAAGTAATTAACATTAGATTATTTTCAAGTGATCAACATTAAATTGTTTTAAAGTGATTGACGTGGCTTTTGACTTAGGGAAAGTGAAAAGATGAAATGACAACCACAATAAATATGAAGACATCATGACATCTCGATTGACGTGAAAGTAGGAAAAAGGGATGAAATTTGGTATCCAATCATAAACTAGATAAATATACATATAAATATATGTTTAAACTTTTTGGATAAAAATATGCATGTCTAAATTTGAAAATCAACATTGAAAAATAAAAATAACCTCTTATTCGTCGAAAAATTAAAGTAATAAGTAGTCAAAGTGCACTTGGAATAGTTAAATTGCACTTATAATATCCCTTTGATGCTTAACCACGAAACATAATGAACACATAAATAAAATGGGAGTGAATTGATAGAAAAAACAAAACCGAAATTACTTATGTTAATTAAAATTTAATGACATAAACCAAACATATTAAATTAATAAAGAGTCATAAACGTGTTATAGTTGTATAAGTGGATAGAAACTAATCCCCTTTTTTGGGGTTTAGTCAAATTTACTTCTTGGAATGCATTTGTAAGTTAAAATGTTGAAGAGGTGGGAATAAAGGTGAAGCATCCAATTATTATTATTATTATTATTATAATATAATAAAGTCGCCTCTCACCTAGTGATTGTACCTAGTGGGATTGTTCTTATCGATAGCTTAGTGAGTGGGGAATTTGAAAAAATATTTTAATTTGAGATGAAATTGATACAAAAACTTGCACTAGCTTTGTCAATCACCATAATTGAGCTTAAAAGGTATATCTCCAAATGGTTGGGAAACTTGGGCACTCCTTGGTGAAGGCTTCCTCATTTTCGGACACTCCCAACATAATTACAAAATACAAGGAAATAAACATCATTGGAATAATGTCTACTCATGTCCAAGTCATATAATTAACAACTAAAATTTTGAGGAGTAAAAATTCCACAATAATAATAATTAATGGCACACACACACACACACACACACACACACACACACACACACACACACACACACACACACACACACATATATGTATGTATGTATGTATGTATGTATATACATATAGATATATGTATATGTATATACATATGTATGTATGTATGTATGTATGTATGTATGCACACACACACACACACACACACACACACACACACACACACACACACACACACACACACACACACACACACACACACGCATAATGATATTAGTGAATACATTGTTATACATACATACATACATACGTATGTATGTATGTATGTATGTATAACAATGTATTCACTAATATTATTATTATAAATGAAAATGTTGATAAAGGTATGAGTATTTGAATTTTATTCGAAAGCCAACCTTTAAAAAAAAAAGATAAAATGCCTTTCGGGAAGAAAAGAATAAATATGATTTGTTATACTTTTTGAATATAAATATAAGTATATAATGTCGAGCCCCAATTAATTCCTTCTCACGCTCCTCTTTTCCCATGCTAGTCAAATCATGTTTTCCAACTTCGATCTCCCATTAAAGTATTCCAAGTAAAGAAAAATAAAGTCCAAACGACCATAGAAAACAATAGAAGCCCTTAGTGTATATAAGAAAACAAGGCCATGTTATGGCAAATACTGCCGAAGGAGATCATTTTGGAGATGTGGGGAGGAGAATTATATACGCAAAATGTTTAAACAAATTGAAAAGGAATGATCTCTTTAGAGTTTAGGTTTATGAAGTTAATATTTTACATACACCAAAGCATGAAGGAGATCAGACATGAGTTTTGAGTAGATATGTATGCAAAATGTAGAAGCATGCAATTGGAATATGAATTGTTGTATATGTTATATCTACAGTGTTTTTGATTGCAACAACCGAATGTCCAAACCCGTGTCACCGCCAAGAATTAGTTGAATATAGTTATTTGATTCTTATATAAATAGATTTTAAAATTGTATTCTTGATGAGTTTCATTTCATTTACAAGTGTGATGTAGTTTTCAAAAACATTATAAGCATATATGTTATAAATACTCAACTAATTCATTGAAGAATATGATCAAACAAAAATGACAGATTTAGAAAAAGGTCTAAGATTTAGAAAAAATGAAAAAACCATATCAACTCTTTATATATAGTTACAAAAATTTGCATAGCCCTATTTGCACAGATGCCTTGAAGGGCATATATTGCTAAAGAGGAAATTAACCATCAACAGTGATGCGAGTTTTGGATATAGAAAAAAGAATTCAATAGAATAATATTATTGTTTCTGCTTTCAATATGTATGTACAAAATGCTAAAAGAGAGGAATATATAAATTTCTTGACAAAAATACTTGAATAGCGATAAAGAATATTCCAACATAAGTTACATTACGCTTTCTTCAAAATTTGAAATTATAGCAGGGTAAATCTTCATACAACAATGCAATCATTAAATCTAATTTCTAGCAACATGAAAGGAATCGACTTAGAAGCATAGTCACCCAACTGAGTTCATTGAAATAAGGGTCAAATTATATTTAAAAATCTTTAAATGCGTCTCAATATGTGAATTATCTAACTTACAAAGTGTACACTAAAAATAGTATTTTTAAAAATTAGAGATTGAGATTATTTTTGGAGTAATGTTTGAGGCTTATGTTACTTTCCAAATGCAAAATGATTTTCATAGAGACTTTGCCAATGTCTATTAGAATAAATTCTCTTATTTAAATAAATATGTACTTTAGTATAAGAAATAAAGTTGATATAGATATTGTTGAAAATGTTAGTTATATATTGAAGGAAAAATTGTAGCAAAAAAATCATATATAGTGAAGTGGATTGAAATGAGTTGACTTTTGCAAAAAAAAAAAAAGTTAGTTGTGTAGTGAAGGAAGCCATTTTTTTAGCAAAAACAATACACATATGGTGAGAAATGGATTGAAATGAGTTAATTTAACAATAACAAGAAATAATGAAGTTAGTAATTATATATTAGTAACTATGAACTGCCAAAATGCCAAAATGTCTTTTAAAAAAACTTGAAAATATATTTAATTGTGATAGTGTTTTTAAAGTTGTGTACATTGCGGAAAGAAAACTATCGAACCAAAAGCAATACATTTTTGAAATTCCACGCATATATTTAAACTAGCCGAAATTGTTATAATATTTTAAATTCGAAAACAATAAGAGGTCTTTGAGTATAAACACAAGGATTTATTTTTAAAGTAGTTGTACAATGTTTCAAGAAAACACCTACAATCCTATGTATAATTTTTCCCCTAGTTAATAATTTATAATGAAGCATTTGTACATTTTGAAAAGTTTTAAACTTGACCGGGCTGCAAATGTTATCATTGAACTCAAAGCAAGTGACAACATATTTTCTGAAAGAAAAACCATGCTTCTTTATGAAATGAATTGAAGCAACCATTCACATGTTGTTTCGTAACCAAAATGAAGAAAGCTCTGGCTATAAAGAATGCAACTCCCAATTTGTATGCCCCCATGACTCTGCAAAGCACAAAAATTATATTTTTGTGGCAATGTACACGAAATTTTCAAATAAGAATGAAACATGCTAGTAAAGGTTATTTGCCACAAGGTAAATCCTACCATTACCTTTTTGCACATAAATGAAGGCACACCCGTATAGGTCAACTCATATATAATTTTCAAAAGCCCCAAACTTCATTTCATCACCGTTTATATGCATTTTCAATCTGCAAGGAAAACGGCCAACGTAAGGTTAAAAAATGGTTAATTTTCACACAAAATAATCCATTTTTATTTTACCACATTGTTATTTTATCTAAGACTAGGGACTAGGGCCATTACCTATGAGATGGATTCATCACTGTGTATACAATGAGAAATACACCTGAGCCTTGATAAAAGTGGCATGAAGATGAGGGAAAACACATACATCAATGTAATACCCCGTCCGTCAGATCTTGAAAAAACCAGACCAAGGTATAGCAAAAATTTAGGGTAATTTTTTTTTTTTTGAAAGGGATTACTAACCATGCTAAAACTAATGCTACAAAACCGATTCCCAAAATTATTTACTTTAAACTAAATTGGTTTACCCAATTACTCACATTTAAATATATATCTCATTTAAATAAAAAATTCACCTACATTGGGAAATCACTACTCCTTAAATAAATTCATTCCCCATTTAAAATATTTACCCACACCCCCTTATTGATTTAAGTTACCATTCCCACAACATTTCCCATATCCAAAAGTATGTAGGGTTTTAATTGAACCCTAGGATCAAATAAATCTGGTCCCTAGATTTTGGAGTAACCCTAAAGTTTTGCCCTAATCCTCTCTTTACCTTTTTTCTCTTTCTCTTTATTCTATTTCTCATTTTGTTTTAGTTTTAGTTTGTTTTTTTTTTTTTTTTTTTTGAGCAGATGTTGGAGGATTTTTTGAGTTTTGTTAATCCCGTATAGATTTGATTTAGTAGTTCATACAAGAACAAGAATGGTTCTTTTATTTTATTTTTATAACACATATATTTGAAAAGGGCGGCGGGTTTAATGCTATACGCAGGGGGAAATGGGGATAATGGCCGCGTAGGAGAATGGAGGTGGAACGACGACCTGGTGTGGAGGGTGCTGCGTGGTGGAGGCAGCACGGAGGGGCGGTGTGGCCGAAGGGAAGGTCGAACAGGGGGTCAGGAGCGGCGCGGGTCGGTGTAGAGGGGACGGGAGGGGAGGTGGCGTTGTGTGGTTGGGGCTCACGCAGGCGCGCAGAGCGGGTGGCGCGGGCGGCATGCGGGTCACAGTCCGCAAGGATGGAGGGGGCGTGTGGGGGCGGCGGCCGGGGATGTAGGGGAGAGCGATTGGGTCGGGGGAGGGGCCAACCCTCCCCAATATATATATATATATATATATATATATATATATATATATATATATATATATATATATATATATTAAAGCTGCGGAGTTTGGGGGCGAACCGCCCCCCCACCAAACTATATATATATATTTTTGTTTAGTTTCATTTTAATTTATTTGTTTATTATTAAAACATAGAAAAGGTAATATATATATATATATATATATATATATATATATATATATATATATATATATATATATATATCGAAATAGAACAAACTATATTAATATAACAATCCCCACTATGACTACCCTTAACAAAAATAAAACAACATTGAATAAATTCTGAATATAATTATTTTATACACAATGATGAAGAATGATTATTTCAGCCATTAGAATGATAGATCTAGTTTTGTTAGCTTAGTGAAGTAAGGATTTATAAAGGCTTTCATTAACTATTTAGATTAAATGTTTTATCTATTTTGTGTTAAAAGGGAATATAACCAAGTATTTTCCAATAAGATGAGAAACTTATTTCTAAGAGAAAATATTCAAAGAAGGTTGCTTATTCAAATATGATTGCTTAACAAGAGCAAAATATTAAGACTTCTCATGGGAAGAATTCAAGACTAAACTTACTCCATGCATGATTATTACCAACAACACAATACAAGAGGGAACACTTTCTTTTCAAATGCAATTAAAGATTATTTCATATTCTTAACTTGGGAGATTCTCAACATGGAGTGCATACATATGTTTTTTTTTTTTTTTTTAAAGAAAGACATATCCCCAAGCTATACATTTTCTCTTATAAAAAGGAGACTACAATCAACTTTCATATTAAAGAAGATCACTATTACAATAGTTCTTTTCTTTTTCAAGGATTGAAGTTCAAAATATACAAATATACTCAAATATAAAACTACTCAAGAAGGCTCATTACAAGTCTTCCTACAAGCTTGAAAAGAGAGGTTGCTCAAGAGTGGCTTACACTTGTTTAAAGAAGTTTACAAACACAAAGAAGAGATTTATCACAATGGAGACTCTATTAAATCATTCCTTGCAAGGGACAAAAGTAATGACCACCGTAGAATGTAAGAGATAAGGAGCTCCAATCCAACCATCCACTTTCAACATGAGAACCCCATGTACATTGCCTTCAAGAGAACCAAAAAGGAGAGAGAGCTTGTTTGCCACCCAACCATAGGCATCATGACATGCCTCTCCCAAGGTTGGGATGCATGCTAGCCTCCCCCAAGCCCATGGGAAAGAGGGCAACTAACCAAAACTTGCACAAGATGGAGGTTGAACTAACAATGATACAAGCATATAAAGATAAGACACATACAATTAAGACTCCAAAAATTTACGAGGAGAACCCATGTTCATCCTCAAAAATGGGGAAGAGAGGAGAAAGTTCTCCAAAAAAAATGTATTTCAAAATTTCTTACACAAAGCAACAAACTCCATACCCTCCTTATTGCTTCAATTTCAAACCAAAACCCTCCTTATTCCTCCTCCCTTTCTCCAAGTCCTCCTAGGAAGGATTTTCAAACCCCAAAGGGGTTTCCTTACCAAGAATGGGGAAGGAGATTCAAGTCAAATGAATCATCTTCCCCACCTCAACCATTGAGGAAACACTAAGACCCTACAAGGCTTGTCCATCAAGTCTTGAGGATTGAGAGGAAAATTCCCTCTCTCTTCCCCCACACTCCAAAACTCCATCATGTCATATGATGGAGGAGTAAAACAAACACAACAACCAAACAACAAAATCATGCAATCCATCTACAACTAAGAGAAATGCAATACAAGCAAAAGACATAAGAGTCTACTTCAGGAAAGTTCTCCAAAAAGCTCTCCAACTTCAAATTTCTCCACACCTTGAGTTAAGCCAATCTCCAAGCTCCAAAGTCCACAAACATCACAAGTAAAAAATTTTCCCAAAAAAAAGTCCCTCCCTTTTCCCATGAATGGGAATTTGAAGAGGAGCAAGCAAGCATCCTCACAAATGAGGGGGTGACATGTGTCACCCATCTCCCTCATCAAGGTCAAAGATGCCAAAACAAAAGAGAGAAAAGGTAAAATTGTCTTTTTGCCCTCTTCTCCCAAATTCCCTTAAATGTTAGCAAGACAAAACTAGTGGAACTTTTGATAAACACTCAAATCCACATCCCTTACATGGATGTGACTAAACAAGAGGTAAAAAGGGAGGGAAAACTCCCTCTAGCCTTGAAAATAAGCCCCCCTACCCATTAGGTAGGGTCCAAGGGCTCATTTTTATGTTAGGGGGACTCCCAAGCTCAAAGGGGTCCCCAAAAATGCCCAAAATACCCTAATTTCAGGTTTTACATTTTTGGCACAAGGGTAGAGGGTGTGGGGACCACCCAAGGGTCTCACATGTGACCCTAAACCCTTGTGATTAAGTGACTCATTAAAAAAATCTAAAATTTAAAAGAAAGTGGGATTATTAACTCCCAAAGCAAGTTTACAACTTCACTAGCAACCCTAAACAAAATTAATAATTCAAAGCACAATACATTACATGAATTGGGGTCACTCATAGTGCCCAAAATAATAATCTCCTATACTAAGGCTTCACACAATGAACATGGCTAGGACTCACCCGTGGGGCTACTTGTGCAAGATTGAGTGGGCTTTGAATCCCACGTTCTCCTGTAAACCTGTCACCTGCACACTCATTGCACACATTAACCGCACCTGTCCGATATAAGATAATTCAATGACATAGTAAGATATCAATAAGTTCTACACTAGCCTAACATCCTACTGAAATCAAAATGGGACAACGTGCACAATTATACTCAATATTCCAAAAGTTAGACAAGATACGTGACATATAACCATAGAATTCCACATGCAACAACTATCCATTATTATAATTATGTTCCACACACAACAACATATCTATTAGTATCCATGACATTATGAGAAAATGTGGCAATATAGAAATTAAGCTAAATTGGCGCTATACGCCTAAATGTCCACATATGTCTAATAAGATCAAAACTCTAAATATAATGTCCAAGATATAACCATTCACTGTCAAAACATGTCTATGAGCAAAGAACAAGCTACTGAGCTATAAAAAGTGTGGGCACTACAATCAAAATACAGATCCAACTCCTTGAAGGAATGACATCCACACTTTAAAATGATATTTAGGTAGAATTTCCATGTGATATGCAAAACCGGAGAGGCTTTTCAAAAAGAATGTTGCATCCATTGAAAAGATTTAAAATCCTAGATCTGAATAAGAAAAAGTGTTATCCGAACAAAAATAAATATAAAATCACCGGTCCTTCAGAAAAATTTAAACTTACGTTCTCAGAAATAAATAGATTGACAAAGTGCAGCCCTAAAGGTGAAACAAAATACACCCCGAGAATTTTCAGTGCTCGGTGGAAGAGGAAATAAGAAAATCTAAAGAGAGGTGGTGTAGAGATGAAGGAACATGCACACGCTAAGTGGAAGTAATGGCGAGGGATGTAAAGCTTTGACAAAATGCGGTCTTGTTGAGCTTGATGATTGTTGAACATGAACAAAATGGCATTCTAGATGAGGCTTCAAGAATTTAAATTAAATTCATCCACCAAAAGTCAATTAATGAAATGCCACAGGTTCATTATATGGCCAAAATGGGTTAACTTAAAATGCTTCTCATGAGAGACCTATGGAAATGAAACAAAACAGATTTAAAGAAAAGGTCTACAACCTCTATCTGTAGTTCCTCCATCTTGTGCTAAAAGTATGAGAGTCTCCAAACAGAAAATGGGTATTCATCTGAACATATTTTAAAAGTACACTTATGCCCACCTTACCAAATCTAAATAAATGTAAAAAAATTAAATGTGCCAAACTCCCCATAGTAAGTGGAGTGAAACATTGCATAGATGGTGTTCTCATCCACGATATCCACAATATTGTGAAGATTTATCACAAAATAGTCTTCTTTAAACTTGAATTATTGATCTCTAGGTCAAAATACATTGCAAATTTCTCCCCTGCGCACCTATCAAAGAACCATAACAAATAAAAATTGATTTTTTTATAAGCGATAAGTGGAGGACACAAATGCTGGATTTAATAACTTTACTTGGTTATAAACAAAGAAATAGTTCACTAAAATCTTTTTTTCTACATTTCCCAAAATATCAAAGTAGAACAATGTTGCATACCGATAAAAGGGCTCTCTTTTGCTTCGTTTGTTATTGCAATCTTGTTTAAAAGCTAGACCTCCAAGTTCAATGCCCTCTTAAAGATCCCACTATTACAAATCCATATGTGTGTCCTCCAAAACCCAAAAGTACATTCAAAATGTAGCTATTAGATCAACATACTGATTTTATTGCAAACCGACAAATAAACTTTAAAATAGCACATTTTTAGTGAGTAGCGGCACGCAATAGAGTTGTGCACTAAAAGTCGAGCCGTCCTTCTCTGACATACAACCACCCAACCCCGACGAACAACCGTAATTCACAATTTTTTCGAGGAAAAACAAGCTACCCGCAATCAATTCTTTTGCACAGTAAGAATAAAGGGATTAACCAATGAAATTCAAGCAAAAAAATTTGCACCATCAAACTATAGTCAAATGTCACTTAAATATAGATGGCAGTATTTTATTGGCTTTTGTCAAAATGCATATTTGTTGGTGTGAAGCCAATATACTTGCCTTCGGCAGTATAATAAGAAATAAAATTATTCTGAAAAGAAAAAAACTCGTGGACAAAATTGTTGGGTCTTATGTGTGGAGTTTCCCTATGTATTAAATGCAAACCTAAATAAATTAGTAAATTTTTAATGTGAAGAGTAGATAAGACAAACAATAAATATGTGAATAGATGAGGTGGCAACCACAATAAATGTGATGACATCATGGTGCCTAGTTTTACGCGAAGGTGGGAATAAGGGGTAAAAGTTTTTAGCCAATCACAAACTAGATAAATACATTTTAAAGATTTTTGGGTAAAAAATGAGCATGTTCAAATTTTAAGACATTTGAAAATCAATGTAAGAAAATAATATTGATTTCTTATTGGTTGAAAACATGTTTATTAATAACTTATTAAAGTGGAGCTTAAAGGTATAGTATCCCCACCAAAGGAAGGGACTAAAAATAATGAAATATTTCTAATAAAGGGTTAGAAGAATATTCTCACAAAAATTAAGTGCAAAATATTACAAAACAAATCAAATATTACACATGACATTGCTATTGATAACGAGAAAAATAATAGTCTTGGTGAAGCCAATATAATTGCCTTTGCAATACAATAATAAATAGTTAAATGGAAGGAAAAAGTTAAGTACATTTATTTAATAAAATTAAATCCTAAGTTTAGGTAGCAAATGTTTTCTTAGCGAATGAAAGTTTAGCCATTAAATTTCTAGTTGGAGTCTTATGAAAGGAGCTACCCAAATTTTTACAATGGGTGTTGAAATAATTTAGGAGCCTTTTCCATGTAGGGAGTCTCATTGATTGCATTAAAAATTTAGGAGCACAAATTAAAAATTATAGGAATGCAAAATTAAGGAACCAACTAGAAGGTGCGATTTACACATCAAAATGACACATGGGAAGAAAAAGCCTTAACAATAGGGGACACTTTCGGCTCTACCTTTCAAGCAATCTCTAAAAACTAGCGGGCAAGAATTTTAGGACTCCTATTTTACACGAGAACATTCATTTTCTTCTTGTAGCCAATTGGAAATTTTTTAAGACCTATTGCTATATATTATTTTTGGAGCGAAGACCCTCTATGGGACCTTGCCCTTACTATCCATATAACATGAATAATATTTGTTTTGAGATGTTAACCTTCGATTAAAATCTAGACCACTTTTTTACATATAATTTCTATAAAAATCAGCACAACAAAATTACAAATTCACAGGACCACTAAATTGGAAAAAACTCCAACATAAACAAGAATTCATGGTTTTGAATTTGTCAATGATTATGTTAAACTTTAAAAGAAAGAAAGTCTCATTTTGAATTTTAAAAAATTACTTTTTAGGAGATTAAAATATTTTATTAAATTATATTGATATTATTGGAGATTAAAATATTAACTTAAATTAAATTGATACTAATATTCATGGCCAACCACTAAGTTTGATGTTCATGTTATTGATCCGACACCTTCAAATTCGACGATCCTTTATGAATGTTAGATCATTTTTAGCAACAATTTTTTGATCGCCCATCAAATTGTGCACAAAATTATTATTATTATTATCTTAATATCGATAACAAAAATGTATTGTTATTGTTGTTTTTAATGTCCAAAACCAAAAAAATAATTGAGAGCAACAAAATCCCAACGTAGTGGTCTCCCAAGGACTACCTCTCCTAAAATAATTCAACTCGTATTCCTAAGAAAAATTAGGGATAATTTAGCACAAACATGATAATAGAAGTTATAGGTTTTGAATCCATGATGGAGCTATATGCACAATATGATGATTTTAGAGAAGCTTGGAAAGTGTGCACAATTCATACAAGTGTTGATATGACACCTTGGTTGGACAATTTTGTGTGGAAAGAATGTTGTTCAAAGGAAGGTAGTTGTTCATATTGTGATGGTCAATGTGGGAGAAATTAATGAGAGAATACAATTGTAAAGGATTTTCAAGGCATTTTGGCTCGGATAAAACCTTACCACATGTAGGGAGATTTACTTTTGGACGTAGAGGAGTGCGAGATGTGCACAATTTTATATAAGAATGTTACGTCCATCGAGTTGGCTAAAGGTATGTCTCATAACACAAAATTGTATCAACATTTGCCCATTCCAAAGATACCTTGGGACAATATAAGTGTGGATATTGTTTTGGGTTTTGCCTAGAACACAAAAGGGTGTTGATTCCATTTTTGTACTTGTAGACAATTTTTCAAAGATGACACATTTTATTGCTTTCGGGAATGTCGAGATACAATGCATATTGTAAATATTTTCTTTGTGGAGATTGTCAAGCTACTTTGATTGACATGCGGTATAGTGTCCAACAAAGATTAAAAAAATGTTCTCCATTTCTTGTGAACATTTAAGAAGAAATTGGATACAAAGTTGTGATTTGGTTCAGTATACCATCCATAGACCGGTAGGACAAAAGTTGTGAACAAAATCCTTGGATATTTTTTAGATGTTTGGTCGATAAGTTGAGTACTTGGGATTTGGCATTAGTGCGGGTAGAAATTGATTATAACAATTTAGTGAATAGGAGTACCAAAAAGACACCATTTGAAATTGCATATGGGAACAACTTAAGAGGAATTGTAAAGTTGAGATAATTATTATGCAACGAGGAAAGGAGTGCATAGGCAATGAAATTTATAGAACACACAAAGTAAGTGCACCAACACGTGTGTGATTAGTTCCAAAAGATAAAATTGTAATACAAATAACATGTAGCCGAAAAAATGAGAGAAATTGAATTTCAAATTGAAGACATGGTCTTAGTAAATTTGTGAAAGGAAAGATTTCCTAAGGGAACATATAATAAACTTAAATGGAAGATGATAGAGCCATGCAAAATCATCAAAAAGTTTTCTTAAAATGCTTATGAGATTGAGTTACCTAAAGGCATTGATATCTCTAATATCTTTGATGTGGCATATCTATATCCATACCACACAATAAAGGAAGGTGATGAAGAACCATAATTCAAGACGACATAGTAGATTGGAGAAGGTAGATTCCAGAGAGAGGGAGTGATGAAACAGAAGGGCAATAGACACCAAAATCAAGAAGACACATAGAAACGCATATAAGGAGTTTCCGGTCGAGTGGAAAGGGAGGGATGTTGAAGATGATACTAGGATAAGTGTTATTAATGCATTTCAACATAGCATTCGGAAGACCAACTATTTGAGTAGGATCTCAAGTTTTCAAAATTATCTGAGGTGTACGATGGAGGAACATCTGAGTTCGCATGAAATCTTGTATCAAACAAAATAGTTGAACAATTGGAGTCAATCAATGTTTACATTTTTGTTATGTGTATGTGTTGTTTGCAAATCACACATTGAAGAAGTGGGATATAGACAAGCCACACAATGTTGTGTTACATTCTATAGATTGTGCACGTATATTACACAATGCTCTTGAGTGTGCAATTCCTCTATGGAAATGTTTGGTTTGTTGCACGATAATGTTAGTGCATAAAATTGTTTGTGTAAACCTAATTGAGCCTTGCAAATGCATTGTGTGACATTTCACAAATTCACAAATTGGGAATAATTGGATGTTTGAAGCCATAAGTTTTGGAAAGGCCAACTAGTTGTGCTTTGGGTCTATTTATGGGTCCTTTATGACTTTTATATTTGGATTTCATAAGTTTAGGTGTCTTCGATGTGGCATGAATAGATATATAAACAAATCCTTATTGCCCTTAAAAAGTAATTAAAATTTAAGAGCTCTAAGTTTGCTTTAAGAGTAGAGTGTGGATGTGAGCTTAATGACCGAAGCAACATGTATTTGTAGGTGCTTTGACATGACATGGAGTAGTGAAGGTGTACATAGGTTATGTATCATATTAAATTAAATGATTTGACATGACACATAATTGTTGTGTAATATGTGGACTACATCATTGATGATCAATCTAAGTGTGTTATTCTTCTTAGTATATAAATAAAAGTCTTGTTTTCGCTTAAGTATTCAAATCTATGTCCATTAGAATTTTTCTTCTTGTACACAATCTTAATTTTGTTTAGTTGTTTTCCACGCAAATTTTTAGGGCTATCGGGTGTAAGGAGACTCTTATTTGAGCACCCCAACCCTTGTGCATCACTTTTCACTTTTTCGAAACCTTTGTACATATAAATGTAATGATCAAAACCCTAATCTCCTCCACTAACACTTAGTACACAATTAGATAACAAAAAGGGTTTTAAGGGTTTTTAGTACACAATTAGATAACAATTAGATAACAATTATAATCAAGTTTTGCACTACATTTCCCAAATGAATGGCTCAAACTCCATGTAGTTCTCCTATTGATTGTGCAATAGCGAATGCAAATCTAAAGTGCCTCCCCTGTGTTTTCCTTTGATTTGGAGAATATTTGGACAAATTTGCATAAGATTTGATAGATATTTGCTACAAGAGTTCTTGAGAATGTTAGGTAAATAAATGATTGCACTTTATTTGGTTTTAAGTGATTTCAAGAGATATAATTGCATGTTATGGCTGACTAAAAGTTAAAATAAGATAAACATAAGAAAATTTTACTTTTGGAGTGTTTTAGATATAATTGCAAGGTACTTCTATCCATATTTGATCGTAGTATTCAAGAGAATGGAATGTCCAAAGTAAAGACTTGAAAAAGTATGAGAAGGGATATATGATGTGTATAAGTAACTAATTCGATCAAGTAGGGTGTGTGGGAAGCAAAGTGATATAATAAGAAGTATTTTCAAGCCTTAGGAGGGAGTAGGATAATGTGTTTAAGCTTTGTTTGCGTGTGCGAGTCGTGATTGAAGGATATAAGCCAAATTAGTATTATCAAGCACCTAATTACCAATTTAACTTGTCTTGGGCCCTCATACTTATCTAACCTTAAGATGGAATCATATTTGATAATAATGATGGTTTGTAAAGGGTCTACAAATGTGTTTTGTATATTGTTCAATGATTCTTGAAGTTCTAAGCTAAAGAATGAGTTATGACATGGTGGACTTAAGGTCTAGAGTAGAGTAGGAAGCTTTAATTTTAGTCAATAAATAGGTAACTAGGATAGCTGATATTATATTTCTAAGTGCCACAAAACCAAATATTGGGTATTATAATTTCCCAATTTTAAATCTACTATTGAAATTGTTGGATCAAGAAAAAAGGAGCAAGTGAACACAACCTCGCATCCCAATCATAGGTGAAGTGTGCAAAATTTAATAGTATGCCCCCATGCCAATCCAATGTGAAATTTGCAACCACATGGAAAAGACGTATATTAATGCTCCATAATGATGTAAAATTAGTATATGAAAAATGAAAATGTGTAAAATGACATAAAACATATAACAAATGCACTTGATTGCATTGCATGTATTATATGAGAAATATGTAAATATATTGTGTGAGAACTAGCATTGGGTTGCTTACACCATTACACTATCGTTAGGATACTTTCACCATTACAACCAACATTGGGTTGATTTCACCATCAAAACTAACATTAGGTTGTTTGCACCATTATAACTAAAATTAGATTACTTTCACCATTAGAAGTAGCATTAAGATGCTTTCACCAATAGAAGTAGCATTAAGATGCTTTCACCATTAGAAATCATGTCATAGGTGAAATTTGATTTGTAAGATGAGATTATGGATAGCTTATGTAAATGTCATCTAAATATGTGTCATAAATGTATTTGAACCTGTAATGATGAACTTCACCTTTCAAATCCATACTAATTTGATATAAATTTGTATTTGTCATGATGAACTAACATAAAGTTAACGTAAATATGATAACTTTCATAGTTGAACCTATAATTTGTAATGTTGGGCCTATCCCAAGTCCATATAAAATGTAATATAACCATGTACTTGTCTTGTTTGACCTATGTGAAATATCATTGTGTCTACCTTGTGGCGCTCGGCCATGATTTATGTGAACTTCTCAAAGAGTGCAAAATATGCTCCCCTTTTGAGATTAGGGATGCTGCCATATATCATTTAACTTGAGAGGGAGAAATTGGTTACCTATTAAAATTATATAATCAAAACATCCAAGATGTGAACCATATAAATAATATGAACTTGGTTATTAAAAACGTGCATATATATGATCACTATAAAACAAGTAATATATGTTATCCCATGGGTAAGAAAATAGTAAGAATGTCCAATAATATATGTTATCCCATGGGTAAGAAAATAATAAGAATGTCCAATAATCTGTAGAGATCAACAATTAAGAGCATAATGGTGAATGGTAGAGCAACATGTTAGTAGACACACGACTCAACACCAATGGACCCATTGAGACTCATGGCATGACATGTTGGGCCCATCGTAAAACAAACATAACTGATAAGACATCATGATGACAACTTAAATATTGTTAATAGTAGTTGTTTGTGTTTGCTATGAAAGTAGGCATAAAAATTAATGTGTGCCAAGAATTATGTGTTTCAAAGAAGTGTGTCAAACAATAGATTTCAACAAAAAGAACAATATATATCCTGCAATGTATCTTAAACATAAGGTGTATCGAGCAATTTTCCTTGAGAAATGTGTCCAAACAATAAGTGTTTCAAGTAATGTGCCATGAATAATGTGTCCCAAACAATAGTTGTATCTAGAAATGTGACAAGAAATGGCTCTAAGAATCAATATAGTGGTAGACACCAAGCGTACTTAAACAAACAATGCAGATAAACATAGAGCAAACATTACATTGAGAAAACATGAATAAAGAAAATAACACAGAGCGAACAAACACATGGAAAACAATGTTTCGAGAAAATAATGCATAGATAAAATAGGCACAAAGCACAATTTGCATTGAGCAAGTGATACATAGAGAAAACAACAAAATGAAAATAATTCATAGAGAAGACAATGCATAGAGTAAATAAGCAAGAGAAAAATATGCACAATGAAAATAGTGAATCAATCAATGTTTCCGAGTAAACAACGAGTCAAATAATGTGTGATAGTAAACCAAGAGCCCATGGCCAATAGTTATAAAAAAGCATAGAAATATGTAATGAGAAATCAATAAAGCAAAGTGTAAATGAATTAAGACTAGCAACTAGGCATGGAGCATGTCAAATTGGTACATAGAAGTTAACAATGTGATTCTCGGATGAAACACAATATGGTACATCTCATAAGATATAAGGTGATGCAAGACGAATAGTAGATTATATGTATCACCAATATACTAGAGTGTAAAGATATGATCTAGAATAAGTGTTGTACGTAGAATGGCCTCGATGTGGTGGGTTTCCCCTAGGACATTAAACTTAAAGAATCTACTAAGTGTGAAAAATATATGATCTAAGTAAGCTTCGTATATAAGATGCCCACATTGTAGGTATGCCCCCAATGTGGTGGGTTTCTCCAAGGTATAGATAGGGCTTTGAGAAGCCACAAAGTATGTGTATAAATGTCCATGGATTATGGGTATTTGCAACCGTCTTATACATACTATAAGTAACATGTGTGTAAGGATGTAGGATGTGTAAAGTGTAATGAATAAGCCAATCGCATTCAAGTCCTACTTTTGCATTTTTCAATGTATTATATTTGTATTGTTTTAGAGAGAACTTGAAAAGGAAATTGTCAATGTGTAATGTATTAAGGGCACTTTGAGCCATATGCTATAACAATAAGAGAAAGGGGATGGGGTATAGTGTAATAAAACCCACATCAAAACCCTAAAATGTGTCGTATTATCGTGTCATGCCCTAGTCATGGTCTATAGAGTACACAGTAGAATAATTTGTATCATGCCGCGAGAAAATGCCAATGGTGGCCAAGTAGAATAAACTTGTATGCATTGAGAAGTTTTGTACAAGTGACTGGTATCGAGAGAGACAAGTGCCATATTAATATATCATCAAACATATATTCATGTAGATGTCGTGTATTAATGGGATCTCCTTCTAAAAATTGTCTTGTTTGATATCGAAGTCAATATTTGGTATTGTGCCATGTAAATCGGGCATACCCAAATTGTGTGACCCCAAAATTGTATGTAATGCTTTGTGCTAGAGAATACACAATTATCTAGATGTGATACAACTAGCTATGTGTAATGATGAGTTGGTGCTCTAAGGGTGTTGTCATGACAACAATGTATATGCGAGGATGTCTAGTGCAATTTTCATAACTTTGATGTAACCCTCAAATTTGTCCTGTCGCATGAGTGTAGGTTGTAAGTATCATTGGTATCCCAAGTTTCTATACAAATTAACACTACACTCATTAAAATTGATATTATCAAGAATTGAGATGTGTTGTTAACGTGTTCCTCGAATAGTCATCATGGTTAACAAATGATCTTTGGAAGGGGTGGTAGTGGTGATGGTGTATGTGCCTTGGTGGTGGTAATTTATATATTTAAGATATTGTCATTATTGGTGAGTTGAAGGATATTTTACTATAATGTTGTCCAATCAACTATATCGTGTAATGCAATGAATATGCCAAAGGGTTTGTCATGTATCTCAACTAAATGACTCTTACAAGTGGCATGCGGTAAGAGGGAGATCTATAAGAATTTTATCAACTAATATAGGTAAAATTCATGTGGTTGCTTCCATATTTTTCTCTTTGTTGATGTAGCTAGGGAGGGATAAATAACACCAACCCGGGGTATGTGAAATTTGATAAGTGGGGCATCCGGTACAATTGGTGTATGTGATATGAAAGTAGGTGCAACAACATCTATATCATGTATTGAACCTTGCACTACTTAGGTAGTATCCATGTTAAACATCCGGGATGGTATAAACAAAAGAGGCGACATCGAGCATTATCTTGTCTTGTCATTGATAACAAATCTACATATTTGATAATAAAATTTAGCAACAACAATTTGATATTAACACATGAAAATAGGAAAAATCCAGAGACAAATAAAATATAGAAAATAATTGAGTAATTTCTATTGAATAGGAAGGGCATTTTATACAATTGCTTGCTCCTATAATCATGGAGACAAGTCTTATCTTTTTATCCCCAAATCTCTCCTCTATTCCCTAGTCTTACTCCCACACCCCTATCTATGAGTTGTGCATGACAACTATTTGTGCACACTTATGATTTATTTAAATATTAAATAATACAATTATTCAAACCATATGTTCACACTATGAACACTTATTTCCTAACATTCACCCCCTTAGTGTGAACATGGGTGAGTTTTGTCTAGTACCTGCTCATGTTCTACAATCCGATGGTTTTCAAAGAGTACCATCAACTCCAACAAGTTTTCTAGTGGAACCATTAACCACTTTGTATGTGATTTTCTAAGAGATTCACAAACTCTCAAATTGGTTTTCTAGTGGACCACCAACCACTCTATAGCAACGTACATGTTTCCCCACTCACATTTTACAAAAGAGAACAATATATAGGAAAATATGTTCCTAACTATGAACATGAATTATCCTTCTGTTCTTTATTTACTACCACACATGCTGAAATTAAACACACTCGAACACAACTGAAAAAACATGGCCACCAAAGCAATATTGTGGCCTCATTGATGGTGCCTAACGAGAGATCGCTAAAACGCCTCCTTTCTTCATTGCCTCCAGCCTCCATGTCGTTGCTTAACTCAACAAGATGTAATTTCCAAGCTCAATAACATCTTGATTACAAATCGGATGTCGGTTACCCCGAAAATGCATCCATAACGCAATTTTTTTTTAACAAGTTTTCACTATGACAATAACTCTTTTACAATGACAACAATTACAAAATGATGATTTGACTAACAATTTTACATTGACTAGACAACACACATACACTCTTTATAACAAGAGACAAATGGAGATCGGAAATAAAATAGTAACTCAAAAATTACTTTTAAAATAACAAATAGACAAAGGTAATGGCATTAGATTTATCACTTTATTTTAGACTCTCGAGATCTCGCATCCTAGAGGCCGTGGTTTTGTCCTCGCAACGACTCTCATAACTCGTCCTAGCCTACTCTGATACCAGATGATAACAAAACTACATATTTGATGATAAAATTTAGCAACAACAATTTGAGATTAACACATGAAAATAGGAAAAATCTAGAGACAAATAAAATATAGAAAATAATTGAGTAATTTCTATTGAATAGGAAGGGCATTTTATACAATTGCTTGCTCATATAATTATGGAGACAAGACTTATCCTTTTATCCCCAAATCTCTCATATATTCCCTAGTCATACTCCCACACCCCTATCCATGAGTTATGCATGACAACTAATTATGCACACTCATGTATTATTTAAATAATAAATAATACTAATATTCAAACCATATGTTCACACTATGAACACTTATTTCCTAACAATCATATGTATGTGTATAAAATGTAGAGGTATCCTTCATAGCCATTGCCTCAAGAATGGGGGAACAAAACCTAAACAATGATCCATCCTACTTGATGAATTCGACACATTGATGCCCAAATGAGGAATAGTTGTGAGCAATGCATTCATATAAAATTTTGGGAAGCAAATATCTATCTAAGAATCTCTATCAATTGGTTGGTAAGATAATTTATGAGGGTTACCCAAATTTGTAGGATGTAATCATGGAATTTCTTAGTTAGCTCTTGGTGTAGATATAAAAGAGGCTGAAATTAGGTAATATAATCATAGTGTGTACGAGAATGAGTAAAAATATTTGTTTCAATTGTTTGAAAGAGGTAACATAAGTGACAAGTAAGCGTAAGAACCACTCATATGATGTGCTTAACAATGTTATTTGAGAGTTCTCAAGTAATAAGACTTCATTATGGCCATAATCCTCAACAAATCTTGTAAAATATTGTAAATTTTCTCAAGCATTGTATGATAGATGTAACAAGACTATTACACCATGATAAAATTTTGAGGGATAGGGTGTCCATAATATTGTAGGATCGGTGGATGGTTATGAAAATGATCATTCCATCATGTAAATACCGATTATATCTCATGCTCGAGGGTATCTAGGTAATATTTTACCCACGTAGATACTTTTATCTTTACATGTTTGATCTTTACCAACTATATCATCAAACAAACTCACAATTTAAAGTTCATTTATTGAGGACGGCTGCTCATCTTAGTTGTGAATATCATCTTGTGGCTTGGGTGATAAGTGTGGAAAGATACCATCATAAGAACAAAGATTATTGGAAGAAGAGGCATTTATATCGCTTATTATATCAAAAATACAAATAAGCGATTAGGGTTTTGCTAAAAACCCTAAAGAATAGTTATGGTGAAGATTAAAGTTGATAATCTAAAACCTACAGTGAGGAACGAAGTCATAGGTTGCATAAAGCGATAGATAAAGTGGGTTTACCAAAATATAATATCAATTCTTTCTTTCTTTTTATTTAGATATTATAACATTGCATTAAGATAATTAAAAATAGTTAATATAGAAATAATAGTCCTAAATTGTGTATGGACAATCAAATCGCTCAACACACTATAAATAGGATAACAGTATAATTGGGGCTAGGGTTTTAGAAAGATATTATTGTTATTGGGATCATAATGGGTGACAATGAGATGAAATTGAATGAAAGAGCTATGTAAAATTCCATTAAGATGTTTGGAGAATTTGATGATCTAGAACTCATCACATGATAGATTCATTCAATAGGGGATATATGCATGATCAAACTCTATTTTAGGAACACTCAATGTTTCCTCTAGGGTCGACCTACAATCTAGCTCTAACACTTAGTTTTATTGTGTCTTTGGACTCGTTCCTTATATTTGGATATCTACACTAATGCTTGTGTACCTGTAAGTCTTTTATATGATTATTGACCTAAAAGGAGCTAGTCTTCGTTTACGATGGATTTACTTGACCACACCCCCACTCATGTGATGGGCATTTGCATTACATAGTAATATTCTAAAGAGTTATATCAAGCCACAAATAGTTCTCCAAATCCTATTATGTTGTGGAGGTTCAAAAACTAAATTAATGGATCTCTCGATTGGGCTCTCCACACTCGACAATTATCAATTGGTTTGATTATAATACATAGATGTGTGATGTAGGGTAGTAATGGAGATGTATTTAGATTTCGATAACTTTTTTGTAGTATATCCTAAGGAAGAGTTACTTTAATGATATGGATCTGTAGATGCCCTTAATGAGTAAGGCGAGTAAGGGTGCGTGTATTTATATAAATGTCATATTTTAATGATTTATCACTCAACTAATCCGACCATGGTAACTTGTGCATTTGGAAAGATGACTATTGCAAGTACAAGGGACATGATCATCGGCCGATGGAACAAATTTTTCCAAATCGTCCTCGTGAAACCTTAATTTCATACCTTTCTTGAGTCATTTTTTCCCATCATTTTCTTCTAAACCCATTCTACCATTCATCTCATTGTTTACTTAATAGCTCCTTTGTGCAACCCGATAGACTTGCAAGATTGAAGATTGCATGGACATGCATGATGAGAAAAATTGTCTTTTGTATGGTTCATGGCACTAGATGGAAGCAATAGTTAGTGTGCTCCTCAAGCTCTCCAATTTCAAGCGAGTTTCTAGACTTTCATAGTACTAAATAGTTTGGTTTTCGTTTTTCCTTTCCATATCCAAGATTGAGTATATCAATGGAAATGTGCCTATATATGTAGAAGAAGACATTGTTCCTCTTAGATTACTTTCCCTTCGTTTACTATCGTATTTTCCATTGGGAGTCTTTTCTCTATATTTGAAGTGCACCATAACATCTCTTTCATTCCTTGTTGAACTTAGTCCACAAAGATCGTGCAAAACCACCTACATTATCATGTGTTATGGTTATCAAATTCGACGACTACATTGGCTAGACATGGGATGTCGAGTCCCCCAACATGTCCATGTCTTTGTAGTTTTTCGTGGCAAGCACAAACCACTTACCTTCGAAAGGGCATGGGCTCTAATTATCCACATAACACAAGGGTTAAAAATTGAAAGGATTTGTGCATCACGCCCCCTTTCTCTTTCAAGGAGTTCGCAAAATGACACGTGCTCCATATGTGACTTACTAAAAGAAAACATGACCCCTACATTCCCTCCAACAATTTTCTCATCCCTTCGAGATCTCTTCCCTCAATCACCCGCTTCATCACCCCTCTTCCTCTTACAATGTTTCACCTTCACTCCTTCAACTTTAACTTCTTCAATGCCTACCTATCAGCGTCTCCATTGCACCGTTTGGGTGTGATTGCTAGTTTATTATTTTCATTTGGGGGCATCTTATTCTTGGAGAAATTCCTTTGGGGCTTTTCTTAACGGAACATCTGAAATTCCTTTTTTGAGGAGAAGAGGGGTATCCACTGCATTCTAAAGTGTTCAAAGGACAGCAGCATATGCCCACCAGAATATTGGGGATACAGAGCACGTAAGGGTCTTGTCCCCAGGTTGCAATGAAATTTTCTTGATGGATTATACAAATGGTGCTCTTCTTAAAACAAACAATGAGCAATAGAATGAAGCGATGGGCAATGCATGACAGAAGAACAAGATTGATGTGTATTAAAAAGATTAAAAATATTCCAGCAGAAGACATATGGACTATGGAAAGGTCTACGAGGAAATCAATGAACAGTTTCCAATCCACACAAATTTTTGAAGCAAACATACTATACCTGAAATATCAGCTTAATTCTCTCAGAGATATCAGATTTAGAAGCGGCACAGATATCATTGAGAGAATCAAATGATATTTCAATTACGTACAATCTGTCAGGATATCTCACTTTATGTTTGCTAGTATGTCATAGCTATCTGGTATAATAACAGTATAATTGTTGTCATAAATCTCAATATAAAATCAGACCATATCTATTTCATTGAGGGAACTTCCAAGTCTAATAAATTTGCCAGAGAATGATCTGATCTCTTTTCTTTCCCTGGTCTGTAGTTAATCCGGTGATGGAATAATATCCTCATTTCACTAGGCCGTTAAATCTGCCAGTGGGATGCTACATCTCTCCACTGAATTTATTGTAAACATGCCAGTAGAATATGCCTGTAGAGAATTTGCTAGTGCAATACTCTCTCTCCCACGTATCTGTAGTAAATCTAATGATGGTACATTATACTCCTTTGGGTCTTTAGTAAATTTAAAGACGGAATATAATTCTTTCCAGGATCTGAAGTAAATCCACTTGTGGATATTATCTCTCCCTAGGGTCTATAGGAAATACATTGAAAAGATATTTGTCTCCCTTAGGTCTGTAGTAAATGCACTGATAGAACGTTTATCTTTTTCCCCATGGTCTATATAGTAAATCAGCCAGTTTATCTCTTCGTCTGCAGTAAATCCACCAGTGAGCCATACGTGAATTAAGGGCAGCCCATAGGTCTGTAGTTAATCTGACAAAGGGTCAACTTAAGTCTAAAAAATCTTAACTAAATTAAACACTCTTATTTATTGCATATAGCTAAAGATATTTTACCTCTGGGGATGAAGATTTATTGGAGAATTGTTTGGCAGATAAATCTTAAGGAAATATACGACAGTGAAGTGAAAATCTCCACTCAATCCATATTGCTTGGACCATATATTAATGAGCTTATCACTTTTCGGATTTATTCTCAACACTTTGTTATTTTCAGACATCATCATATCAATGGCTCATACAATAACAGGTCTTCATCGCATCTCCATACTCTGGGCAAGTCCTGTGATATTCATGTGTAGAAGTTAATTTAAATAAATATTGTGTCTTCCAATATATCCTCAAAAGAAGTCAAGTAAATCAGGCCCACCTATTGTGGTAGAAGTGGTATTTGTAAAGCTATCTTGGTGTTCCCTTCACTAGACCGTTTTCAGCATGATTACTACAGCAGGGGCCAACTCTACAGAGTGTGCCTGGAAACTATGTTACCAGCACTAGTAATGTTTCAGATGCTGAAACTTCCTGAAAACACCTTGCGAAGTTTTGAAAACATTTCTAAACCATTTCCCAAAACAGAAACAACTATTACATGCTTCTAACTCATTTCCAAGGTGTTCCCACACAAAAACAATGTTTTCAGCTGATTTGGGGTTTGTATTGTTGTGAAAGTAATAGAAATCCCGGCCCTTCTCAAAATGCTTACACTCATTTAAAGACATAAGATGCACAAATTTGACAAAACGGATAACAGTGAGCAATAAGTGTCCCTATATAGAAGCCACATAGTAAATAAAATTATGCCCTAAATGTACAGTTTGATAAGGATTTTCTTCAGAGAAAAAAATGTGTATATTAGCAGGTAATGACTATCCAACAGTTCCTTTCTCAATAGAGGCTACATTTGTGTAATATAATATTATTACTATTAGAATGATTTGTCTTTTTCACATATTCTTGCTTTATTTCGTTGGAACACACATATAAGTAATAGAACAAGCGCCATGTTTCTTCAGGGTAGAGAATGAAAAAAGCGACTTATTAGTTATTTCTCATTTTCTTCTCTTGATAAAAACCAATATACATTAGGTTTACAAAAGCATGAAATACAGTCAAGGGGAAAAATTCGGACAAAAGAAGAAAAAAACTGCATATAGAATTTTCAAGCCAATATCCTAAAGTACGTAAAACTTCATGTAGAATTTTCAATTTAGAGTCATTTAAGGTTAGCGAAGGAGCGGGTCAATGTTGACCCATTCTCTCAAAAAAACTTACCTTCTATACATACCGCCAAAAACAACATATTTTTTCAGTTTGGCATATTCTGCTACTAAGAAATGCCTAAAAAGCACAAGTGTATGGAAGGGATGTTGAGGTGGCCAGTTGTATATATAATATGGTTTGATCAAGATATATACTTTTAAAAGAGAGCCTCAAGGTAGAATTTTTACTGTCAATAATGAAATACAGCTAAAATACCTAAAAATTAAAACATAACAAAGAACAAAATGCAACCACTTTCAAAGGCAGGCACTGTTTAAAAGAAATGCTGCAATAGGATGCATTTTGATAACCTCTGTAGTTACTTGGAACAAAGCCTAGAGTATGATGCATGTTTAGTAAGATAGCACCAGAACATGAATAATTTCTCTTATCAGACTCGATCATCAAAAATATAAGAAACTGGTTACCAATTAAATTTGGGGTAGGTAGATGGGACTTGAATCTCAGATCTCCTAAGTTGATTAAAAATGATATATATTTTGAATCATAAATTTAATGCACCTGAGACAAACCTGAATTACATGGGTTATGTTCTTTTAACGGGAAGCCTGCAAAATGTGGACTATGTGAGAAACAATTCCCAGACAAATAGTCAAGTAGTGCCGAGTAAGGTGGAAAAATATGGTAGGAATGTTGAGTGAGCACGTGTAAATTAGTGACTGAAATTTATACTTATGCGACCAATTAAACACCTGTGATTGGCAATTCACTCAACAGAACTAACAGATTTATGTGGTATTCACATACTATTTAAAAACTCGAAGATACGAAGCATATAAAATGCAACTGCAAGTTAACTTCCAAAATTCATGGAATGCTTAACCAAAAAGTTGATGTATGCAATAGCCAAAACATTTCCCGTTACACCAAAAAGGGTATAGATTATGCACCCACTACATCAATAGCAGAAGCATGATATTCCCAAACTCCTCCCAGCCCTTGAAAGAGGGATTTGCCTATTAAAACACCAAAGCTTGAACCTAGAGAATAGCCTCCTATAAAGACTTTGGGAAACACAGGCAATTGTGACCCATAAGCAGCACCTTATGTTCTTAATCTTTCTGCTTTATCTGCTCTCAAGATTCACAATAATAGTAGAAGTCAGTGAATTTAAACCAAATGTAGAAGACAGTTTTGAGAAAAAATATTGACCGTGGGATATTACTAATTCTCATTTTCTAGACAATCATTGTATCATATATACAAGTCTCCGAACAATATAACGGTTTAGTGTTCAGTTCTTTGTTTCATCCAATAAAATCTCAACAAACTAAACCACAGTTGGCAACCACCAACATTATTCTGTTAACTTGTGAAATAGCACGGCCACTTGAAGCAATTTAAAAACACTGTAACTATTCCAACATATTCATATGAACTCTTCAATTTATACCATGGTGCCCAGTGGGTTTTAACAGTCAAAAGGATCTCAAATTGGATAGAGGCAATGAAAGAAAAAGGAGATTAAACTCATTTTCCTATGGTGATTGTTATCAGATAAATGCAGCGCGCAAAATAAGTAAAATTCTCAAATGTTGGGATGTGGCTATAAAAAATATAGGAATTTTTTTAAATGAGGAAACATAAATAAATAATGAATTCAACATAGAAAATCATCAGATGATCATATATCATCAGAAAATATTTATTTAAAAAAATGCATGAAGTTCTCCTAACTTCTCAACCGTGTCACTTGACATTGAGCACGAGTGCGTGAGAGTCAGAGTTGTTGTTCAATTGGTCATAGAAGAAAGAAAGGTGCAGACTCGGAGAGCAGCTAAGTGAGCAAACAATAGAGGGTTTGTTGTATTTGTTCTAATTGGTCTCTTTGTAAGCTGTGTTTGCCAGTTTGGCCATAAGAAGGTCAAGGAAGCTGACCTATTGCCACTTCCAATGGATTTTCCCTGAACTGTGGTTTCCAGGTTAAAAATCTTGACATCCGTAATTGTTATTGTTTTCCTTTTGAGCTGTTCATGATTGCTTACATTCATAGTTTACTGCTACAAGTTTTGTTTATGCTTCCAGCAACACGCTGCACTAATTCTATGTTCTTAATGCATTTGAAGAGTCAAGTTGGCATAGACTTTCAAGTAGGACAGCATGTTGTGATTCTGCAAATTATATACAGCATACTACTTGAGATTTTACAGGCGACAAGAATCACCCAATAGATGGGGGCACAAAACTTTTGGAAGTTTGTTTCTGCTGACTGAAGCGCGTGAAGAAAAGATGGTGGGCAATGTTGTCAATGAAGTTGGAGGTAGCAGCAATATGAAGGGTAAGTACTTTTCTTAATTCCTTTATGGCATGTTATCCTTTTTTAATCTTAGTTGGCATTTACATTGCTGCCAAGTATCTAGCATGGCAAAATACACCGACTTGATGGTCCATTTCAATTATGATGGGAGCATTGGTTCTAACAAATGAGGGGTCTTCACCTTCAGATCTTCTTGCAAAATTTTATGGATTATGAGTTACCAGGTTTTTACGGATGGCTTAATTTTTAATACCTATGTCTAAAAAATGACTGAACTCAAGCATCTCATTGGCATCAACTATAACTTTCTGTCCTTTATAGTTTTATAGTATTATCTTGAATTTTTTTATGGGTTTTGGATATTGAAAATATGTCTTCTCTTACTTTTTTGCAATTGGATTCTTTGTGTTCACGGCCCAAGGTAGATCTGCAATAGTGTATTATAATTGATGTCGATTAAAGTAAATATTGATGGCCGTTACAAAAGAAAGTGTGAGGTGATTTTTTTAGGGTAATAATCACTTTAAATAAATCATTAGACCATCATTCTGCCACGCAGAACCTCTTAAGATCCGCAATATAAAACTAATATAAAACTAAAATAGAGTGAAGAGCATTTTTAAATTTTCAACAAATACAACACCTTAGACCATTTAATACTAATAAAATCAGCCCACTAAATCCCTGACTTGAGCAGAAGCCAGAAATGTGTATACAATGTACAAGAGAAAGGAATTTGTGCACCTACTCCACGGTTAAACAAATTCTTAGGAATGAGGCAATCAACTTGTGTTTTTATAAGTTATCTTGGCTACAAAAAAACAATACAAGAGAAACAAACATAACAAGAAGAGAAAAGATGCTTACCATACACAAAACTGTAATGCCTTAGAGAAAACATTCCAAACTTTGTTCACCTAACATCTTCTCTATCATAACATTCACTGAATTTATTTGGTAAATATATGTTGATTTGGAATTGTTGGAATGGCTTTCAACTTTCATTAGCTGGAATTGAGGCAAATTTCTAATATTATCATACAAAAAGACACCAACCAAGAATCAACTTACCTAGGCAATTCCCTGTGTTGAAAAGCTTGTGATGTTTATGAGAAGGCAATGGATCCTAAAACACTTGTTTCCCTACAATGGGAAAGCATCTAGTACAACCTAATGATATTTGAAAATGTCTGATTTGATTGCAACCGCAGACCAAACATAACATGGGATATCTACTCAATGTGGGGCTGTGCCTTGTAGACAACCCCAAGACCCAGCTGGCTTTGTTTCCTACTCAAGTTCATAAAACAAAGCTAAGCTAACATTGTCTGGGGGGATAAGGTGTAGAGAGATAAGGTAAATAGATGAAAGTAAAGCAATGATGCACCAAGTAGAAAAATGATTGAAGCTGCTGTAAATGTCCATCTCATGAACAAAACACCAATCAGTAAGCATGCAAATCTTGAGTAAGCACAATCAACCTAGTGAATGTTCAAAAATGAGCATTAATCTGAATTTGGGAATGAGATTAAAGTAGCAAGAGAGAAGCAAAAGGGCTTTTGGCCTCAAAAATTCTATCGATCACCGTAGAAACTTGGATTGTATTCACAAATCAAAAGAATAGATAATGAGCTACATACAGCATAGCAAAGGTTTGAGGCACTACTTGGGAGAAGTAAGTTTCTAGAACATAAATATGGCTTGAAGTTGAAGCAATAACAACCCCAAACACTCAACTCAAAAACTGAGGAAATTGAAAACCCTGGCCAATCTCTCTGAAACAGAAAGTTTCAACCCTTTTCCAATGAGAGCCTTAGCTGAGAGCTCAATTTATAGAAAATGGGAGAGCAGCGAGCCAAGAAAGATTAAAAAGCTCAGCTACCAAAGTACAAAAGTAAATGAAAGCTTGGCTGCTTGTTTCCTTAGGTGGCTGCTTGTTCCCTCTCCACCTTGACGATTTAATTAATGAGCACAGGTGCACCGAAAATGACAGATGCATTTAAAAAAAAGAGCATGGGAAAACCTCAAAAGATCTGAATTTTGAACACTTCCCCACGTCTTGTGCCACTCAAACCAACAAATGATAACTGAAAAGCTTTTAGCTTGAATAATACGACACCGAGAAGCTTTGACCTCAATTGGCTACTTGTTTAAACATCCCGCCCGTTGGATTTGTCCATGAATGGAAAGATCTCTTTAAGAGCTTTCCAAAGAGCTGAAAATCTCGAGGATTGGAGCACTCGTCTACGAGTTATGATCATTTAAAAAATGGTTCATGGCGTTTCTGCACATCTGCCTTTGTAGCCTTTGAAATAACAACTCTTGATCCAACGATAAACAGGGAAAGATAGATCTTTGATCGGACAGTAGGGCAGAGCCCTTTTCTATTGACCAGGCTTTAGCTTTTAAGACAACACACACTTGCTGATTGATTCATGTGTTTCCTAGCTTTTCCTGCGCCTTTGTGCCACCTACCTAGTGAACGTGCCTTTTAGTTCTAGTGGGGCCCGCCTTCCTCAGCATTTAGCCCAATGTTTGGAATCTCTAGACTGCACGGAAATGCCAAGTACCCCCCCGTACCAGGCCTGATACATATCGGGTATTGGTACTGGAACTGGTACGATGTGGATACATACCCACAAGCCCTGGGTACTTCCCGGTACAGAAATCCGTGCCGGACGTACCTAGGACTTGTGGGTACGTAGCCACATGGTTTTTTTAATGTTTTAAATGCAAAAAAAAATAAAAAAATTTGAGGGCTTTGACTGGAATTGAACCTTGGAATTGATACGTATCAGGTACTGGTACTGGTACTGGTATGATGTGGGTACTCTGTGGGTACGTACCCACATGGTTTTTTTAATTTTTTAAGTGCAAAAATAAATAAAACTTGAGGGCTTTGACTGGAATTGAACCTTGGAAAGTTTGTGTGAGATTCAATATTGCCAATAGGCTCCAAAGGGTCAAGAGAGATGAAAATGACTTCATTTGGTTGACTTACTATTTGGGTGCTTTCTTGTTGCTCCTCATGGGTCCTTTATTCTTTAGTCAATTTGGAAGGCATGGGAACAAGTGAAGCACTTGGTGGTTGGGCAGCCTATCTTCTCTTCCTTTGACACTAGGTGCCAAGCCTACAAATCGATTTTGTCGAATCTGAAATATAATGACAAGATCCTTGCCTTGACAAGAGGCTGCTCTGCCCTCCTTTGGTTTGAGAAAGGAATTAAAATATCTCATGACTTGTACAGATTTGGGAAGTGGATGGAATGGACAGACCTTAAAGCTTTCTATAAGCTTCCTCAATCTCAGTTCAGAATGTATACAATGCTCAGAAATGCTTTCACAGCTCCCTCTACTGGACTAATTATGGAGGATGAGAATGACTTTTGGGATACTATGAGGTGGCTCAAAGGGCCCCTTCTCCAAGAGGCTACCTCCAAACAACTCTATGAAAAGATTGCCTTCTCCCCAAACCTTTCCCTGGGCCCTCCTATGGATATTGATATTCGGGTAGAATATCATATCTAATTAAATGGGGCCGATAGTCAGCCTGCCTCTCCCCCATATAGAGATATAGAGATAGGGCCCCACCTTGACAATAAATGGAATGTTTGTGAGCCCATTAGTAGATGGACTCATAGATTTAATGTTTTGTGGTCTTCTTGTATTCAGTCAAAGAAATCTTGCTTTAGATGGCTTCTGATTCATAATAAGCTTGTTGTTGGCTTCTAATATTTTATAGGTTGTTGAGACTATAAGCTTGTTGTTTTCTTTAAATTTTTATATATATTTATATTTTTTACTTTTTAAAAATATATTGTACGAACGTACCCACAACGTACCATGTACCCGAGGTTTTTAAAAATTTGTCATTTTAGCATACCGTACCCGTACCCGTATGCGTATCCGTTTCCGTACCAAAACAGTCTAGGTTTGGATAGCACCTTGTTGTAGATTGAAAACAAATTAACAGTGGGGGGCAACTTTATGAGATGATGTCTTTTTAGCTTTTGAGAATGGCGTCATATTGTCCAATCTAAAAAAGATCAACAGTAGGGCGGGACTCATAGCTTCCTTAGATTAATAGTCGTTTAGATGTTGGATGCCATTTCGAGCTTTGTTAAAGCTTGAAGGAAGTAATTGAACATTCTCTGATGTAATTAGAGTTGTTAGCGCTGCCATAGTAGTTTGAACAAGCTCGGGAAAGTTGTAGATTGAAGCTTTGAAACTTTGAACAAGTGGAAAATGTTGAAGCTTGAGGTAATGCAAAAAACATTAGTATTTTTGGTGACTTTGTAATATCCCTGAAAATGCTTTAGATAAATCTGGATATTTTTGTCAAACCCCTAGAACATCAATATAAAAAATTGCCTTTTATTCAGCAACAATCTGATTTTTTTAGTAAAAACAGCAAGCCTCAAGGTGCCAAAAACAGACTTTTATTTATCGATTCAATCAGCTACAATAAAAGAAATACCAAAGTGTCTGAATACAATTATTCTCTCACAATTGATGATCTGAATAGAAAGATCAACATAAGAGATGAGCATGCAAACTGATTTGACTGAAATCTGCCCCACATACTGAAGCCCTAGTTGTACTTGGTGTTCTGGATGTAGAATCAAGCCTGAAAAGTGTGTGCTACTTGAACTAGACGAACACTTGTACCTTGAATGGTCACTGCAAAACCTGGATGGAATTGCCAAGCTCAAATGTGAGGGTTTATGTCCTTAGACTTGTATGCAAATGAGGGATTTCGTCCTCTATTGTTGATGCGGAAGCAGAAGCTACTTGCAGACAAAAAAGTAGTTGATAAATTTCCAAGATGAATGAATAACAAAACCCCAAATCTGCCTTTATAACTTTCAAGGCCCTCTCCAAAGTTGGCGCCCCCTTTTAGAATTACATGCATGCTCAACAACAATAAAAGATACTTTATTCTTTTTTCCATATGGGCGCCCCAACCTAAAAAAATGAATAAATAATATAAAACGGTTTTATCCTCTCTCCATCCTAAAAATAGGATTTGATGCCCATGCAGCCCACTCTATCTTTGGTGCCCGTTCTTGTTAAACATATGCTTATACTTGAGGGGGTGAATCGATATAACATTAACTTTTAATAATTCAAAACTTTAATAGTCGAACAACAACAATCTCTCAAGATCTTAAAATTATGCAACACAATAGAACACAATATTTACGTGAAACCCTTTCGGAAAAAATCCCACGGCAAAATATATATATATATATATATATATATAACTCTTTACAATTAGATGCACCCACCAACCTACTAAAGACACCGATCCCCATGCCAAACACCAACTTAGCAATTCGGACACCAATCTTTTTGTCGAGCACCAACTCAAAGAAGAGACACCAACCTTTTCGTTTTATGAGGCACCAATCTCCAAACCGATGACGATGCCACCTTTGTAGTGTTGTTGTTTCAACGAATGATGGAGAATTTTATTTCCTCTTCACAAATTTGCTTGTCTTCTCAAGATATAATTCTTATTCACTTATAAAATTTTGTTCTTCTTCCGAATGATATTCGCTCAAAATTTGTCCTTCCTCCATCCAACAAATCTTCCTTTTATAGCCCAAAAATGCCCTTTCAAATGGTCACAACTCTTCACCCAAGACTCTTCACCCAATAGGGTTCGACCACATAAAAACAAATAATTTAATCTTAATGGAGGTCGGCTGGCCCATTAAATAAATGTTGTCCCTTCATGAATTAAGCTACACATTTTGGTATACAATTATTACATTCATTATTATCAAATCTAGATCAATGTTATTTTTCTTTTGATCGTTGTGCATTCTCGATTGACATCAATGACAATATTTCCAACAATTCTTCAACAATTCTTTATTTACTTATTAATCTAACTTTGGCGCCCAATGATAGAAGTTCATCCTTCTAATATTATTTTATTCTATTTCTCGCTTTTGGATTAAAATATAATTCAAGTGTCCTTTTTCCAAATAAAATATAAAAATACCCTTGGACCACTTAAATTTGTTTTTTTCCTCTTTAAATTTCCCCTTAGCATACGGAAAGTAATAAAAATGGCTTCAAGTATCCATAATTAATTAATTACGAAAAGGGGACATTACAAACTCACAAGGGCACTTAGCTTGCTAAGTGAGGAATCCAGATGCCTTGTATTCAATGGGCTTCTCTTCTCCATGACTCCTTATAACTTGCCTTTGCATCTCTGCCATGACTCCAATCCATTCTTCTATGAACATGGGCACATTCCTCTTGTCAAATAGGAAACATGTTGTCCGTGTAGGTAAGAAACCAACTCCTAAGGGAATGAAGTAGATTTGATGATGGAAGAGACACACATTTGTTCTTGAATCTTCTCTCACCAAATATACTTCTCCCAATTGAAAACCATCACTTACTTCCAAGGGCAACGCTGGTTCTTTAATAAACTTTAATGTGGATGCGGTCTAGTTGCATAGCTTGAAAATTATTTATAGAAGAGAAACACATGTGGTTCCAACTGAAACCATGCAAAGTTATGCAGAATTTTGCTTTAAAAATGGGAAATCCTATACTAACAAAATAGAAGATCATAGCTAAACAAAAACATTGACTGGCATTGAGCTAAGTTGTCGATACATTTCAGATATGTGTACAAATACAAAAAAAAAAATGGCCTTGGATACAGCTGTACAAAATATATATGAATATTAAAAAATATAAATTCCAGCCTAATAAACAGGAATTAACCATATATTATGAATATGAAAAACAAAACAAGCTAAATAACCACAACAAACTATTCATAATTTCATTGAGCTTGGGCACAAGTATCCTTCCTACCACATTTAATCAAGGTGTTTATTACATTTACCTCGTACATACTATTTTTGTCCTTGCTTTTGATGGCTTGTATTTGGTACCTTATGTAGAATAATGGTGCTGCAAAAATGTAATTTCTGCTGTAATGATATATTAAATTTGAAGTAGATTTATTTTTAAAAAGGGAAAAACTTGTTTTAGGCTTGTAAACGCCTTGGAAACGGCTAGGCAGGTCTAGGTATGACCGGGTATGTCTGCAGACATACCTAACTATACCTGAACCTGCCCGGCCGTGCTGGCAACCATTTCCGGGTGCATATACGGGCCATACTTGTACCAAGTCGTTTCGCACCAATATCGGGTGCCCTAGGGATGACATTTCCATAACTTAGGCATTATATCTGTGTATAAGATTAGCTTAGAGGCAGCAATGAAGTGCAAGAAGAGGAAGAGTGATGCAAGAGCATCCAAATTCATGCATAAACTTGCGTCAACCAAAAACTTTTCAATGGGCTTCTCTTCTCCACAACTCCTTATATCTTGCCTTTGCATCTCTGCCATGACTCCAATCCATTCTTCTATGAACATGGGCACATTCCTCTTGTCAAATAGGAAACATGTTGTCCGTGTAGGTAAGAAACCAACTCCTAAGGGAATGAAGTAGATTTGATGATGGAAGAGACACACATTTGTTCTTGAATCTTCTCTCACCAAATATACTTCTCCCAATTGAAAACCATCACTTACTTCCAAGGGCAACGCTGGTTCTTTAATAAACTTTAATGTGGACGCGGTCTAGTTGCATAGCTTGAAAATTATTTATAGAAGAGAAACACATGTGGTTCCAACTGAAACCATGCAAAGTTATGCAGAATTTTGCTTTAAAAATGGGAAATCCTATACTAACAAAATAGAAGATCATAGCTAAACAAAACCATTGACTGGCATTGAGCTAAGTTGTTGATACGTTTCAGATATGGGTACAAATACAAAAAAAAAATGGCCTTGGATACGGCTGTACAAAATATATATGAATATTAAAAAAATATAAATTCCAGCCTAATAAACAGGAATTAACCATATATTATGAATATGAAAAACAAAACAAGCTAAATAACCACAACAAACTATTCATAATTTCATTGAACCTGGGCACAAGTATCCTTCCTACCACATCTAATCGAGGTGTTTATTACATTTACCTCGTACATACTATTTTTGTCCTTGCTTTTGATGGCTTGTATTTGGTACCTTATGTAGAATAATGGTGCTGCAAAAACTGTAATTTCTGCTGTAATGATATATTAAATTTGAAGTAGATTTATTTTTAAAAAGGGAAAAACTTGTTTTAGGCTTGTAAACGCCTTGGAAACGGCTAGGCAGGTCTAGGTATGACCGGGTATGTCTGCAGACATACCTAACTATACCTGAACCTGCCTAGCCAATTTTGCTAATATTTCCGGGTGCATATACGGGCCATACTTGTACCAAGTACATTTCGCACCCATATCGGGTGCCCTAGGGATGACATTTCCATAACTTAGGCATTATATCTGTGTATAAGATTAGCTTAGAGGCAGCAATGAAGTGTAAGAAGAGGAAGAGTGATGCAAGAGCATCCAAATTCATGCATAAACTTGCGTCAACCAAAAAATTTTCAATGGGCTTCTCTTCTCCACGACTCCTTATATCTTGCCTTTGCATCTCTGCCATGACTCCAATCCATTCTTCTAGGAACATGGGCACATTCCTCTTGTCAAATAGGAAACATGTTGTCCGTGTAGGTAAGAAACCAACTCCTAAGGGAATGAAGTAGATTTGATGATGGAAGAGACACACATTTGTTCTTGAATCTTCTCTCACCAAATATACTTCTCCCAATTGAAAACCATCACTTACTTCCAAGGGCAACGCTGGTTCTTTAATAAACTTTAATGTGGATTGATCTAGTTGCATAGCTTGAAAATTATTTATAGAAGAGAAACACATGTGGTTCCATGAAACCAGTGAAAGTGCCATGCAAGTTATGCAGAATTTTGCTTTAAATGGGAAATCCTATACTAACAAAATAGAAGATCATAGCTAAACAAAACCATTGACTGGCATTGAGCTAAGTTGTCAATACGTTTCAGATATGGGTACAAATACAAAAAAAAAAATGGCCTTGGATACGGCTGTACAAAATATATATGAATATTAAAAAATATAAATTCCAGCCTAATAAACAGGAATTAACCATATATTATGAATATGAAAAACAAAACAAGCTAAATAACCACAACAAACTATTCATGATTTCATTGAACCTGGGCACAAGTATCCTTCCTACCACATCTAATCGAGGTGTTTATTACATTTACCTCGTACATACTATTTTTGTCCTTGCTTTTGATGGCTTGTATTTGGTACCTTATGTAGAATAATGGTGCTGCAAAAATGTAATTTCTGCTGTAATGATATATTAAATTTGAAGTAGATTTATTTTTAAAAAGGGAAAAAAATTGTTTTAGGCTTATAAACGCCTTGGAAATGGCTAGGCAGGTCTAGGTATGACCGGGTATGTCTGCAAACATACCTAACTATACCCGAACCTGCCTAGCCGTACCTTGGCCATTTCCGGGTGCATATACGGGCCATACTTGTACCAAATCGTTTCGCACCCGTATCGGGTGCCCTAGGGATGACATTTCCATAACTTAGGCATTATATCTGTATATAAGATTAGCTTAGAGGCAGCAAAGAAGTGTAAGAAGAGGAAGAGTGATGCAAGAGCATCCAAATTCATGCATAAACTTGCGTCAACCAAAAAATGTTTGATTTAAATAAGTAGTTTTATGCAAATGTATTGTTTTGCATACAATCTATTTTGGTCTTGGACAGGAAATTTTGCTTGATGCAATTATCTAGTCATGCGTGGAGTTTTGGGCAAGGGATAAAAATGATGAAGTAGTGCACATTACGGTTGTGTTTCTATTTCTATGCGGTCTTAAAGACTTTTGCACCTTGCAGATTTGATCAATTTGTGTGATGGGCAATCCATGTTTTGCAGTAATTTTGGGGGATCCGTGTGTGATAGTTTAATGCTAAGGTTTCTGGAGAAATTTGACAACTGGCAGCTTGATTGTGGGATCTGGGGAAAAGTAATGGTGATCTACTAGTTGGGAAGGCACCAACTTGTTTCAGGTGTTCCTACAACTAGCATACAAATATCCTAAATACATCGTATCTAAAAGACACCGAGAGATATCAATCTCGAGGTGCCTATATTGGAATTCTCACATAAGTTTGATACGAACCTCAAAATTGATATCTCTCGGTGTCTTTTAGATAGATGTATTTAAGATATCTATGCTAGTAAAGTATTAATTATTGTCTCCTTTTTATAATATTAATTTAATTTAGGTTAATAAATAAGAAATATGGTTTAATATAGTATAATTCAAGGTTTCTTCTATATAAATAAATATTTATAGTGTATAGATATCTTAAATAAGAATTCTAAAATACATCTAAATATTTTAGCATAGATATCTTAACACTCCCATATTTATAGTGTATAGATATCTTAAGTAAGAATTCTAAACTACATCTAAATATTTTAGAATATAAATATCTTAACACTCCCTATACATAGTGTATAGATATCTTAAATAAGAATTCTAAAATAAATCTAAATATTTTAGCATAGATATCTTAACACTCCCATATTTATAGTGTATAGATATCTTAAATAGGAATTCTAAAATACATCGAAATATTTTAGCATAGATCTCTTATCACTCCCTGATACATCTAAAATATTTTAGCATAGATTCTATATAAGTAAAAACTAACCTGAATATTTAGTGTGTAGATATATGTGTTGCGCATAGTTGATTTAGGGTTTGAGATACTAATATATAGCGATAATAATATTTGCAATAAATAATATACATCAATAAGAATTAATATAGTTACTTATCGATTGTGAATTTCTTTCACAATAATGATCTTCACACTTCTTCACTTGTTATTTTGTAAAGTCCCCAAATGGACATATTCATACCTCAAATGGATTTCCCATGATTCTCTAGGGTCAAATCTGATTGATCCAAAAAGCCAAAATATCTCAATTACTATCAAGCTGAAATTCAGAAATGAAATTAGGCCACAAACCGATTATTTTCCAGAAAACCTAGTTCGCTGCCCTAGGCCAGCAATGTAGCAAAAATAGTTTTTCCACCTCAAAATACCTCCAAAAATTATAAAAAAATTGTTTGCAAGTAGATAATAAATCATTAGAATAGGATCTCGAATTAGATTCAAAAAATATTAAATATGGAATTTATTAGGGCAAAAATGCAACGAGAACTTGTAAATTCAATATCTTGCAAAATACTCCAATTTTTTGGGCAAATGATAGCTCAAACTGAAGCTTGAAAAATAAGCTTTTTAATGTACACAAATTCAAAAAAATTCAATGGTGGAAAGGTATCCAAAATTGATATGCAATTTTGGAACAATGTAGATAAACCCTAATATTTTAAGTGAAAGATGGAAATACAATTTTGCCCCACGTAGGAAAGGCCCAAAAACACCTAAAAATTGATCAAACACTTCAGATTTGATCTCGCCTTGAATTTGGCTTGAAATCAATGCCTTAGAATAAAAAATGGAAATGGAAGCTTCAACAACACTCCCAACAAACATGCAATATTCAACCCTTGTAGGTCTTCAAACAACTCACGAACCAAAGAGTGGCAATAAGTCTTGACAACTCTTTGAAAACTACTTTGGAAAACACACTAACTCCTTGAATTTTGATGCTCAATGGAAACCCCTGAATGGAGAATCCTCACAACATAGAAGAAGAGTTTTCGTTCTCCTTCTAGATCTCTAGAGGGTTTCATCCTCAAGAGATAATCTCTAAGGGTTTTGTCCTTAGAAATTATTTTGCAGAGCTCTCAAGCTCGGAGCAAAAACCAAATTTTATAAAATGAAAGAGATGTCTCTCGAGCCAAGTCGATTGGCTTTTATAGGAAAACTTGACTTAGTAGCCAGCCACAAGAACCAATCACATGCTTTTCCCTGCATTTAATTTTTTTGGCATTGTCACATCCCCACATGGGTCGCATTTTTCCCCTACGGGCTAGGTAGCAGTTCGGCCCCTAAGGGCGGCGGAGTTCGGTGCAGTTCGGCGCGCAGACACGGGTCGGGTCAAAGTTCGGCAGGGTTCTCCTGCAGGCCGGCACGGCCGAGCATACCCGGCCGTGCCCGGGGCCTACGGGAAGAACCATTAAACCCGCGCCGAACCAAACCCTTTTTTGGCGCCGTTTTTTTTTTTTTTTGTTTTTGGTCAAAACAAAGGTCAAACCGACTTTCTAAACATTAAAATATTCTTTTCAACCCTAATTTGTGCGCCTCAAACTCTATATAACAACAATAACAAGTCATTTACCTCACATTTTCATTCTTGCCTCTTATTTGCATATTTGACTCTCACCTTCAATTTTTCCACTATTTTCAATTGCTTAGGGTTGATTTCAAGTGCCATATAGTTGAAGGAGCTTGCAATAGTGACAGGAGTTCAAGGAGCTTGTATTATTGGTGTTGGGTGTATTGAGGTAAGTATTTTGTGATTTTTTAGAGTGTTTTAGTTTGTTAGTTGTATTTAATATTTTATTATTTTTAGTTGTTTTTTTTGGTTTGTTTTTTGTTATTGTTTTAACTTTTAAGCTTCATTTTTCTACATTTGATTTCATTTAAATTTAAATTTTAAACTTCGACATTTTCTCAAGACTAAACTTGTTTTCATTTTTTTAAATGCATTGTGCGATTAAAAACTTAAAATGGTGCGAGTTCTAGTTACGTGGGTCAAAGTAGTAAAGGTCTCCTTCACAAAAATGATCCATCCTCCCCCTTTGGAGGCATGTCAAACAACTAGAACAATTACCGGTGGAGGGGTTTTGTTTGGGTTTGCTCACAATGTAATATGCGATTTAAGAGCTCCTACGATCGGGTGAAAGCCCATTTGTGTGGGGCTTTGTTGGCCATGGAATCGAGAACATGTGGAGGGTTGGATGGAAAGGGGTTGCCACGTGCAAAGACCCTTGCGTACATCAAAGAGCAAGAGGAAGCGAGATCTGCAATGGCATTAAAATCCAATCATCCTATGGCGAAAAAGGAAGATCACATACCATTAGCAAGCCACTGTTTCTCCTTACTGTGATGTTGTGGCCCCAGATCACCCATTTTTGTCTACACCTATTGCACTTGAACTGGAGGGAAGAGGATTCACCTCTTTCTCATGAAAAGAACAAAAGATGTAGGCCCATTGGAAAGGGCATTCAAGAATGAAAGCAGGGACATAGCTAACCAAGGTATTGGGCGCTTTATTTATGCATGTGGTGTCCCTTTTAATGTTGTTAGATCACCATATTGGCAAGATATGGTGAGATGTATTAATGAAACCCCTCGAGGGTACATTAGCCCGAGGGTATGAAAAGGTGCGCACCACCTTATTGTCGAAAAGAAAAAAAAAAGTTGAAGACTCATTGTTACCCATCAAGAGTCAATGGCTCAAAAGCAGAGTGTTCATCGTTTACGACGGATGGAAAGATACGACAAATAGGCCATTGATCAATGTGGTTGCCGTGTGTCCTAAAGGGGCAATGTTTCTCAGGGCTATTGATTGTGAGGGGCAAGTGAAGGATGCCCAATTCATTGCCAACATCCTCATAGAATCTATTGAGGCGGTGGGGCCTCAAAATGTTGTCCAAGTTGTAACGGACAATGCAAAAAATTGTAGAGCTGCAGGGTTGTTGGTTGAGGCACGGTATGGACACATATTCTGGACACCTTGTGCGGTTCATTCCCTCAACTTAATGTTACAAAAATTGGGCACAAAAATTGCTTGGATCAAACAAGTATATGAGGAGGCAAATGAAATTCAAATGTTTGTCAGCAACCACCACATGTCCCAAGCGATCTTTCGTAAATTCTCAACATTGCAGCTATTGAAGGTAACCCGTAACATTCTTTTTTATTTTTAAAAATAATTATTAGTTTTTAAAATTCATTAAATTAATTTTATAAGTTTGTAATTTGTAGAATTTTGAATGTTTTAAGTTTACTTGTCTTAATTTTATTTCTTTTGATTTCTTATTAGGTTGCTGAGACTCGATTTGCCTCGCACACGCTCGTCTTGAGACGGCTTGTGAAGGTGCGAGAGGCATTGAGTGGCATGGTTATCAGTGACCTTTGGAGTATATGGAGGCAAGCAAACAGTGAGAGGGCTAGAAATGTGAAATTGTTGATCCTGGATGAAACATGGTGGGATCGTGTGGATTACTTGCTTAGTTTCTTGAGCCCATCGTGAGTATGTTGAGATTTGTTGATATGGATCATCCATGTTTGGGTGAAATTTATGATGGAATTGACTCGATGATTGAGTCAATTAAGACCATCATAAATGCCAAAGAGCAAGATCCTACGAGACCTTCTTGAGGAAGTGCAGTCACATCTCATTGAAAGGTGGAACAAAATGACCACCCCATTGCATCTTCTTGCTTTTGCCTTGACTCCAAAATACTATAGCGCGAGAGATCCTTTCTTTGCCCAGGAGGGTCCCACCATATAGGGATGTTGAAGTTAGTGAGGGGTATAAGGCGGCATTTTCTAGAATCTTCCCGAGATCCGAGTAGAAGACATGGTTAGAGCAGAGTTTGTGAATTTCATATCCTCCGGGATCACTCCATTAGCGCTCTTCGTGACAAATACGAGAATGGATGCTTATTCGTGGTGGTACCTCCATGGGCAAGCATACCCCTACCTCATGCCACTTACATAAAAGTTTTATCACAAGTAAGATTTTAATTTTTTAATTTCTTAACTCTTTCTTTTTACTTTATATTTATAAGTTTAAAATTTTAATTTTGCATTGACTTTGCGGCTTGCCTCATAGGTTGCGAGTTCTTCTTGGTGAGAGGAATTGGGGTACATATTCATTTATCCACTCAGTTAACTGCAACAAGTTGGGAGCAAAAAAGGCGGAGGATTTGGTCTTTGTGCATTCTAACCTGCGCCTTCTATCACATAAGAAGGATGAGTACAGGAAAGGGCCAACAAAGTGTTGGGATATAGACCCAGAGACTCCAAACTTGGATGTTCCCATTGCCCAACTTTCATTGCTTTAGACCCGGACCTAGATAGTACTTTGCGTGAGCTGCAAAGTGGGGCTAGCGGGAGCGGCATTCTTGATAGTTACGGTTGTACTCACGATGCTTGTGGTTCTAATGAACCACATGATGGTAGTGATGCTCTCATTGAAGACATTGGAGAAGATGCGAGCCATTAGACTATTAGTCTATTACTAATTAGAATGTTGATGTATCTTGATTCTTCATTTTTGTGTTTCTGATGTCGGATAATGATAATACATTGTAACATTTTGATTTGAACAATGTCTTGGTTATAAGTTCGAACAATGAATTATCAATATGTTTTAACTTTTGTCGCTATTTCACCTATGTATATTTCAGATTTGTTTAATCTATGCATGTGTAAGGCTGGAATTTTGCTTATCTTGTTACTTTTCAAAATATTTTTAATATTTTATATGTATATTATCTTGCCGTACCCAAGTGCCGTACCAGGGCCTCCAAAAAATTGCCGTGCCGACATCTGGGATCCCCGTACCCGCATTCGAACCCTACCCATGTACTGGCTACCTAGCCTACGGGAAATAAAAATATAAAGTGTCGTCTTTTCCTTTTCTTTTCTAATTTCACTTTATCTTTTCTTTTCTTTTCTCTTTATTTTTATTAAGTCATTAATAAATTAATATAAGTGTTTTTATAAAATTTATTTTTATGCACTTTATAATAATTTATTAAGACTATAGTTCCCCTTTTTATCACCCCTTAGCCGTCAGGAAACAAAATTGGCTTAGGGTCTTCGACTAGATCATCTTAGGAAGTGGGGCATTTCATATTTATTCCACACTAATGATCTTCCACACTTTTAAAATAAATTACATTTGCGTTTATAAATATTTATTTTATTTTATGTATTAAACATGAGTTGGCATTATAATTATATATATTATTTTAACCATCAAACATTAGTTGGCCAATAAAGAGTTTTTCAACGGTGCACGCCATTACACTCCTTGCCTTTCACTATAGGAACACCTCTCATTGTAAATACGGATCTGATGTCTAAATGATGGTAAATTGGAATTTGCAGATGAGAGGACCACAAAAGAGGAGCCGAGCCACAAACAATCACTAGTTCGAGTGAGAAACACATTGACGTGTGAATTACGAGAGGAGAGTGTGTGTAAGAGCAAATCCATCCATTCTTGGGATTAGGATTCTACATGTAGTGTTGTAAGTCTATGAGAAAACAGTATAAGATGTGTAGGCATGCTTAGATTGTAAGTATTATGTTTTCTTGTTGATCAATAAGATGGATGTTTATTATACATGTTGCACATTACATGAGATTTGATATGTGGGTTGTGTGGTCTAAGACAATCCTTCATTGGACCTTCTAACCACGATTACATCAACCAATAACATGTGGGTAAATTCCTACAAGTAGTGAGGAGATCTTGTTTAACACATTGATGAGTGGGGAGAAAGTAGTGGACACATCTTCTAGTCGAGAGCGTTGGGTAGAAGGTGTTGTGGCAATGGTGAGTGGGAGATCCTATTGAAGGAGAGTTTTGTGTGTGTTATAAGGAAGGCATATGTTTGCATTTATAAGTGGCAATGGGTTTTGTGCAAAGATGCCTCCAAGGCATTACGGAAAATTGGAGGAAATCATGGAGATCCTAAGGTTAGTATAGGCGAGGCTAACTGCAATGGAAGAGGATCGGAGGAAAGGATTTGTCCTAAGGGATGATGTGAGTGATGCACGAAGATCAAAAACCATACACAAAAGCAGAAGCAAGTCCGAACCTACACAGCTTGGATAGAGGTAAAAGAGGATCATCAAAGCTATCTCAAAAATCAAAAGAGGAATGAGGATGGAGGTCTCGTGCTTTCTAGGGACGTTAAATGTGGAAGAGGTAATCGATTGGCTCATAGAGATAGAGGCATACTTCAAATACAATGAAGTGTTGGATGTGCGCATGGTTAAGGTGGTGTAAACAAAGTTAATATGTCATGTGGTTGTGTGGTGGAAAAGGTTCAATTGGAGCACAACAAAAAGGGTAAAGATAAGATTTCCTATTGGAAGAGGATGGTTGTGAAGCTAACGGGGAAGTTTCTTCCTAGTGATTATCAATTAGACTTGTTGAAGAGGTTGCAAAATTTGCAGCTGAGGGAGATGACCGTGAAGAAGCACATGAAGGAATTCTAAAGGATCGCATTAGAGCTGGTCATAGTAAATTGGATAAGGAAAAAAGTTGCATTGTACATCAACGGCTTGCGCTTAAACATCCAAAATGAGACCAGTATGCTGCGATTGTAGACGATCAAGGAAGTATAGCAGTATGCTTTGTGGGGCTGAGGAGAAGTTCATGCACAAACATCATAGCCCTACACAAAGAAAGGGAAAGCTTGGTGGTGGGAAAGGGCAACCCGTGCATGAGATGGAGAGGGATGATGGTGTGAGCACTACACAAGTGCCGCAGGAGAGAAGAGATTTTACTTCAAGGTGAGGAAGGAGTAGCTCTAGGAGAGGATGAAGCAAATCCTTTGGAGGAACTTTCTTTGGATGTGGAAAGTTAGGTCACCAAGCATATGAATGCCCTCATGCATAGAGTGATGGTGAAGGAAAGAGACATGTAAGCTATGCACAATCTTTACAAGTGGATGTGGAGTCCATTGTGGTGCACGCACATGTAGAGGAACCCGAGGATGGGGAGAGCCTACTTGTAATGAGAAGAGTCTTGAAGTTTGCTGGTGGTGGAGAGGAGTTGCACCAAAGGACCAAAGATGATGCATTTTTCGAACAAAGCACAAGATAAGGGGCAAATGTTGTGTAGTGGTGGTCCATGGAAGGACGAATGACTTAGTGTCCACAGAAATGGTGGTGAAGTTAGGTTTGGTGCATAGATCGCATCCAACTTGGTTGGTGGTAGGCTACGATGGCATTGTGCGGGAGTAGTGTGGAGTGGAGATGGAGATTGATAGATTCATGGATAGGGTTTTGTGCAACATCTTGCCAACGGATGTATGCCATGTTTTTCTAAGTAGGTTGTGGTAGTTTGATCGAGAAATTTGTATGATGACATGGCCAGTATAGTGCATGGACAGAAGAATGGACTAAAGTTTTTTAGGAGCCCAATGAAGGAGAAGGATGAGATTGCTTACCAAAGTCATTTGGCTTTGTGTAGAGATGGGAAGGTCCTATGAGTCAAAGAGAAGGTGATGTGCTTGCAAGGAAGTATGCCACACAAGGAAAGGTAATTGAGATCATGCACAAGAGCCATCTTGTATTGCACAGAAGCAAGAATGCATTGGTCACAAAAGAGAGAGGGGCTTGCACCACAACACCAAGGACATCACGCAAAGGGGTGGACTGAAAGCGTCCCAATGTAATTGTTGTACTCAACAATGAAATTCATAAGGATTTGAACAATGGCGTAGAGAGTAAGTGGTTAAGTAAAGTAAAGTAGTCGTGGCACAACAATGCTGCACAAAAGTGGAAGGGGACCAAAGATGGCTTGTGCAAAGAGGGTGCACAGAGGTGTTGTGCAGAAGTGAAAACAGTGTGAATGAGGAGAAACGCCCCACATATCCGAGAGGAGGTCTACCCAGGAAGAGATGGGTTTGGGGCGAAGATACACAAAGATGGATTTGGAGGAGAATGTTTGTTAATGGCCCAACCGTGCCCAACGGTTGGACGATAGGGAGCACCTGTTTGGAGCAAAGACATGCCAAGGCCTCAAGAAAAGGTCGAAGGGTGGTACTACCACCTAGCCCGAATGGGTAAGCACCATGTTCTCGCATTTTCTTACTCGAGGGTGTATGATGCATGAGCATCCGGGTTCATGCACAATCTTGTGTCAAACAAAAACAAGTTTGATTTGAATAAGCAATTTTGCAAAAATGTGTGGGTTTGCAAACAATTTATTTTGATATTGGATAGGGACTTTGCTCGAGACAATTATTTGATTGTACACAGAGTTTTGTGCAAGGGATGGAATGATGAAACATTGTGGTTTATGTTTGCAGTTTGTTTTGCGCAGCCTATTTCTGCACAATCTTGTAAAAATTGTGCCTTGCAGATTAGATCGATCTGTGTGATGGACAATCCATGTTTCATGGCTCATTTCGGGGATTAGTGTGCAATAGCTTAATGTTAAGGTTACCTGGGAATTTGACAACTAGCAGCTTGGTTGTGAGATCGAGAGAAAGGTGGCAATGATCTACCAGCAAGGAAACACTGACTATCTTTAGGTGTTCCTACAAAAACGGATCTATTGTTTGAATTCTGGGGCTTGGAATTTGCAAAAGAGAGAACTACAAAGGAGGAAGAGCCGAACCCCATTTAAGTGAGAAGCACATTGGCATGTAGATTCTAAGAAAAGAGTGTGAGTGAGAGAAAATCCGTCCATTGTTGGGACTGGGATTCTGCATTTACTATTGTAAGTCTGTGAGCATACATGAGGATGTGTAGGCCTGCTTATATTGTGGATATTATGTTTTCTTGTTGATCAATAAAATGGAAGTTTATTCTGAATGTTGTGCATTATGTGAGCTTTGATATGTGGACTGTGTGATCTAAGACAATCCTTCATTGGACCCTCTAACCACGACTGCATCAAAGAGCAAAAATTTGCGCCTTTTGAGCTCGACTTCTTTTTGAATTCAGTCCCTTGCATCAGTTTTATATTTTTTAATGCTTGATTTGCTTTGAATAAGTGTTTGGCTGATCTTGATCACATTGTAGCAGCTCCTCGTGCTCTAATGTGAGTATGAACAGTGGCTTCTTTGCACTAGGTTCCATGAAAGCTTGGAATCTACATGGCACCCCTCTGTCAAAGGAAAGCTTGTAGGCCCTCAACTTCTCGATTACTACAAACAGGCCTGCTGGCTGCTTGTTGATATTTGTTATTGTGGAGGACCTCTGAGCCTTCCTACAAGATGAAGAATGGGTGGTCCTATGTTCAGTGGAGTCGTCAGATGATTGAGAATTTGCTTCAAAAAGCTATTACTGCTAAAGATTATCACCAAAATCTCAGCTGAAAAAATGCATCAAACTGAAAAAAAAAAACTGCGCTTTTAGATCAATGTCTGGAAATGTCTTATTTGATTGCACCCGCATAACAAACATAACATGAGATGCTGTGCAGTGTGGGACTGCTCCTTGTAGACAACCTCCCGAGACAGCTAAGCTAACATTGGTTGGAGGGACAGAGGTAACAAGAGATGAAAGCCGAGTAGAAAAATGATTGAAGCTATTGTAAATGTCCATCTTATAAACATGAGATTAATTAGTGAGCATGCAAACCTCGAGTAAGTACAATCAACCTGATGAACACTCAAAGGTGAACTTCATTTCGAATCTAGGAATGAGATTAAAGTGGCAAAACAGATACAAAGGGGCTCTTGTCCACAAAAACTTCTATCAATCGCATTGCAAATACTCAGATTGTATTCACAAATCAAAGGCTAGATAATTAAGTGCTGAAGAGCCATTTATTTAGCAAAGAGAGGGGAAAAATGAAAACGAAGGGCATGCAAGCAAACATACCAAGTGTGGCCGAGGGTGTCGTAGAAAACCCTAAAAGCTTGAACAATCCTGCGGGTAGGAGACTCGGACACCATTTCTATTAAATCTTCCGTAAGAATCGAAGAAAATGTTATGGGAATCGAACCGTTTAGTAACCAGAGCGGCGTGCCTTGAGGCGTTCCCTGACGAAATCGTTGCGTTTTTTGATACGCTCTTGCTGAGGGGCGATGTATTTGTAGGACAAGTGAGCGCCCACCGCAGTAGAGCCAATGCCTGCAACCAGCAGAAAAGCCGCCACTGCAATTCTCTTCGGAGTTCTCAGCCAGAAGTCAATTTCCATTTTGCATACTGTGTTGGCTCTTGTTTGTCACTGTTACATACGCCTCCTCTTTTTATTATTCTTGCCCAAGGCAGGTAACATTGTAATTGCTTGATGAATTAATTTTAAAACAAAGAGTTCATAGATTTTAATTTTAATTTTTTGTTTGTGGCAGGTTTTGGGGACTTAGAAACTTTCATTCTTGGAAGTAATAATCGTAGAGAGAGAGTGTGTGTTGGTTTGGGGCGGACGTAGCCAAGTGGTCCAAAGGCAGTGGATTGTGAATCCACCACGCGCGGGTTCAATCCCCGTCGTTCGCCCGCTGACCAGATGAAAATCTTTGTCGTATTTTTGCGGCGAGCTAGAGATCAAACAACTAGATGGCGAGCATGTTGACTAGATAAATTATCGCTAAGTATCAAGACCACGTTTGATAGTGGCGCATAGGAAGTAGGCACGAAGTTTTGACAGAGTCAAGCGCCTTTGTAGATTTGCGCCTATAATGATAGAATTTGGGACCTAACCGTTTTGCATATTATGAGCTAAAAATAGACATGGATTGAGTGCAAAACACGCATTGGATAAATATAGAAGACTTGGAGGCTACCCAAATCTAATTTGGGAACAAGGAGAAGTCGAAGAGTCATACGAGTTCGATTTAATAATAGGATTAGATCTAGAGTTATTTATAGGTAATCTATTATTAGGTGAAGCTTGCATGCTTCCTTAACCGCTTTTGTAGCGGCGTATGTCTATTTTGAGCATGCAATCTATTTTGAGAGTGCTTGGGCGGTGAAGGGCAAGTCCTCATTGTTATATAAATGTATTGATTTGCAAGGTTTGAAAGGACACACCGCCGGAATCAGAACCGAAGAGTTATGTTGTTGGTATGTTTGCGTGCATGACTTTGTATGGTTATTTTTGGTATGATCAACTACTATGTTTGATGGTGAAGTAATATAATGGATCTTTGTGGATGGATATTGATTGTTGATATTACTTCTCATGACTATTGTATGGTAAATCTAATCTTGATCCTTGTTTGATTCATTATGCACTATGGTTGTGAGTTGAATCTTGTTATGATTTACCTTTAATTACTTATGGATATGGAATATATGAATGATCATGCTAACATCTTGACAAAGCTGGTATAAAAAGAGGGACCTGGTACCTTTTCGCACTTCAAAGTGAGCGCTCGATATATGTCCGAGTGATGTGTCAACGCGTCTAGGGTTTGAGTAAGAAAAATAGACTACATTTTGGTTCTGTTGTTGGGACCTCTTTTCAAGTTATTGCAAGGATGTTGCATGATGAAGACGTATCAGTTGACTTTGGACAGCATTGAGAGTTGGGTTGTGGACTTAGAAGACTAGTTTGCTCATAGATATAATACTAGACCCGATTTCAATGCTCGCGTGTGGGTTGAAGAACATTTGTATCATGAACTCTATGAGACATTCTTTTGATGTTTTCCTATAGAGTTATACGAGTGGTTGGTAACATATGCATCAAAGCAGAATTGGAGGTATAGAACAATTGTTTGGACACAAGAAGATTACCAAACCCTATGATGCGTTGATGTGACTTGGACACGCGTTGTAGATCATTGGTGGAGTGGTGTTTTACATAATTATACGTTGGAGTACGTTGTTTCTACTTATTCCTATCCAGAGGTTGTTGAGTTTCAATTCTTACGCGAACCCAAAGGATCTTATTTGTGCACTATCCCTTTAGTGATTAAGATCTTGTTGGTGACTTTGGATTTGGAAGAATGACCTATGGCTAGCTAAACCTCCACCACGAGTAGGGGCAGGAGAGCAGATGTGGTGAAAGATAGTGGACCTTACGAAGAAAAGGAAAGAGAGGAAAGAAGACTTAAGTATAATGAAGTGCGGGAGAGGGAATTAACGAAGAAGCGATATTGAGGAGTCTGTGGAGTTGCGGAGGATGATGTCTCGTGAAGGATTTAAAGCTCACGTGGAAGACGTGGAGCCAAGCATTAGGATCTCCCCCACTTAGTAAAGTGCATAAGAGAATCCCCTTCAACTTCAGATGAGAGCGCTTTAGAAGAAGAAAGATAAGGACCGTATGCGCACATCTAATCCCACTTGGCGACCTTTCCCTTACGCTTGGTGTTCCAGTTCCTAAAATAGTTATTGAGAAACATGCTAGTGTTGGTGATAGAGTAGTGACAGGTAGCTTTCATTTTCCGTTAAATACATAATTTCTTCAAACAACAAATTCATCTATGGTTGCAGAGACATCTTCTTTGTTTGGCGACTCGATTGGTGGTATATTTTCTGGCGCATCATCCACATAGAGCTTGGGTGTGTAGAATGTTGGTAATACGTCTAGAAGTAGCACAAATTCGCAGACCATGGGAGTTTAATTTAGTACAACCGGAACATAGAGTAGCTCATCCTCTAGTTCGGTGCCCACTACAGGAGGTGGATCAAGAGGATCGAGGTTCGGGATCTAGCGGATCTAGTGGTTCTAAAGGTGGAGGGAACATTGGGGGTAATACATGTTTTAGATTTGGTGGGCATGGTCTGCGCACCAGCCAACAAGTCTATTACTAGATGTATTTTCACCAACTAGAGTACGCAGGTATTGAGGATGCAATAGAGCATGTGCATATGTGTGAGGTATTATGGCGCACTAAGGGAATCACATCTCCTGAGCGTAAGGCAAATCAGTTTGCTACTACTTTACAAGGGTGCGCACATAGTTGGTATAGGAAGTATGATCCAAACCATATTGATGTATATTACAACACGTTGCGTGATGCTTTCTTAGTTGAGTTTCATATACTTGAGTTTGAACTAAAAAGCATCTGCGCGCTTAAAGGAGATCAAGCAGGGCATGGTTGAGAGCGTAAGGGAGTATGATGCACGCTTTAAAACTTTGTTATCAAAGTTGTCTTATGATATTCACCTAGCCAACATACACAGTGGTTTGTTGGTGGTTTAATCATACCTTTCGGAAGGGAGCTCTCTCATAAGACATTTATATATGTTATGATCCTCATGTGTGGATTTCACTAATACCTCGAGGTTTTGGTGTAACGGTTTGTTACATTTGGTATCAGAGCGACCACCTGTGTTCGAATCCCGCTCGGTTGACTACGCCGTGTAGTAGGGGCCCATGGGGCACCTAAATGCTCGTGAAGCAGGGCTCATACGTATGGGAGTGCAGTGCAAAACCCAACCCGAGTGGGGCTCTACTAGTGTGGTGGGATGTTATGATCCTCATGTGTGGATTTCACTAATACCTCGAGGTTTTGGTGTAACTGTTCGTACAATATATCCGCATGAGGCTTTGGAGGCTACTTTGCACAAGAGGCGGTTGGAAGCGTAGACACTGGAGTTAGCCCATTCTCGAAGGCACAAATTACATCTATGGCGAAATAATTGGAGAAACTATTGACCAATTCAGATCATGAGACATGTAATGGAATATGGTGTGCAAATTGTGAGGTTGAAGGACATACTAAGGATAACCGTCCTCATAAATCGGTGCGCCACATTACATTGGATTGTGAGATCTGTCACTTAGATCATGATTTGATTAGATGTTCATTGTTGCAACACGCGATCCAAAAGAACGTGTCACATTATTGTAAGATTTGTAAGTCTCACACTCATGATACGAAGAATTGTAGATTGATTGATCGATTCATGAAGCTATTGAAATTGGTGTGCGTCAGACTAGTGTTGTGAATAATTTAAAAGAGCAGGAAGGACAACATCATGAAGGGCACTCTAATGGAGGTGGTAGAGGTAGAGGTTACCATGGAGGATACAAAGGTCATGGTTCATGTGGGACGAGGTGATTTCCTATGGAACTTGTTTTACATGTGGATCCCTTATCATTATAGGTGTGAATGCCCTCATAACGTAGTTTTCTCATGGTGCGAGAAGCAACATAAGTTTGAAGAATGTCCTAAGTTATATGAGCACATGAGTAAGAACTATAAGAAGAATGATAAGGGCATGGGGATGATTAAAGTGTAACACGTCATAGAAGACCAGTGGATGCCTAAGATTGCGCCTGATCTTGAGATGTTTCATGTGTTGATGACTACACAAGATGAGATTGTGCGTGCTCGTGAGATCCTGAAGTAAAACCTATTATTACAAAGCAAGAGGTGATAAATGTGAAATATCCAGATCCTTCCCATCAAAAGGAAGTTTATCAGAGACTATGGAGGTTATTAGAAACTTGCAGGGTGAAATATAGTGCTTGAAGGAGCATTCATGGAAGATGGAGCAGGTGAAGAAAGTTGAGCTTCCTCATAAATATGTTGATGACTTGAAGGAGGTTTGTAAGATGTTGTGCTAGGAGAATATCATTCCTTTGTTAGGGGAATGGTTGAGGGAGAAGATATTACGTGTTGGATTTGAGCACAAAGAGATAAATATTGCATGTGAACTTACCTCCTCACAATATTGAGTATGATAAAGAGATCACTTTGAATGTAGTTGTTGATGGGTGGTTATTGAGTAACATATTGATTGATACAGTGTAAAGTAAATGTACTCACTTTGGATGCGTGGAATCAGATGGGGAGACCACCATTACAGCCCTCTTCGAATGTGTTGTATATGGCGAATAGACTAGAGCCACGCCCATTGGAGTATTGAAGGATGCCACTATTACTATACAAGGGGCCAAGTTTACTAGGGACTTTGAGGTCTTGGCGCTTGTAGAAGAAGATAGTTTTCCAAAGATTTCTTGGGCACCCTTGGTGTTATGCGAATAATGTTGATCTACACTTTAATAAAGGTTATATCAGTTTTGAGAACAAAGAGGAGCACGTAATTATTCCTTTGACAGATGGGAAAGATACACCTTATGTAGAACCCTTGAGTGAAGAGGATCTGAATAGGATATATGCACGCATAGTTAGGGATCTTGAATTTCTTGAGCCATCTAAGGAAGGTGTTATACAATGGGATGATGCTCATTCTATGAGTGATATAACTAGTGTTTCTGTGATAACTGGGCACATGGAATGTATGAATGGTCAGGTAAGAGATCAAGAATACAATTACTCATGTGATCAGGTCACGCATTGTTTGGTGTTTGAGTCATAACTAGGTACCTCGGTACACTAGTGAAGGAAACCCTGATGTATTTTTGTGCACCATGGAAGCCTAGTGGAAGGATGAGGGTGATAAAAGAAATATGTTGGTTTATACCTTACGTGGGACAACAACACGTTGGTGGACTACACATAGAGATAACCTTTTGGAGTGGCGAGAGGTGAGAATCACCTTTTCTACTAGGTTTCTAAGGAACAATGTACCTTCACGATATGTGAATTCCATGGGAAGGATTTTCTTTGCACCACATTCAAAAGTGTGAGAGACTCTGGATGGAGGGGGAGGCCTTTCCACCATCACTCTGGTACATAAGTTCTACCACCTTTAATTGGTTGCACAGTGCATGCACATGGTATGTTCATGCAGAGTTAACAAGAGCAACAATTAATTGGCAGGAGATGACCTCGGTATGATTCAGACCTTTGACTATTTTTCTACTAAACCTCTCAGTGAATGAAGCATTACAGATTATGAAGTGCCTTACTGATGGGAGATAGTGCAAAAGGATGAGGAACTCATGTTAGATATGTTTGGAGAGTTGGATTTGAGGTACACTTTGAAGAAGAAGAAGAGATAGATGAGGAGCATCTTGGGCGTGCTTACCTGGAAAAAGAAAAGGGTAAGCTAGTTTACATGATTGATGATGAAGAAGTAGAGAATCTAGATGTTGATCACACTATAGGTACACGTGAGGTCTTAGATAGTGCTAATGAGAAGGCATGTGCTTATCATGAGCCTATGAAAACAAAGAAGGTCAACATTGGGACAGATACAAACCTAAGGAAGCCATTATTGGTGACTATTGGTCTAAACAAGAGGTGGAAAAGATTATTGAGCTACTGCATGACTTCCAGGACTTATTTCCATGAGGCTATCATGAGTTGAAGGGAGTGCATCCCTCTTTGGGTGAGATGAGGATCAAGTTAAAGGAAGGTGCGTGCCCGGTTAGGAAGAGGCCTTACAGGATGAATCCTAATCTACGTCAAAGTAAAGGAAGAGATTGATAAGATGTTGAAATATGGAATCATTGAGCCCATTGAGGAGTCAGAGTGGGTTAGCCCCATGGTGATAAGCATAAAGAAAGATGGTAGGATAAGGATCTATGTGGACTACAAAGAGTTGAATGTTCTGTGTTATAGATCCTTTTCCCACACCTTTTACTGAGGAGATCTTGGAAGGCATTGCAGGGCATGAGATTTACTCTTTCACTGATGGATTCTTTGGTTATCATTAGGTGTGGATTGCTAAAGAAGACCAGAAAAGACAACTTTCACCACTGAGTGGGGAATTTTTGCATATACAATTATGCCCTTTGGGTTGAAGAATGTGCACTTAATCTTTTTGTGCATTGTTGTACAAGCATTTGAGGACTTTATACACAAGTTTTTACAGGTTTATTTGGATGATTGGACTATATATGGGCTAGTAAAATATCATTGTGATAACTTTGAGACTTATGTTTGAGAGGTGCCAAAGAAGTTGAGCATCTCTCTCAATATTAAGAAGTGTATCTTTGTACACCCTTTGGAACTTTTTTGGACATATTATATGCAAAGAAGGTTTGTTGGTAGATCTGCTAAGGTTTTTATTATCTTGGGTTTGGAGGAGCCTACCAATCAGAGCAAGGTACATGGTTTTTAGGGGCACATACAGGTTATTACATTAAGAAGTTCATTAAGGGATATGCTAAGATTTCCACCCTTGGAAGAATTGTTGAAAAGTAAAGGAAAGTTCCATTGGATGAGGCACAATAGCTAGTGTTTGAGACATTGAAGGAAAGACTTACTTCACCCCATTTTGTGCTTTCCTTCTTGGGAAAAACCATTTCATGTACATGTTGATGCCTCTGGCATGGCCATTGGCATAGTGTTAGCACAACTTGGTGATGGGATTGTTGATCATCCTATCTGTTTCGTGAGTAAGAAGTTGACACCAATTGAACAGAATTATACAACTACAGAGTGTGAAGCATTGTCCATGATTTACACGTTGCACAAGTTTAGACAATACTTGTTGGAAACTCCCTTTATATTTTATACAAGATCACATGGCACTTAAGTACTTGGTTAATAAGCCCATTTTACAGGGGCACATATGTCATGGATTCTCTTGTTTCAAGAATTTGACTTTATGTGGTGGTAAAGCCGGGAAAGAGCAATTTTAGACCGGATCATTTATCAAGAATTAACTCGGTGAGGATGCGCAGAGCATTGAGGACACAATGTCGGATGCATAACTATTCAGATTGAACCACATGCCCTCTAATTTAGAAGATATTATTGTATTTTTACATACTAGTGTGGCGCCCAAGGGATGAAGAGCTTAGAGAAGAAACAACTTTCCATATGCGTCGCCCTTACATGTTAATTAGTGGAGATTTATACAAGTTAGGTCATGATGAGGTTTTGCAGTGTGTACTTGAACATGAGTGTGAAGCTATAATGGAGGAAGCTCATGGTGGGATTGCAGGAGGACATTATGCAGGAAATGCTACCATTGCACGCAAAAGATTTTGTTGGCTGGCCTTTGGTGGGAAACACTATATAAGGATTGTAAAGAGTATGTCAAGGTGTGTGATCATTTTCAATGCCTTGGGAAGCTTGGGCATAGGGATGAAATGTCTTTGAGATCATAACAAGTGCAAAACCTTTTGAGAAATGGGCAATTGACTTTGTGGGTCCTATTTCCCCACCTGCGCGTAGGACTGGATCACATTATATTATTACATGTACAAATTATTTGACAAGGTGGGAAAAGCAGCACCTACAAAGGATTACACGATAGCTACAACAACAAGGTTCTTATGGGAGAACATTATCAACAGTATGGATGTCCATTGAGCTTGACAAGTGATAGGGGCACACACTTTTTGAATGAGACTATCAGAATATTATTGGTTGATTTTATGGTGGCACATCACAAGACAACCCCTATATCACCCACAAGCCAATGAATACTTGAGGCTTTCAACAAGATATTGGGACATACATTGACAAAGATATGTGATGTTGAAGGAAAGACTAGGATGATAAAGTCTTTGTTGTACTTTGGGCATATAGAAAACTTACAAAATATTGAACAAATCCACACCCTTTCAGTTGGTGTTTAGCATGGAGGTTATTTTACAATGGAATTTATGTTACCCTCCCTGTGTATTACATGGACAGAGGACTGATGATGAACAAGCACTTGAAGAGTGTATAGATAAACTTGATGCAGTTGGATGAGAGGCGCCATTATCGCATGTTGGATCCAAAAGACATAGAAAGGCCAGGCAAAAGGCATGACATGATAGGCATATTAAGAATAAGTAGTTTGAAGTTGGACAAATGGTTCTTCTTTATGACTCCAAGTTTGTGCACCACCCTGGGAAATTGAAGGTGCATTGGTTGGGACCATATGTGGTGACATATATACTTGATTCAGGTGCTTGTCAATTATAGTGTGGATGGCACATGGTTTCTTGATTATTTCAACGGGAGTAGGTTGAAGCCCTACTATAAATAAGTCTTCTTGGTGTTTTGTAATAAGGTAGTGGTGCCATTTAGATTAGGTTTCCCTTAATGCATTTTCTTTATATGTGTTTCCTTTCATTGTTATTATGCTTTGTCAATTTAGTTCATTGTTTTATTGTAATAAGTGTGCTTACGCACCCATAGTTGATTACTATCTATTGAATTCATGCACAGAGGACCATGCATACTTTTAGTGTGGGGTGGATTAGAAAGAATAAGTTATTGGTGTTATGTTGCAGATGGTGTGCATGCAGAGAAAAGGTTATAGGTGCTTGAATTGAAGGTATTTAAGGAAAATTGCTTATATTGAAGACCACACGTAGATGGATGGATGTGCAGTGTAACACGAGGTAGGCAACAACATTGGAAACTACTTGGTATGAGGCACATTGGATAGGTACTTCATGTAGGAAGTGCATGAAAGGAGGTTTGTGGTCAAGAAGTAGTGGCATGCCAGAAGGTTATGACTAGGGCACGGAAGAATACGATGCGATGCATGGAAGAGTGAAAGGGTGGAATTAATTCATGTATGGTGGTAGTTGAGGAGAAATTAATGTAGACAAAATAAAAATTTTGAACGAAAAAGTATAAATGAAGAGCAATGCGAAGCTATTCTACCTTGCATCCTTGATTTTTCGAGCTATGAAGAGTGACGAAGTGTGAAGTGTAAAAGATCGATTGAATGGAATGAACTAGAGAATTCATGATTCCACAACATTGATAGAGCTCCTGCGTGGTAGAATGTTTGAGCATGTGGAGTGTGTGAGGAAAAAGGTTCACACATTTAGGTTTCAAAAGACAGATTTGTAGCTAGGAACATCTAGGGCATGAGAGAATTTGAAGAACCAGAAGAGATCAAGGAGTGTAAGGGTAAGGTAGTGGTAAAGTCACATTTTTTAAAGCACATAATTGGAGTAGAAATGACACCAAAGAGAATTGTGATGAAGAGCCCGTGGTAGAAGAAGAACCACAAGAGTGGTTTCATAAATGCATACCCAAAGGAAGTGATTGAAGGATGATCATGGACTTCCCAATTAGTGAAATGTAAGATCAACAACTTTAACCACCAAATTGAGCAAACCATGAAGGATTTAAAGGCAGAGACCATTTTAAGAACAAACAAGAGGATTGCAGATGGACAAAGGGTCATGGACAATTCAATCTACAAGCTACTTGAGAGTGTTGGGGTTATGCATCTATTTGAATTACCATACTTTGGCAAGCCCGAATGTCTATACTAGTGGCTCATGTCGCATGTGCATGAAGACTTCTTTTACTTTGCTAGGAGAAGAATGAGGATTATAACGAAATTGATTGGAAAATTATATGTTTATGTGACTCTGGTATAGAGATTATAGGTGATTTGATAGATGATGATGTAGTAGAAGAAATGGTTTCCCTTTAAGTATCATAAAGGGGGTCGGGCTTTTAATGTTGAAAATATAGAAGACCTAGCCACCAAGGGTAGCGGCACGACTAGTTAGCTTGCAAAGTTGGGTGCCTCAGAGAGGTGGAAGGAGGTGAATAAGTTTGGTTGTACATAACACACAAAATGGTGAGTAAGACATATTATAACATCACAAACTATGTTGTGGAAGGCATAGTGGAAGAGGCATGTGTCAGCAGTTGATAAGGGTGAGAAGATTACTTGGGGCACCATCTTACTGTTGATTGTGTTTTGTGAGATTGGTGTGCCTGATGGGCCAAAAGATAAGATGTGGGTTTATCCACTGAAGACAAGTCACCAACAAAGAAATTTATGAAAGTTCACATGTCAAGGTTTGATTTCTAAGACTTATAAACAATGCCAAGAGAGGTGGTTTAGAGGATGTGTGACAATGCATTTGAAGGAGAGTGGCGCATACCACGAGAGTTACCTGGTGTGTTGGAAGGATAGGTGGAGTTCACAACATACCAACACTTTTGCTTGGGCCATTTTTCATGAAGACTAACGAGAAGATCCCATGGTGTAAGTTTCCTTTCACCTTTACATCTCATTATTTTAAGGATTTAGTGAACATGTTACATAACATGTGGAAGTTACAGTTTGATGTTGATAAGGTAGATGCATACATTCATATTTTGTGCAAGACATATGTCTACCCTAACAAAGAGGCATATGTGAGAGACAATGGAGTCTGATAATATTGATATCACTCTAGAGGTTATGGATGTAGGTAAAAATTGATTCTTCACGCGTGTATGTATACCTTAGGCGAGGTTTAAGGAAGGAAAAATTATTGTAGGTGAGGACTTGTCATTTCGGGCCCTCCTAAGGGTAAACAGACTATGTGGGCATGAAAGAGGCCACTTGAAAATACACCCCCTAGGTAGGAAGAATAGGAACATGAGGGCTTACAAAATGTCCTTGAGTGGGAAGAAGAGAAAATAAGATAGTACTACCCTTAATCATGGCAGAAGAATACTTCGCATGGGGGAAAAATGCAGATGTGGTGTTGAAACCTCATAGCCTTTGAAGATGATCACCGTGCATCACACCCGTAAAGAAGGCCGAAGAGGAGAGAAAAAGAAAAGGTGTAAGTATGTGCTTGTGAAGACAAAGTGATGAGGAGAAGTCATCACATGGAAGCACACATGATGATGTTTCCACACCTAGCCTGGAGGTGCGAGAAGATGAAGAGATAGGTGGTGAGAACCATTGTTTGATGTAGACATCCCCAGTGTAAGTGTGTATGGGCTTGAAGAAGAAATCTACATTAGTGGAGATACAAGATTGAAGAAAATGTTGTGCACCCGACTAGGGGACCTAAGGGTGAAGTTGGAGAAGAAAAGAAGGAGGGTGTTAAAACACATAGGAAATATAGGTGAGCATGCTAGTGAGAAAAAGAAAGAAGAAATGGTGCAAACAATAAACCTTGGGTACATCAATGACCCAATGAAGATTATACACATGGTTCTAAAGCACTATGGAAAATGAACAATTATATGGATGGGAGCTGATGGATCCTAGAGATGGAGAACACGTGCACCAGAAAACAATTATCATGGAGTATGCATAATCACATAGATGATCTTGATTTTGATGTATGTGAAGAGTCATGTGTCTCTAGAGAGAATGAAGAAAGCACCACATTCCAGACATGTGGCCATCAAGCCAACTTAGTTCTCTGATGAGCAAGTAAGTAATGCTTTAACAAAGATATCTACAAAGGTCATGCGTAGGAATATAGATAAAGTAGCTACTATTTAGACCCTTTGTTAGAGGATAAGAAGGATAAAGAGGAGGAAATTAAACACTTAACAGAGGAAAAAGAGAGAGATGAGGCAAAGGTGCGCATGTAGTTTGGATATGGAAGAGTAGATTGGTGATGAAATTTTGTAGGCAAGGCCACAATATGAAGAAAAGGTGTTTGAGATATTCCCATCCACATTACATTACTTGCATGTTAGTTCATTTGATATTAGATGAGGATACAATATAGGAGGAATTATGAATGTGAAGAAAGGATGTTAGTATAGAAGGAAAGGGTTAGGAAACATATTGCATGCAGATAGTTGAGTATGATGCCATATACTTGATACTTTAAGGATAAATTGAAACTGGAAAATTTGGCATTTAAAATGTGTGAAGAGCGTGAAAACATCATTAAGAAAAGGACATTGGAAGAAGAAAAATAGTCCTTGTGGTAAAGAACAATGACACTTTGGGGCGTGAGGAGAGGTGACATTACTAGTAAGAAGCGCGACACGCTTAAAGCAACCAGGACCCTCATGATGATGATCAAAGAATTGGGAAGTTAATGGCGTGATATGGATGTTATGGATGGCATGGTGTTAGGATTGGCGAATGTAGTTAGGGTGTTGAAGAAACAAGGGAGAAGACATGACTTTAGATGAAATGGATGTTGTACTTGGTGACATCCCTGCTAAAGCCAAGAAGGGACTCAGTGATTGGGAGGAGTTAGAAGCAGACATCAAGAATGAGTACCCTGAGTTGTTGATACCTACAAAATATTAGTGCATTTGAGTTAGTTTATTATTCTTTCATTCTTTCTATAAATTTGGTGTTGTACTTCATTCTTTATTCTTTGGAGAGATAAGACATGATTACCCATTTTCGGGGTGAAATGAAGCTAGTGTGGGGTAATGTTGACTAGATAAATTATTTCTAAGTATCAAGAGCACATTTGATAGTGGCATGAAGGAAGTAGGTGCGGAAGTTTGATAGAGTTACGCCCAGCCAGATTCATGCCCTATAAGATAAATTTTGGGACTTAACCGTTTTGCATGTTATGAGATAAAAATAGACATGGATTGAGTGAGAGAGCACACATTGGATAGAGATAGAAGACTTGGAGGCTATGCAAAGATATTTTGGGAACAAGAGGAAGATGAAGAGTCATGCGAGTTTCGAGCTAATAATAGGATTAGATCTAGAGTTATTTATAGGTAATCTATTATTAGGAGAAGCTTGCATGCTTCTTAGTTACTTTTGTAAAGACACATGGCTTATTTTGAGCATGTAACCTATTTTGAGAGTGCTTGGGTGGTGAAGGGTAAGTCCCCAATATTATATATATATGTATTGATTTACACGATTTGAAAGTATACACTTGAATTGTAACATAGTTATGTTGTTGGTATGTTTGTGCGCATGACTTTGTATGATTATTTTTGGTTTGATCAGCTACTATGTTTGATGGTGAAGTAATATAATGGATATTTGTGAATGGATATTGATTGTTGATATTACTTCTCATGACTATTATATGGTAAATATGATCTTGATCCTTGTTTGATTCATTATGCACTATGGGTGTGAGTTGAATATTGTTATGTTTTACCTTTAATTACTTATGGATATAGAATATATGGATGATCATGCTAACATCTTGAAAAAGTTGGTATAAAAAGAGGGACATGGTACCTTTTTGCACTTCGGGTGAGCGCTCGGGTTTATCGAGTGATGTCCTAATGTGTCTAGGGTTTGAGTAAGATATCTTAGTGTGTTGCTTCTTAATAGTTTTGTCATGTGACTAGATCCCCAAAGCTTTTAAAAAACATTAAAGACTTGTTGGATTGCTAAATACAAGTTTGATATGAGATTGTAACAAAGTTACCACAATAAGGTATTCGCTTGATGAGGGAATGAATATCTTGAGCATTTGATTAAATATGCTTAATAATTTTATGAAAGGGTGTGGAAACCATTGTGTTGGTTTGTAACCACCTATGATGTATTATAAAAGAGATGTGAAAGTGCATAGAGAACAGACATTGAATTGTGATTGTGATTATGAGAAAGAGAATATTGTAAAGAGTCTTAAGGACTTTGTGAATATAGTCCGTGGAAATAATTCCAAGCTGACCATGGACATACGGGGTGGGCGAGAGGGGCACGAGTGGTGTCCTAATTGGGGGTACATAAGATACAACCTTGGATGGTCTTGGCCAAGACAAGGTGAAAATACACTGGGTGCATAATATTTCCTCTCAATAGTATGACCATAATTTGGTGTACATTACCCGTGTGTGTGCATTGGAATTTTGTACTAGAATTCCTTATCATTGTCTCAGATAAGTTCTCTCTCTATAAAACTATGTAACCTCTGTAAAAGCTATGTAATTCCTGTTGAAAAGCTAATGGAAAGAAGTTAAATCTTTTGTTTATATTGATAAATGAGCAAGTGAATGTATTTTGTTTATTTTCCTATATATACTGTTAATTATTTTGTCAAGGATAGTGAATTGCAGAATAAATTAATGAAATCTATAATTTTTGATATGTATGTCTGTTATTTAAAATAATCTTATATACTTTAATATAGAATAAGACTAAATATATGTAATTAAACGTATTGTATAAATATAATTTGTAATTCAGGTGGCATTTATAGGTTGCTTGTATCTATTTTTATCTTTCGGGGATTGTATTATCTCATGTTCTTTTGTCTTTTTAAGTTATAGACCCGAAAATTTTCCCTTAAATATGTTTATTCGTGGTTCTAAGTATGCCCCGACACCAAATGCAATATATAATATTGTGAAGCTTTGGCCAATCATAATGTTCCATGTAGTTTCGCCATGTCGAAATTCATTAAATCCTTCTCGGTGTTACTGAAGTGCGAGCCAATGAGATCATTCCATGCTCATCACAAAATCATACCTTTCTTTACCTTGTTTTTGTCTAATCACGAAACCCAATCCAATGGAAAAGCTCCAAGTCCTTTTTGCATTTCGTGATGTCAATCTTTTGGTTAAACTTGACAGTTGTTAACCAATAGGAATAAGCCTCTTGTTATCTATGCCTTTACGTTGACGTGTCCTAGTTTGGTTGGTTGCGGACCCGAAACTCATTTAAAAATGGCTCATTCTGGGGACTTCACATCCACCCAAATCCATCTACTAAAGGTTTGGTATAATTTGGCCACGTATCTACCTTCACTTGTTCGATCACTACCAAGTATTGCTCTCGAGTTAGTCCACCTATCTTTGCTCTCTGTTAATGTGTTTTCCTTTGTTGCAGACTGAACATTTCTTGGAATCGATTGATTATGAGGCTTTACATCCGCCATACCCCAAAGTGCATTCAACTCTCAGAATGCTGACACATAGCCTTCCGTATTCGTTGAGATCTCAACACATGTCTTGTCTTGCAGCTGCCATTTCTTCACCACGTGCCTGTCTTTTGATCCCGTTGACCACCCAAAACCGAAAACTAGTTGTGTTTGAGTTAACTCCGTGAAATGGTGTCCGTGAGGTAGTTTTTAATCGTGTTTAAAAATTTAATTAATTTATTTTAACTATAGTCATGTATTTTTAAATTTATCTCTGGTTTTATCAAGCAAATACATTTGTAATTCGACTTAGCCTTCTTAGTTTAATAGTATTAGCATTTTAAAAACGTATCAAACTTCTGCAATTAAATATTTTGTCAAAGTATTATAGAATTTTTCGAGGGAAAAAGTTGCATTTCAAGTTTTCTTCATATATTTTATTTTATCTTTTTTTAGTTGTTATTTTGAAATGGATATGAAAAGAAAGAGAAATATTAAAAGAGAGGACATCTAATTTTATGGGTATGAAGAAAACTCTAGTTTTATGTAAAGGGGGCACCAATGGAGTGAAAAACCACTAAGCGATGCATGATTACCGCCTTGGAGGATAATTTTTCCTATTCTAATCTCCCTAAGACAACTAGGGTAATAATAATACTAATAACAATAATACAACTTCCTTTGTTAAGCAATACTTTATTGATCCTTGAGTGTCATCCTCTTATTGTTTGCAAAGACTTCTATGGTGCGATTGCCCTCTAAAGTGATGTTGCAAATTGAAGAAGAAAGGTTTTTTTTTAATTGCATGAGAAGAAGAATTTGTCATCAGATTAATTATCTTTTGTTTGCATGGTTCTTTATGGTGTAATTGGGGTTATGTATGTTGAATTGGAGTCAATTAGGGCCAATTTGAGCTTGAGCTACATTGTTAGTATATAATTACCTTTTTATTGATTAAACAAGTTTGTGATATGACCTCACTCTCGGGACACAAATGAGGTGCTTTGGATAACAAATGTCTTGGCCAAAATCAAAGTTTGAATTAAAGTTGCAATACATTTTGTATACTTTTACATGAGTGACGTGCTTTTATACCTAATATTCATGTATCATACTTGGATGTATTTTGGGACCCATTTAATTTTAAAGATATTTTTCCAAAGACTAACGAGCCCAATTCCTTAGCATCATCACTTCATATTTCAAAGACTACATATTCCATTCATTAGATTTTACACTCTCACTACCCTCCATGAAAGTCTTTGAGGTTTTAAATTTTACATCTTTACAACATAAAGTCTCCAAACTACATAATGAATTTCTATCACCCTAGATTATTTGAAGTCCCGAATTTAGCTCGAAAATTCCTACTCTAAAGCTTGAAATTATCAAGTATGACTCTAAAGAAAAGACCCTCTTCCTCAAAATTCTTCTAAGCCCTCAATACCTTTTATTAAAGGTTGAAAACATTTGTTTGTGAAAGTTGCTTCAAGAATAACACATCATGGGATTGCTTCACAAGTGTGGTACTTGTGCCTTGAAGCAAACCTACAGAGCGAGACGACTTCTCATACACTTCTACTCCTAACTCTATCACTAATCTACCTAATCTAGCACTCTGAAAGGAAAATGAAGGATATAACATAAAAGGAAAAGGTGTGAGAGAAATAGGAATCTTCCTTCCACTCAGTATCGAGGATAACACAAAATATTAAATGAATGCAAGTATAATCCACACACACATCTATCATAGCTTAACAATACGTGAGACAATTTGTAAGAGATCAAAGAGACAAGAGGTAACAATAGGGCAAATATAAGCCATATGACAACATAACTATTGCTTAAATATGCATATTTTTATTAGGCTGTGAAAGAGGCCCTCGACACATTACATTAGCCAATAAAGAGGCTTGGATAGCACACAAAAGCAAGAACTCAAGTGAATTCATGAGGGAGAGAAGAAATAACAAAAAAAGTGTTTAGAATAGAATAAGCTATGTTTTTATAAAATAAAATGGAGGAACAAAGAAGTTTGAAAGAATTCAAAGGAGGAAAGGAAGAAGAATTTCATATTGTCCATTGCAAAAAATCTAGGATTTTGGAATGATAGTGTCTTTGAAGGGAACAAATACTTGTCTCAAACAACTATCAACATGAAAATGCCATATGTCCTAAAGCTACATGTTGTCACCCTACTTGCATTGCATTAGGTCGCTCATTATGTTCTACACTAATCCGGACAACATAACAAGCTTTGTGATGATTGGGGTTTCTTGCGGCGTGGTGAGTATCTCTAGACATAAATACCAGATGATAGTGTTTGGTAATAGTGAACTATAGCATGGAATAAGAAAAAAATGGGTTTGAGTGCATAGTGGCATGAATGAGATGTTGCAAATTGAGAAGAAGTCTCGACATATCATTAGATAAGAAGGAGGTAAAAGGGACATTCTTGCACTATAACACAACCAAAACAACAAGGTGTGGGTTTTCAAATTGTTTGAGAGGTCAAAGAAAGAGAATTTTGGCAAGACTTAGTATTTCACATGGAAAAAACATCACGTGTGTTGGCAGGTGATGTGTGGATTAGAAAACTCTTTGTGGAATAATGTAGAGCACCACAACTTGGAACAATATTCCATGGCTTGATTAGATAGTGCAACTTCATGCAAACATCAATAACTTTGAAACTTCTTCACAACATCTTGCGAGTTGACAACACTCAAAAGGAGAAAATAGATGAGGAAGAGGAGAAAAAGTGGGAAGGGGTGATTAATTAGCACTCTATGATTATAAGCAAAGGTTAATAACATGTGTGACATAAAACTTAACATGGAAGGATAAATTGAGGCTTCTAAGTGACGCTTGCGTGTTAAACAAATCCTTATCTTGAGAGGGGGTGAATCAGTATAAGATAAAATTTTAATAATTCAAAAATTTAATAGTCATAACAACGAAATATCACAAGATCTAAAAATTATAAAACACAAGAGGAACACAATATTTACATGAAACCCTTTGGAAAAAAACCACTTTTTTTTCTTATATATATATATATATATATATATATATATATATATATATATATATATAGAACTCTTTTATAATTCATGTAGGCACCAACCTATTGGAGACATCAATCCCTAATGCCAAGCACCAACTTAGCAATTCGGACACCAATCTTTTACATTGAAAGCACCAACTCATTAAGAGATACCAATCTCTTCGTTTTGAGGCACCAACCTCGAGGCAATGACAATACCACCTTCGTGGTGTTGTTATTTCAACGAATGATGGGGAATTTTATTTCCTCTTCACAAATCTACTTGTCTTCTCAATATATAACTCTTATTTCAATCTTATAAATTTTTGTTCTTCCGAATGATATTCTCTCAAAATTTGTCTTTTCTCTATCCAAAAATCTTCCTTTTATAGCCCAAAATGCACTTTCGAATGGTCATGAATCTTTACCCAAGACTCTTCACCTAATAGGTCAACCTTCTTCAAGAGAGGTAAACCACATAAAAATAAATAATTTAATCTTAATGGAGGTAGGTTGACCCATTAAATAAATGTTTTCCCTTCATGAATTCGCTACACATTTTGGTATACATTTATTATATTCACTATTATTAAATCGATCAATGTAACACATCATTCGATCACTATTTTTTTATTTTGATTATTGTGTATTCTCCATTGACATCAATGAAAATATCTCCAACAATCTCCCCTTTGTCATAGATGGAAACCCTACATAGAAATAATCATCTTCAAAAAAAATACTCTCCTTTTTGTACTTCTTCCCGTTGTTGTACTACTCCCCTTTCTTTTACTCCCCTTTGACATCAATGGAAAAGGGTTGTCCATGGTGCTCCCTAAACTGATGCTACTCCTTGAAACTTTAGTGATTCAACAAGAATGGTATCACACCCAACTTGTGTCTAAGGTACTCAAAAGTCCCTTTGAGAGGGGCTCCCTTTCCCTTTACGGGCTTTGTGAAAATGGTTGCTATCTCTCCTCTATGGCAATGTATTCCAACTTAACATTATTTTTAGCTACTTTCTCTCAAGTGATGATATTTTATGGGAATACACTTAGTTCTTGAGTGCATAATCAGATTATTTGAAATGTTAATTGCACTAGTATTATCACAAAATATAGAAATGGGATCATCATTTTCTACCTTAATATCTTGTAGAGTTTGCTTCATCCATAGAACATGTGTGCAACATGATAATGTTGCTATGTATTCTACCTCCATTGTTGACAAGGAAACATAAGGTTGTTTTTTGCTCAACCAAGACACTATATTTCCACCAAGGAAAAATGTTCCTCCACTGGTGCCTTTCCTATCATCCATGTCACATGCCCAATTTGTATTTGTATATGTTGTTAAAGTGAAATCTACGCCTCTTAGGTACCAAAACCATAATCTAAATTGCCTTTTAGATATCTGAAAATTTCTCTTAACCGCTTGCACATGTGTTTCTTTTCAGTCTTTGAGAAATGTGTAACTAAACCAGCTTGCATGATGTCTAGCCTAGAGGTTGTTGTGTACAATAAGCTGCCAATCCTTGACTTGTATAGAGTCGATTTGCTTTAGGATACTCATCATCCTTACTCAACTTACATCGTGTAACCATAGGTGTGTTGAGGGTTTTGCAATATTCCATTTCATACTTCTTTAACATCTCCTTTACATACTTAGTTTGAGAGATACATATTCCCTTTTCAGATTGAGTGATTTGTAAACCAAGGAAAAATGACAATTCTCCTAACATTGACATCTCAAACTCATTTTACATATCTTTAGTAAACTCTTGGTACATTTTTCTATCATCTCCTCCAAAAAAATATCATCTACATAAACAAAAACAATCAATTGATGATTACCATTGATGGGTGGGAGTGGTACAATCAAGTCACACAATTGTGTGCTTTCCCACCCAATTTCAAATCCCTCGAGGCATGATCCTCCTCGGAGGTGGTTTTGCCACGGTTGCGACATAGCCGATTTTTCTACGATTCTTTGACTCCTGTTTACTCACCTTTGCGGTGGAAACACTTGGTTCTTCGTTGCGGTGGGAGATCTTGGTTCTTTGTTTTAGTTGCGGCACTTTTGAATTGGCCTCATTTTGATGTGTTACATTTCGCTTTAGACTCCTAGTTGTTATTCTTTGTTGATGCATCACTCCAGTTCACATTACTCGGGGTTCCTAATAATGGTTCCCATATTATAAACAAGGATGTGGGTCCTTATCAAAACACCCTCAAATTTACCCTCGATCCAAAAAAATCAATTAAGGATTACCTTCTATACTAATGTATAAATTACTATATGTTACTCCTCTTTTGATCCCTTATTGAAGAAGATATATGTCAAGTCTTAAGTACCATGTTTGGGGGCTTGTTTTAGCCCATATAGTGCCTTCTTCAATTTGCAAACAAAATCCTTATTTTCTAACAATAGAAAACCTTACGACTACTCAATGTAAACTTATTCCTCTAATTTTTCATTTAGAAATGTAGATTTGACATCTATTTGAAAAACCTTCAAATTATTACAACTAGCATATCTTTGAAAACATTCTAATGGCTTATAATCGAGCAACAAGAGCAAAGTTTTCATCAAAATCAATACTTTATACTTGAGCATACCCTTTACATACTAACATTTGTTTACTTTACATACTAACCTTACTTTGTTTGGTTACTTCCCATATTCATTTAGCTTATTTCTAAAGACCCATTTGGTGCCAATCACATTTTCCTTTGGTCTTGGAACAAGTTCCCAAGTTCCATTCTTTTCTATTTGATTCATTCTTTGTCCATGGTGTTGACCCAATGTTCATATTTACTTGATTTCTACAACATTTTTAGGCTCTATGTTTTATAACAAAGATAAATTGACTCGCTCGGATGTACTTACTATCCTCTATCAAGTTTGGACCCCATTAGCTTCATCCTCGAGAATCAAATTTTATCCATGATTCTTCTTAATAAATCTCGATTGTACCTTAGTATCTTCTCGTTCCTCTTCTTCAACTTCATTTTGGTTTGATTCTCTTTGAGTGATCACTTACTTGTGTGCTCACCTTATGTTTTTTGAACATATCCACTCTTACATCGACACTTTCCACAATATTTCAAGTCTTTTATTATAACATATGTAAGCTTCACTCTTTGAGGAGTATCCAAGAAAAATACCTTCATCGGATCTAGAGTCAAACTTTCCCAAATATTCATCATTTCTTTTAATATAACATATTCTTCCGAACATTCTAAAGTATTTAATAATAGTTGGTCTACCCTTCCATAGTTTGTAAGGTGTTTTGGTATTGTTTACTCTGATTTTTCCTCTATTAAGGATGTAAACCATCATCTTAACTGCTTCTCCCCAATACCTATTTGACAATTTGGACTCATTCAACATAGTCCTTGCCATCTCTTGAACTATTCAGTTCTTTCTTTTAGTAACTCCATTTTTGTGAAGTTCGTTCAACTATGAGTTGTCTTCTTATTCCATGTTCCTCACAAATTTATTTGAATTAGTTTGAAAGAAATTCTCCTCCTCTATCTGCTCTCAAGCACTTAATTTTCAACCCAGTTTCATTTTCTACTAATGCTTTAAAAAAATTAAAGTTCTCAAATTCCTTGGATTTATTCTTTAGGAGCAACCCATGTCATTCTAGAATAGTCATTAATTAATAACATAAAGTAATTGTCACCTTTTAAACTTTGAGTTCTTATGGGCCCACACAAGTTTGTATGAATCAACTCCAAAGGCTTCATTGTTCAATATTCCTTTGATTTGAATCTATCTCTAGTTTGTTTTCCATGTTGACGTTGCTTGCAAATGGTGTTTCAAGGCTTCGTGATTTTTGGCATGTCTCTCACACACTACATATTGCTGATTTTCACCAAATTGTCAAAATTCATATGGCCCATTATTCTATGCCATAACCAACTCTCATCTGATTGTGTCATATAACATCTTTCTTTCTTAACTTCATTGAGCACATACTAGTTATTTGTGGTTTTTACATCTATGACTAATCTTCATGAATTAGCTTTCCTTATTTCACAACCTTGAGGGTGGAAAGTGAGGATGTGTCATTGATCACACATTTGACTAACACTTAGGAGGTTCTGCTCTAGTCCTTGAACATCTGACACATTCTCAATTTTGTCTTTCCATTATTGAGACTGAGATTACCTTTTATTATTGTCCTTACTATACTAGTTGTCTCTAAATTTTATTGTTCCTCCGCTTACTTTCTTGAAGGAAATGAAGTGCATATTATCTCTATCATATGGCTCGAGCATCCACTATCGATGTACCATGTTTCTCTTCATTTTGCACGTGAAAATAATTTTGAACAAGCATAACTTTCTCTTTCTCTTCTTTTTGTTTCTTCATCCAAGCTTTTGTAGATTTTGTTTCTGTTTGGCGAGGGTATCCACTTTCCTAGTTTGCTTTGGATTCTCTACACAAAAAAATCCACAATTTTGTGTTATATGACCAATTTTGTTGCACTTATAACACACAATATCATATTCATTGTAATTTGATAGTGTAGCAAAGCGAGTTATGATTTTTACTTGAATAACCATAAGCACTTTTTCTCCAAAAATTATTCCTTTCACGAACCTTACAAAATATTACCTTCGACCAAAATTATTGCACGAGAAACAATAGCCATCAAATGGGTTTTGATACCTAATCATGTAAGGATATTGTATACATCTAAAATGTTGACATGGTTAAATACAATTAACTTGTCCCTAAAATATCCTTGCATCATCCATATAATAATTAATCGTAAGATTAATTATTATTATTAATCCATTTTATCATTTTACCATCATTCATCATTTATCATTTATCATTAATCCTTTTTCATTTTATATCCTATTTCATCCTTAATCTCTTTTATTTCATTATTATATAACATTATCTTATTTTAATCCCACTTAACATTTATAGGAATTTAATATTCCTATGCCTCACCTACCCTAGTCTACACCTACACCTATCACTAGCTATTCCATGTAATCCCTATCATTAATTATCCTAATCACATCATTAACCTAAACTAATCATGTGCACATCACCTCTAAATCTAGAGGCTTCTAAATCTAGAAGCTTCTCTATTTCTCCCTCTCATTTTCAAATATTCAAATACATCTACAACATTCCATTGAATTTTTAATTCAATGGAAATCCCTCACAAATTCTAGAAATTTCTACTCTAGAATCCTCCATCCTCTCATCCAATTCCAACCCTTGGATTCAATCCACCATGGCAAGATCTTAACCATTCAATTTTCCACTCACAAACTATAAATCAAGCTCTCATCCTCCATGAGAGACATCTTCTAAATCCATAACAAAATTCTGCTCTTTTGTTCTTCAATCAATCAATCCATTCTATCAATCCATCTACAATCAAGAAATCCTTCATCATTCTTCATCAACAAGCAAGCAATCATAAAAGGGAAGTGTTATCCAAGTGCATCCACATCCAAATCTGAAGCAATCAATCATCTTCCAAGCACATCCACCATCAAGGAAGGAGAATTGCATGCTAGACGGTAAGTGTAGGTATTGTTCCTCTTCCTTTCATCTTTGTTTGATCTGAGGTAGTTGATTTGTTGAGTTTGCATGTTGCATTTGAATTGGTTTCATATTCATTTTATTTGTGCATGCTAACTTGATTTTTCATCTACATTTTTGGCACCCACCTATGGGGCTTAACCCCCAAATATTTTTAATTTCTTGTTTATTATCATCTAATCACCAAGTTGTCCAAATTTGGTTTCATAAAAATCTAATTTGCATCCTTAAATTTCAATTTTTTGTGTTTTTGTTTTGTATTAGCGTGTTTGTGACCTGTAGTAGTGCGTTTATCCTAAAACAACACTTTTGTGAAGCTCTTTTGACTCCGTGCTTGCAGGGATATCTTTTAGCACATTTGTCTCATGTTTCAGCATGTTTATCCAATAGTAGCACATTTATAACACTTCAGTGCTTTTATTTGAACCTCAAAACCTCAAAATTTCTTTTTTTTACAAAGTAGTGCATTTGTGACCTGAAATGGCATGTATGACTGAAACAATGCATATGTGACCTATTTCAGTGCCTTTGTTTTGCTCTTTTTTTTAATTTGCCTAACTTTCGAGAGCCATAACTTTTGACCCCAAACTCAAAACGAATCCATTTTTTTCCCGAAAAGGTATTGAAAATATATATGCAATAAAAGTGTTAATTTAGAATTTTATTGTATAAGTCATTTGTGGTTTTCATTTTACTAAATATTTCCATTTTAACTACACTTTGAGTTATATTTTCTTGTTCTAAACTACTAACACTTTGTGTGCAGCTTCCTACACTTACCGAAGATTAAAAAATCAATCCAAAACTACTAACCCCTTTGTTTTGTAGCACATTTTCCCAAGAATTGGGGTTATATTCCAAACTACTAATCCAATTTTTTGCATATCCTCCTCTTGAAGACCCCTTTTGCATTTTGTTTAATCATCTTTTTATCATTTAAAAATTAAAAATCCTCATATTATCTTGCATCTTTCATCTTTTGCATGTTTTCTTGTTAAACCTGAAGGTTAGATTTTGTGTATGCTATCCTCTCGCGTCCTTGGACGATCTTGAGGATCAAAAGCGGTCCATCTTCTTCCCTTTTTAATTTTTAGGGTTAATGTGACGTGGATTTCATCACCACACACTTTTCATAGTCCTAGGGGTCTCATGACCATGGGCTTCATCTCCACGCACGTAGACACACCCCATGTTCCGGCGGGGTATACAAATTCAAGGACATATATCGTTATTGGCTAAGCATCTACATGTTTTAAGAGTGATGTGATGTGAGGCGATTTCATGTCCCAACACCCAAGCCTTAGACAACATCCTTGCAACACAGATTTGGGCCTCATGTACTGAAAGGTATATAGAGGACTCCCTTAACAAGCCTTGTTTATCCTAGCATAGGTAGCCTTCGGCCATAATCAAGCTATAGTGTAGGGGAAGGAACCACCGAAGATTACTCGCTAGCCGATCACACATCGACATAAAGGTGGGCCATCTTAGTGAGTGTCAGCTTTGCTCGTGTGTGGTATTGGTAAAGAGAGATATAACCTATGTTGCACACCCACTTGACTAGCTAGGTTGTATATTTCATGTGTGTTGCTTGCTTACATATCATTTTGACCACACATTAATCAACCAATCAAACAATCAATCAACCATCCAAACATAATCAAACCCAATCCATCCATCTAATTACCCCAATCTTATCCCCTTTCCTAATCCATCCCATCCACATCTAATCCCTCCATCTTAATCATATCTTACCTACATCCTATCCATACCCAATCCTATTCCTAAATTTTATCTAAACCCCCATCCTCATCATGGCTCCCATCAAACTCAAATCTGCCACCCATCAACCTTTACCTTCCCACTTTGATCAAAACATCCCTATTACTATCCAATCTTTAAAAAACCAAATTATGACACTCACATCCTCTATCCAACAATCTCCTAACCCATCCCAAGTTGATCCCACCATCCTCACAACCATCCAAAATATTAACCAAAAATTCTTGACCTCCAATCACACCTTATCCAAACATCTTCTCAACCATCCTCCCTCACATCCACTTATGATAGTGAGGACCTTATTAACATCGACCAAGATGATCCCCCATCTACACAACCAATCACACCTAATCATAAATCCACATCATCCAACATCCCTAACCATCCTCCTTCCTCACACACAACTAATTACATCAATTTTGATCAACTCCAATCATCCCCTTCCACCAATAAATATCTCCTTTTTAGCTTTACCAAACTTTAACCAAATATGATTCGTCCACCACAACCACTTCCAAAAAACCAAATCAAAATCAAAATCTAAACCAAAATCCAAACCTAAAATCCCAAAGCACCACCATCATCTAGTGACCTTCTTTTACAAATTTCTAATCTATTATCTAAATTTAGTCCTTCACCACCACTATCCACCCCTAAATCCTCCATCCCACAATCTAAATCCCCGTTTACTCCCAATCCCAACCTATCATAATCAAACATCAAAACAATAACTTAATCGACCATCATTCTTGTCTCCCACATCATCATCATCCTCCTTGCTACGAACATCCTCCTAAGAACTCCCAAGACCCTCACATTCCCCATCAACCAATCTAATCCCCAACTTCCCCCACCAAAACATATCATAATGTACCTTATACATACCGATCCATGACCAATCAAGATTAAAAAAACCACAATCCTTATCCCATACATCACACCTTAGTCCTAAATCATCATCATCCTCATCATCCTAACCTCATCCCCTAGAATTTCTCTTAGATAGTCCCAAGTCCTCTCCTCTAACATCTACTTTTGCTCCTATGCCTCCATCACTTACATCCATCCCCATCCAATCTAGTGTGACCCCTAAGTCACCCACATCTTCTTCATCCCCTAATCCTACTTCATCTAACATGGCCCCCATGCCACCTTTAGCCTCTCCATCCACATATAATAAATCTACCAATAACCAATCCAATCCCAAACCATCCAATTTCACTCCTAAGTTACCCACATATCCAAAATCTAATCCTAATTTCTCCCCATCCCCTAATCATATCACATCCAACGTGCTTCCTAAGTTACCTCAATTTCCCAAAGCCAACGTGGCTTCCACACTACCCCCTCTACCTCAACTCAACCAATATTCAACCCATCTCCCTCATCAAAATCTACTCCATCCTTTAAATCCACACAATCTACCTCCCAAAATCCAACCAATCTAACATATCCTCTTCATCCAAATCTAACACATCCTCTTCATCCACAACTACCTTATCCATTCCATCCCAAATCAAACCATCCAATCCGACACAAACCATCCCTATACCATCCACCTCTCCCAAATCAACCAAATCCAATCCCAAGCCAAAATCCACTACCACTCCAAAACCAAACCAACCTCTTAAAGCCCCCAAGGCTAATCTTCCATCCAAATCCCAACCATCTAATCCACATCTTAAACCTACATCCAAATCCAATCAATCCTCTCCTATCCTACCCACTCCTACACATATCCTACCTAACCCACCCTTATTACCCACACCATCTCTCTTACCAACCCCAATTGCCTTCGCCTCCTTAGGTGAATCCTTGACTACCATCTTCCATCATCTTAAAACCTTTAACATGATCATTCACCCACCCATCAAACATCATGATTCTAACCTTCCCAAACCATCTTGGTATAGGGACCATTATTATTGTGACTTCCATCATACCCATATACATTCGACCAATCGTTGCATGTAATTTAGGTCTTATGTCCAAAACCTCATTAACCAAGGAGTTCTTATCCTCATACCTCTCTATGCACCACCTTTCCATCCTAACCCTATCTCTAACCATCGTTCACCATCAAAATCCCTCTCGACATCCAAACATTGTTATCCATCCAAATCTAATCATCAATCCAAACATCCCTCATCAACCAAAAATCAAAACTTTAATGATCAATCCAAACATCCTTCATCAACAAAAATTGAGAAAATATCCCTCCCATCCTTTCTTAAATCCAGGCTCTTAGTGGATGACAAAAATACAACCCCCGGTCTCATGATGACCACATGACACCATCTTCCCCATCCACTTCATATCCTATCACTAACATGAAAAATTGTGGCCGTTTAAGCTTAGGGCTTAGACATAATACTAATAACAACCCTCCCCCTACTCCATCAAAATCCATTTCTATCACTCCTCTTATTGATCCTACAATCCCAACGAATCAACCCACTCACAAATGCTCTAATGTCCCTACACCTCCTAAACACCTAAAATTGGATTGAGCATTTAGGTTTTCCTTTGCACACGAATGTTATTTCCTCATCCCTCCATCCTCATCCAATCCATCTTCAAAAATACTTAATTGACTTAATCACACATGATGTAAGTCATTAGTACCTATTACACTTGTGTGACCTTGGGCTATCCTTACTATTAACATCTAAGAATGATCGTATCTTAGAGATCAAATCACTTAATCACACATCTTAATCCACTTGTGGTGAAGACCCTTGGGTGCATCATATAACACTCTAGCCAATGTAGTCACTACACTCATCTCCATCCCCCATCAAGTCACTTGTGATTCTTAACCCTTAGATGTCTTAAAAGACTGGATCAAAACTATAAAACATCAAAAAGCAAAAGATACAAAAAATCATATCAAAATAAAAAATTTCTAATAAAATCCACCTCAAGACTCTCTCTAGGGGTGTTTTCAGCAACTCTACCGGGGTTATGGATGCTTGGTTGGTAGTGGAGCAATGTTGTAACAAGAATCAAATGTATCTCTGTCAGGGTTATGGACGCCTAACTAGCAGCGGAGCAATGCATAAATTAACCTTCCGTTCACCTTCCATCAACCTACTTGACTTAATCACTCCCTATACATTGACTAGTTTGTTTTTACATCCTATCCATTGAGTCTTCACTTCAAGTGAAAACTAACTATCACTTTTGCACACACGTTGATCTCGAAGAGACATCGTGCTTGTATATTGCCAAGTATTGCTTAGACCTTGGTCACACTTTTGTTTTAGTCCTACTATTATCTTACACCATGTTCTTTTAAGCTCATATTTTGTTCATCATCCATTACAAACCATCCATCCTTTGCATCCACATCCTTTTGCATCCATCATCCGTGGGCAATCGATGATCATATTTCTTTATCCTATCCACCCTTTTGCTTCCTTTAACCTATCATCATTATGACTGGGGGAAAATTTATAATCTACTGGGGCACCATCCCTTACTTTTCCTTACATCAATCATCCCACCCTTTACTTGGGGGCCTACCTTATCGATCAAATCTCCTTTACCCTACCCCATCACATACCTCATCTTATCAAACCTCATCTATCTTAACCAACCAATCCTTTCTCCTATCTAAAATCATCCTTTCTCCTACATCCATTATCCCATCCAATCAATCCATTTATCCCACATCCTTTATCCTATCCAAAACCATCCCTTTATCCCTAATCCCTATCCACATCTACCTTGGGACTTATAGGAGAAAGTCACCTCCTTTCAACCCCACCCATCCCTATCACATCTTCATCCCACCACATCTAAACTATCTTAAAAATCCCAAAAATAAAAAAAATCTTTAAAATCCATAAAAATCAACAACGCACATAAAATCTTAAACACTTTTACATGCATTTGTGTGTGTGCTTGTTTATCTTTTTCTTGCATTTGCATCATATTTTGGCCAATGATATGAGGCCTCTTTTCTTTCTTCTTTTGCATGGCCAATGATATGAGGGCCCTCTTTATGTCCCATGATATGAGGACAAGGGGCATCTAACAATTAAAACATCATGGTATTTATACCATTGGTGCATCTTGCTCTATGCCACATCTTAATAAACTTGCTAATGATGATAATTGTGGGCACTTTACAATAGCACCACCCCTTTCAATCATCACTTATCTTAATCATCATCACCTTATCCAACCAACCTTTCATCAATAATCTAACATCCAATCATCAAATCTTATTCATCCAATCAATATATCCAATATTTTCAATCAATCCTATCAAGTCCTATCATCCAACATCTTCACATCCAACATCCAACATCCAAAATAAAAATCCTCTCCCCTTTACTAGGGCATCCCAAATCCAAATAATAAAAATCCAACATCAAAAACATCATCAATCTAAGATCCTATGTAATTCTTACCCCATGTGGTTGGGGCATCCAACAATCCAAAATCTTGTGATCCAACAACATCCAAACATCCAAAATATAGAAACATCCCAAATCCAAATTATCCAAAACATCAACCTCTTTACTAGGGAATCCAAACTCAAAACATCCTGCACCCTTGTCATATATCGATGACTAGGTCCTCCTATAGTTAACATCCTCTCATCTTCTCATCCTCTCACCACAAAATGACCTTCATATTCTCACTGGGGCATCTCCTCTCTTTTCAGTGGCTACCCGCCTCATTTCTCCCTACCTACCCACTCGAGGGGCATCATATTACCATCCTATCATCTTCTACTTATTCTTTGAACGATCATTTGCTCTGACAATAATCCTTCAAAGAGGGGAAAAATGTAGACATCTAAAATGTCGACATGGTTAAATACGATTAACCTGTCCCCCAAATATCCTTACATCATCCATATAATAATTAATTGTAAGATTAATAATTATTATTAATCCATTTTATCATTTTACCATCATTCATCATTTATCATTTATCATTAATCCTTTTTTTCATTTTATATCCTATTTCATCCTTAATCTCTTTTATTTCATTATTATATCACATTATCTTATTTTAATCCCACTTAACATTTATAGGAATTTAATATTCCTATGCCTCACCTACCCTAGTCTACACCTACACCTATCACTAGCTATTCCATGTAATCCCTATCATTAATTATCATAATCACATCATTAACCTAAACTAATCATGTGCACATCACCTCTAAATCTAGAGGCTTCTAAATCTATAAGTTTCTCTATTTCTCCCTCTCATTTTCAAATATTCAAATACATCTACAACATTCCATTGAATTTTTAATTCAATGGAAATCCCTCACAAATTCTAGAAATTTCTACTCTAGAATCCTCCATCCTCTCATCCAATTCCAACCCTTGGATTCAATCCACCATGGCAAGATCTCAACCATTCAATTTTCCACTCACAAACTATAAATCAAGCTCTCATCCTCCATGAGAGACATCTTCTAAATCCATAACAAAATTCTGCTCTTTTGTTCTTCACCAATCAATCCATTCTATCAATACATCTACAATCAAGCAATCCTTCATCATTCTTCATCAACAAGCAAGCAATCATCAAAGGGAAGTGTTGTCCAAGTGCATCCACATCCAAATCTGAAGCAAGCAATAATCTTCCAAGCGAGATCCATCATAAAGGAAGGAGAATTACATATTAGATGGTAAGTGCAGGTATTGTTCCTCTTCCTTTCATCTTTGCTTGATCTGAGTAGTTGATTTATTGAGTTTTCATGTTGCATTTGAATTAGTTTCATATTCATTTTATTTGTGCATGCTAACTTGATTTTTCATCTACATTTTTGGCACCCATCATGGGGTTTAACCCCCAAATATTTTTAATTTCTTATTTATTATCATCTAATCACCAAGCTGTCCAAATTTGGTTTCATAAAAATCTAATTTACATCCTTAAATTTTGATTTTTTGTGTTTTTGTTCCGTATTAGTGCGTTCGTGACCTGTAGTAGCATGTTTATCCTAAAACAATGCTTCTGTGAAGCTCTTCTGACTCCGTACTTGTAGGGGTATCTTTCAGGCATTTGTCTCATGTTTTAGCGCATTCATCACTTGTTTCGGTCGTTTATCCAACAATAACGTGTTTATAATACTTCAGTGCTTTTGTTTGACCCTCAAAACCTCGAATTTCTTTTTTTCACAAAGTAGCACATTTGTGACCTGAAATGGCATGTATGACTTGAAACAACGCATATGTGACTGTTTAAATGCTTTTGTTTTGCTCTTTTGTTTCCTAACTTCGAGAGCCATAAATTTTGACCCCGAACTCAAAACGACTCTGTTTTTTTCCCGAAAAGGTATTGAAAAGATCTATGCAATGAAAGTGTTAATTTAGAATTTTATTGTATAATTTATTTATGGTTTTCATTTTACTAAATATTTCCATTTTAACTACACTTTGAGTTATATTTTCTTGTTCCAAACTACTAACACTTTGTGTGCAACTTCCTACGCTTACCAAAGATTAAAAATCAATCCAAAACTACTAACCCCTTTGTTTTGTAGCACATTTGTCCAAGAATTGGGGTTATTTTCCAAACTACTAATCCACTTTTTTGCAGGGCCTCCTCTTGAAGACCCCTTTTGCATTTTGTTTAATCATCTTTTTATCATTTAAAAATTAAAAATCTTCATATTATCTTGCATCTTTCATATTTTACATGTTTTCTTGTTAAACCCGAAGGTTAGATTTCATGTATGCTCTCCTCTCGCGTCCTTGGATGATCTTGAGGATCAAAAGCGGTCCACCTTCTTCCCTTTTTCATTTTTAGGGGCAACATGACGTGAATTTCATCACCACACACTTGTCAAATTCCTAGGCATCTCGTGTGACCGTGGGCTTCATCTCCATGCACGCGAGACACACCCCTGTTCGGCGAGGGTATACAAATTCAAGGACAATTGTCATTATTGGCTAAGCGTCTATGTGTTTTAAGCATGATGTGAAGTGAGGGGATTCCATGTCCCAACACCTAGACCTTAAACAACATCCATCAACATGGATTCGGGCCTCACATATTGAAAGGTATATAGAGGACTCCCATGTGAAGCCTTATTTATCATAGCATAGGTAGTATTCGACCTTAATCAAGCTATAGTGCAGGGGAAGGAACCATCAAGATTCTTTGCTACCAGCTAGGCATCCATAGCCCCAACAGAGATACATTTGATTCTTGTCACAACATTTCTCTCTGCTATCCAGGCGTCCATAGCCACGTGGTAGAGTTCTTAGAAACACCCCTAAAGAGAGTCTTGAGGTGGATTTTATTTGATATTTTTAATTTTGATATGATTTTTGCTTTTTGATATTTTGATTTTTTTAAGAGCTTCCACTCTCTTGAAAACTCTCAAGGGTTAAGAATCACCAATGGCCGGATGGGGGATGTAAATGAATGTGGTTATGACATTGGCTAGAGTGTCAAAGATGCACCTAAGGGTTTCACCATAAGTTAATTAAGATGTGTTACGGTGTGTGGATAACTAAGAGGAAAAATGAAATTGGATTGTTGGAAGTAATGATAGACCAAGGTCACACAATTGTATTAGGTACTTATTGAATTACACCATGTGTGATTAAGTCTATTAAGTACTTGTAAAGATGGATTGGATTGTAATGAGGATGGCGAGAATGATAAAAGATCATTCGTGTGTAAAGGACAACCTAAATGCTCAATCCAATTTTAGGTGTTTGGGATGTATAGGGAATTGGAGGATTGAGGATTGGTAAATGGTTTGATGGGAGTAAGGAGGCTTTATTCATGGATACGAGGCTTTGCCTCGATGTTTCATATTAGTGAAGATATTTGTGGTGATAGGATATAAAGTGGATTGGGAAGATGATGTCATGTGATCATCATGAGGCGGGGAAACTTTATAATCCGTTGGGGCACCATCCCTTACTTTTTATTCTTCCTTACACTTGGGGCGTAACAAACTACACTATCATCCATCAGCTCACCCTTTACTTGGGGGCCTATCTTATCCAATCATCTTACATCCTACCTTATCCAATCAAATCTCCTTTATCCTATCCAAAATCATCCCTCTATCCCACATCGTTTACCCTACCCTATCACATCCCTCATCCTATCAAACCTCCTTTATCTTATCCAACCAATCCTTTTATCCCACATCCTTTATCCTATCCAAAATCATCCCTTTATCCCACATCCTTTATCCTATCCAAAATCATCCCTTTATCCCACATCCTTTATCTATCCAAAATCATCCCTTTATCCCACATCCTTTATCCTATCCAAAATAATCCCTTTATTCCACATCCCTTATCCTCTCCCAAATCCTAATCCCTATCCACATCAACCTTGGGACTTATAGGAGAAAGTCACCTCCTTTCAACCCCACCTATCCCTATCAAATCTTCATCCCACCACATCTAAACTATCTTGAAAATCCAATAACTAATAAAGAAAAATATTAGAAATCCATAAAGGTAACAAGACACATAAAATCTTAAACACTTTTACATGTATTTTTGAGTGTGTGCTTGTTTGCTTTTCTTGCATTTGCATCATATTTTGGACAATGATATGAGGCCTCTTTTATTTATTTTTATTTTTCATGGCCGATGATATGAGGTCTCTTTTCTTTCTTTTTATTTTTCATGGTCGATGATATGAGGCCACTTTTTGGTCCAATGAAATGAGGGCCCTCTTAATGTCTAATGATATGAGGATAAAGACATCTAGCAATTAAAACATCATGGTCTTTATACCATTGGTGCATCTTTCTCTATGCCATATCTTAATAAACTTGCTAATGATGATACTTGTGGGAAATTTATGGTAGCACCCATTTACATCATCACTTAGCCTAATCATCATCACCTTATTCAACCACCCTTCATCAATCATCTAACATCGAATCATAAAATCTTATTCATCTAATAAATCTATCCAACATTTTCAATCAATCCTATCAAATCCTCTCACCCAAACATCTTCACATCCAATATCCAACATCCAAATCCTTACCCCTTGACTAGGGCATCCAAAAATCCAAATCATCAAAATCCAACATCCAACATCAACAACATCATCAATCTAAGATCCTATCTAATTCTACCCCCTGGCCAGGGACAACAAAACATCCAAATCCAACCATTAAACATCCTACCCCCATGCATGGGGCATCCAACAATCCAAAATCCTATGATCCAACAACATCCAACAATCCAACATCCTGTGATCCAATAACATCCAAACATCCAAAATATAACAACATCAAATATCCAAACATCTAAAACATCAACCTCTTTCTTTGCGACATCCAAAATCAAAACATCCTACACCCTTGTCATATATTGATGACTGGGGCATCTCATCTTCTCATCCTCTCACCCACAAATCCCTCATCTTCTCACTAGGGAATCTCATCTCTTTTCGAGTGGCTACCCTTCGTTCCTCCCCACCCAACCCCTCGAGGGGCATTATATTACCATCATATCATCTTCTAGTTCTACTTTGAATGACCATTGCTACATAATAATCCTTCAAAGAGGGGTAAAATGTAGACACCTAAAATGTATACATGAATAATTAACATTAACCATGTCCCACATTTTAGCCTCATCATCATTTATCCACTACCAATCCTTTTTTACTCATTTTAATCCATTAATACATTTATCATTACTATTACTAATTTCATCATTTATCCAAATATTCCATTTTATCATTTACATCATTAAAAATCCCTTTTATTACATTTCCCCTTTCATCATTTATCATTTATCTCATTTCATCCTTATTCCCATTTATTTCATTATTATATCCTATTATCATTTCTAATCCCTATTAATATTTTCTAGGAATTTAATATTCCTACACCTCACCTACCACCTACCCTACACATCCCTACACCTAGCCTCTCCATCAAATCACATCCCTAATCATCATTAATCAACCTAATTTAATCCTAATCATGTGCACATCTTCACCTCTAAATCTAGAGGCTTCTAAATCTAGAAGCTTCTCTATTTCTCCCTCTCATTTTCAAATATTCAAATACATCTACAAAATTTCATTGAATTTTTAATTCAATGGAAATCCCTCACAAATTCTAGAAATTTCTACTTTAGAATCCTCTATCCTCTTATCCAATTCCAACCCTTGGATTCAATCCACCATGACAATATCTTAACCATTCAATTTTCCACTCACTGAACTATAAATCAAGATCTTATCCTCCATGAGAGACATCTTATAAGTCCATATCAAAATTCTCCTCTTTTGTTCTTTAACCAATCGATCCATCTACAATCAAGCAATCCTTCATCATTCTTCACCAACAAGCAAATAATCATCAAAGGGGAAGTGCTGTCCAAGTGCATCCACGTCAAAATTTGAAGCAATCAATCATCTTCCAAGCACATCCACCATCAAGGAAGGATAATTGCATGCTAGATGGTAAGTGTAGGTATTTTTACTCTTCCTTTCATCTTTGCTTGATCTAAGGTAGTTGATTTATTGAGTTTGCATGTTGCATTTGAATCGATTTCATATTCATTTTATTTGTGCATGCTAACTTGATTTTTCACCTACAACTACCTTAGATAGAAGGATCTTATGAAGTTTCTTGCAGGAACCTTATGCCACTTGTTCTCATTTTTGTTATCCTTTTGATGAATTTTGTTATTATGAGGAGTCTTATCTTCTTTCTTTAGAGTTTCAACAAATTTTGAATTCAAATCCTTCTCGTGACCTCTTTTTTTTTTTTTCTTCATAGCCAAGACTGTCTTGATGCATGGTGACCTTTGGCTATTAAGAATGTTATCCAAGACCTTAGTGACATTTTCAAAATTTAATTTATTTATTTAGCTTATCACTAGACTTCTCAAATTCCTTTCTTAAATCAACAATTTCATATTCAACATTAGCACACTTTTCCTCTTTTGATTTCGGTTGATAACTTACCACCTCCTCAATTATTTTGGCCTCTTCTAATTGAGTTTTCAGATTGATAATAATCTTTTAAACTCTTGAAAGCTTTGAGATATGTTTGATTGAGAATTTCCACCTTCTTCTTAATATTTTTGAAGCAGGTAATTTTTGCTTCAAGTTATTTTTCTTAAGCCTCTTTATTTCACCCAAGGCATAAAAAAATCTTCTTTCGATCCACTTCTCCTTCATCCTCAAAATCTTCTTCCTCTTCCGAATCATTTGATATTTGTTTTGATTTGAATCTATTTCCATGAAAAGAGTTTCTTCTATATCACCCATTCTTGAGCTACTCTCCTTCTTGGTGTAGAGGCTTTTCTTCTTTTCATATTTTCTGGCTTGTAGTTATTTTTGTATGGATGTTTTATCTTTCCTAACTTTACATGTTCTTCATCATCATTACTATCATCTTTTGCATGAGGACACTTACCAACAAAATTCCTATCTCACCACAATTGAAACATTTGAAAGGAAGCTTACCTTTATAGTTGTTAGATCCCTTTTTAAGATTTCTCACAAAAAGGGCTTCTTCTTCTTCTAATTCATCACTTCACTCGGGTTTTGTATTTTTGACCCTTTTTGAAGTGTTGAAGGTAGCTTCTTGCTTTGACAAATTTTACTGTTTTGTCCTCATTTCATATGCTATGAGGATTCAATGCCACTCATCCATCTTTAACATGTTTAGATATTTTATTTCCTCAATCACGGAAACCTTAGGATCAAATCTTAAGGGGAGAGACCTTAACACCTTTAGTACTATTATCAGTTCTTCTATATTTTCACCAATCCCTTTGATGGTATTCACAATTTCGTCCATACGAAGAAGATAGACTGCAACATTCTCTTCTTATTTAATTTTTAAACTCTCAAACTGCCTTTTGTGGGTTTGGAACTTAGTCTGTTTTACTTTGGTGTCTCCCTCATAGATATTCAACAGTTTGTCCCATGTATCCTTTTCTGTGTCACAATGCATAATTTTGACAAACTCAGATTTAGAAAATCCACATAATATTGTGTTTAAGGCTTTGGTGTTTTTTTCATTGGCCCTATTTTCAGCTTGATCCATCTAGGGAGTTTTGAGGAGTTATATATATCCCATTCCTCTTTGCTTTCCAATATCGAAATCTAGATCCATTAGATAGGTTTTCATTTGTATTCTCCGAAATCATAATTTGTTTCATTGAATAACAAAGCCTTGTTTATGGAGAAACCCTCTGGTACTATGACTACTAGCCATATGTGCTACTAAGATCTACCTTTAGTCGATTAGAATATTCCTAAAGGAACCATATCTAATACCAATTGTTAAACACATGCTTATCTTGAGGTGGGTTAATCGGTATACGATTAAATTTTAATAATTCAGAAATTTAATAGTTAGAACATAAAAAGATCACAAGATCGAGAATTATGCAACAAAAGAGGAACATGATATTTACGTGAAACCTTGTCGGAAAAAAAACTACAAAAATATTTTCTTATATATATAAAACTCTTTTACAATTTGTGTAGTCATAAACCTAATGGAGACACCGATCCCTAATTCCATGCACCAACTTAGCAATTCAAACACCAATTATATCGCAGAAGCACCAACTCGACAAGAGATACCAATCTCTTGGTTTTATGAGGCAACTTGACCTCCAAACTGATGATGATACCACCTTTGTAGTGTTGATGTTTCAACGAATGATGGGGACTTTTATTTCCTCTTCACAAATTTTCTTGTCTTCTCAAGATATAACTCTTATTTCAAACTTATAAATTTGTCTCTTCTTCTGAATTATATTCACTCGAAATCCACCCTTCCTCCATCCAACAAATATTCCTTTTAAAGCCCAAAAATTCCCTTTCAAATGCTCATGAATCTTCACCCAATAGGGTCAACCTTCTTCTTGAGGAGGTCGACCACATAAAAACAAATCATTTAATCTTAATGAAGGTTGGTGACCCATTAAATAAATGTTCTCCCTTCATGAATTCACTTTGCACATTTTGGTATACAATTATTACATTCATCGTTATTAAATTTGATCACTATTATTTTTCTTTTCATCACCGTGCATTCTCCGTTGACATCAATGACTCCTTTGACATGAATGATAATATCTCTAACGACATGAATTGTGAGGCACAAAAGATATAAAATGCATAAAATTGAGCATCTTGAATCGTGGCCAAAGATTTATGGGTTAACAAAATGGTTGGTGGCTATGAACAATTAACATCTTTATGAAGGGATTTGGTGAGAGTGTGAAAGTGATGTGTGGTAATGCATAACAACCCACAACTTGTGGATGAAGAAAGTGTAACCAACTTCACAAAAAAATAAATACTCGGGGTCTTTATCCTTTAAGAGCACAATGTTAAAAAAATGGGAAGGGGGTACATTCTCGTTATTTCTAGTGACTCACAAGAACACTTTCTTTTTAAGTGTAGAGAAACAATAGCTTTTGAACATCCATTAGGCATGTAATTTATATAAAAACACTTTACTTTTGTTCCTTTATGAATTTGCATCCTTGGAAGGGATCCAAAAATTATATACAATACCGAGAAACATATACATATTTCAAGTGGAAAATGTAGGGTGTGTAGAAAATTCTGCCAAGAGTAAAACTTACTCTAATGTTGTACAAATAAATATCATTTGAAAATCATTGACTCAATGAGATAAGTAGTTGCCTTTTCCGATGATGTGTGGCCATACAATGAACTTTGCGAGTTGTCGTAGTTAGTGATAAGAACATGAGCTATTCTTGGTGTTATTATTCCTTGTAAATATAAACCTTTCTCATATAATATACCCATCCTTTGTTTGTTTTTCACTTCACAGGGGTGTATTGGCTAGCTCTCAATACAATGAAGTTATTCCTCATGCTTTGTAATGAGCATGAGCGATGAAAACTCTAGGTTAGCCTTCAAGAACCTCATAGGAAACCTACCTTAGGCCTTAGTGGCCTTATGACGATATAATTCCATATTATCTCCTCAAGTAGAGACAAAGTCTCCTCATCATACTTATAATTGTTTATGGACGAATAAGGCCATCAATATTTGTCTTTGACAAGATATTCTCTCTGCAAGTTAAAATCATGTGATTTGAAGATGTTAGTGTATCGCAGCCTTTGAGGGTAGTGAAAAGCTCTAGATATGTATTTTCTTAGGGCATTACATCCAACAATCATGATTTTCTTGTCCTCTTCCTCAACATCTTGTGAATTTGTTTGATCATCCCTAACAACAAGAACTCTTTGGCGTAGCATAAACATGACTTCATCATCACTATCAATCTCATTTCACTCTAATATTGTTACCTCTTACTTGCCATTGATGAAGTTTGTCTCGGTAGGTTTCAAAATACTAACAAAGAGCTTATTCCATCTCGGATCCTCAAGAGGAGTCTATTTGAGCTCAACCTCTTTGATCTGCCTCTCCAAATGTTGTAGGTATTCTTCTCTAATGCATTATTTCTCTTGTAACTTGAGTGCAATAAAACATTATGCATGATTTTATTTTTCTTGTAGAAAAATTTCAAGCTAAATGAATGTTAAAATGTTGTATCTATCTTGGAGAATCATGTGTTACTTTGTGGGATGTCCTCCTCATCATGAAAATGGAAGACACCATTATCCATAACATTTGGATTGTATCCATGGTTAAACATAGTTGGCAATTATATAGAGCAAACATTCAAGTTATTGTGGCCTCCCATAGTTCCATTGTGAATGGTTTGGGGGTAGGAAATGCTTCATACATGGGCGGGGGAGTATTATGCAAGGAAAACATGATGATTAGGACAATAAGTGGTTTCTTTGCATGAGGAAACTTGAGAGGGGTCTCAAAGGGTGCATGGATAATTGAAGGGATGTCACAATGTGTGAGAATAAGGGGATATGATTCATTTTTCCATCATAAGTGAGGTCATTCTCTACTTGGATAGCTATTTCATAGGCTGAAGATGAACACGCCCATAAGAGACTGAATCATGACAAAAAAATTAGGATCAAAGGCTATCAAGTATAATAAAACTACCTTACCTAGTAACATTTTATATTATTGGGAAATTATTTCCCAAATATTTCTACATATGATGTTGAAGTCTAAAACATACTCCTTGGGGTTCTTTTTATGGCGTTGAGATGTTCCAAGAAAGATATGATGTTTATATTATCCTTGAACTAGTCATCCAAATTTTCTCTAGCTAGTCCCATGAAGAGATTATTTGTTCACCAAGGATTTTGTATCAAGATAGATCTTTTCCTTTAAAAGAAGAGGCAAAAATCTAAGAGTTATGTTCTCCTATGTAATATTATGCCTTTGCACGTAAATTGATTACATCTTGAATATAATTAGCAAGGATCACATAATCATTTCCATAAAAGAGGGGCAAGGACTTAAGGGTTGGAGTAGGAATCTCATCCCACTATTGCAAATGAAGAGGACCACTAGAGCTCCAATAAACAAATGGAAGAGATCTAGGGAGAGAGATGGAAGGATATACATTGTTAAAATGTGAAGGGGTTAGTCTAGCTTCAGAGGATGGTTTTTAAAAGTGGAGCCACCAAATGATATATTTGTTCTTTAGAAAGTAGATAAAGTCAAGATTCTCACCAAAACTTGATAGAAAGTTCAAAAAAGGGGTTTTATGTAAGATTTTTACCAAAAAAATATATTTTTCCCCATTAGGCATGTTAGAATCATTGGATGTTGAAAGCATTTGTTTTTAAAACTTGTTTCACTTACAAAATAACATGGGATTGCTTCACAAGTGTGGGACATACACCTTAAAGAAAACCTCCGGAGAGAGTTAGATTCTCATTTGCATCTAATCCAAAAGTTATCAATAATATAACCAATCTAATACTAGAGGGGAAAAGGGGGAAGAAAATAACGTAAAATAAGGCATTACACTAAAGATAAATAGAAATATTCCTTCCACTATGTGTTGGAAGATAACATAGTTTATTAAACAAATGCAAGTATAATCCACACACACATTTATCACATATTTGATTTAACAATAAATAAAATAAATGGATAATATTAATTATGTTAAATACTAAGATGTGTTACAACAATCAGATATGGCAGTAAAGTACACTAGATGACTCAAGCAACAAGCAATGAAAGTAAAACCCTAAGTGTAAGAGAGAGTTAGATCACTTAGTTGATTTTGTAAATATCCCAGAGGTGTGCGAAGGTGGAATATTGATCAAACTAGAACATGGAGGTTGGTCAAGCCCAAAAAAATCTAGAAGGGAAGGAGGAGCATGGACTTGGGGCGCTGGACTAATACTTGGGGCACATGGGTGCTAGGATCCCTTCCTAGGTGCTAGGGTCTGTGCAGGAGTTCTAGAAGTCAATTTCTCAAGTTGTTGCTTGATTCAAACCCTCACTTTTCTTCTTGCTATTATTTCACACAACTCATGCGGATGTCGTTGATACCCTACAATGAAGAGATCACCTACAAAACCCTCAAAAGAACATCAAATCCTAAAAATAAAGATGTAAAATGAGGGGTTGGATTGTCCTCAGCTATCACAATGGTGATCTTATGACTAGAACTACACTACATCTCATACCCAATGTAGTTCTATGTGTTTGTCTGTGAAATCATGCCTTGTGTGGCTCTTTTGCTTGTATCACTTGATAGTGAGAAAAGTATCTAGATGTAAAAATATGTAATAGATGTGTGCATGGAATAAAATAAACTTCCCTCTTATGCATGTGATGCGAAAAACAACCCTTTTCCCTTGTAATGGTGCTAGATGGATGCAATGATGCTCTTAGATGTTTGTGAGATGCAACCTTAGGTGATAGTATAGATGCTTAGAGCTTGGTCCTTTAATTTGGTCACATAACTTTATATTTATATGCTTCTCTTGTTCAAATTTCGTAATTGATCACTAAAAGGCCAATCTTAAGAGATAAGGATATCGCCCAATGAAGTTTGAAAGGACCCAAAAAGAAGAGAACTAAATACAAAGAGATATAGGGCACCCGAGAGGGGATGATGGCGCCTAAGCATTGGCGTTCTGACTTGGACTTGGTACCCCAGCCAAAAAAGGTAAAATGTGAAGGGTCGACTAGGGAAAGTGAAGGTCTGTAAGGCCAAGAGGGAGGCTAGAAAGGAACTAAGAGGCCAAGTATAATGATCAATTAGTACTTTTCTCCCGTAAGAAGCATATGAATAGTAGTATGTGATTAGGACCTAGTAATGTACCCAAAGTGCGTGATTTAATGTCTACATTTGCCCCACTTTATGTTGGTGAAGAAAGCTCAGTAACATAAATTAGATAGAGATGTGTACCTGATAACCATGTAGATCGATGTAGAAGAGCATGCTTGAGAAAAGAGAGTGTGGAATGATAAAAAGTGTGAAGCGTGGATGTTAAAGAAGAGGAATAAAAAAGAAAAGTGATGATAATGACCCTAGGGTGGAAACACACATGTAGATTGTTGATGTTGTACATGTTGTTGATGATGATGCTTGTTGTGTGTTGATGTTGACTACTTTCTTCATAAGGATGGACCTACAAAAGAGAAGAATGAAAAAGTAGTCAAACATGGTGTATGTATAAATGTGTGTGTAAAATGCTGAAAATGTGAAAAAGGAACATGTGCACCTGATCCGTGATGAGTAAAAGAGTGTAAAGAGGATCTTGAAAATGTCGATGAAGAGCAAGTTTTTAGGGCAATCTCACACCATGGTAGAAGTAGTGTAGGGAGTATCATTCTCTAACCTTTGATTGCTTCCCAAAATTATTGAGCATGTTGAATGTTGGCTCTTTGGTGATCCTATGCCACCATGCAGACAAAAGTAGTGTAGGGAAAAATGTTTAGTGTTATTCTCTAACCTTTGACTACTTCTTGAAGTAAAAATCCCACTTATAGATGGTGTGTACAAGTTTGATCCAATGTGAATAGGTGTAATCAAACATGATTTCCCAATGTTGAAGGACTTCTTGCCCTATGAAAATCCTCTGTGACAATGCTTGAAAATTATCTTTGAAACTGAAAAAAACTTTGTGTATCTTCCCCCTGGTCTCAGGCACCCAGGAAGGGATAGAAACTCCTAGGTGCCCACTCTGATTCTAGGTGCTAGTCCTAAAGTAAGGACCCAAGTCTGATTTTGAGCCATGTTTAAGTTTGTAGACTATGTTGACTCTATGTTTTACTATAATGAACTATGATTGTAGGTTGTTGAATTGTGACTATAACTATTGAATGGGGTGACTAATTCACCCAATAGATTCCCCCCTCATTTGGGGTGCATGTGATGTCACTAGGAGGATGCACCCAAAAGAGGACCCCATGTTGAACTGATACCGATATGTAGGAGGGAATGTGTTTGGTAGAAACCAAGGCACATGCAAATAGTGGCTAGAAGACAAGTGTTAGTGCAAACAAGATAAGCATGCATATATAAAAATGTGTAAGATACCAAGAAAGAAGACAATGTAGACTATGAAAAGTGGGTTGTAAACATGGGACATCACTCACGATGTCGCAAGACAATCAAGACCACAATGGCCAAAAGCATACACTGTGTGAATACAAGACAAAAATAGGGAAAATTCTACAAATAATGGCATACAATCGCAAACAAGAGTAAGCAAACATTAGATAACCATGGAGGCATATAATCCTATAAATAAAATGTTGCACATGAAGCACCCATTAACATGTTAGGGAGATAAAAGTATGTCAAAACATGTATAATCCAATATAGTAATGTGCTATGAAAAATGAAACAATAGCACCTAGAATGTGTGCGATTATGGATACCCCTAGGAGCTACTACGTGACTGGTATGAGGTACTACACCAAGCATCCATGTTGTGTGTATTGATTTGTAGATTCTGCGATCACAACTAGAAATCAAGTGAACGTGCATGTGTGTATGATAAAGATAATGACATACAAGATATCTATCTAACATGTGTAATAAAGCATACATGTAAGCATAAGAAAGCAAGAGTAAATGCATCCAAGATATGCAATATGTTGTGGATGAGATGGAATGAAATGCAATGTGAGTGTGATAGGGTGTGCCCCCTGAGTATGGATGTATGCATGAGTGAGATTAGGTTCATTTATACAAGACCCCTCAACAGTCAAGAATGAACCATATAACAAGAGGCATCATCGGAAATGGTTCGAATGATGTTATATGTAGAAAGATGCGATCAAGAGAGCACAAATCATAAATTGTAGAATAATGTTGTGTAGATGATAGAAGGATTGAATAAGATGCTAAAAAGAGTGTTGAATGCGAAGCGTAGATTGTAAAGTGATGTCATGTGATGTGTAATATTGAATGTGACATTAGAAGGATTGATCAAGAAGCTTAGGATGAGATGCTTTAGAATGATTGATGATGTAGCATAAAGCGTAGATCATGGAATGTGTGAATAAGATTGTAGGAGGTATTGATTGGAAGCGTAAATTGTAAAATAATGTCACATGATGTGATAGCTAGAAATATTGATTGATTGTGAAGACCAAACATAGAATGATGTAAATGTGATGAGGTGAGGTTTAATTCAGATTTAGACCCTTAGTAGTCGAGTATGAACCATGAGACTAGAGTGCGTGGTCATTGGGTAGTGTGTGTTGTAAGGGTTCAATCATAAAGTGCAGATAACAAGATGTGTCGATGAGTAGGATGTGCTAGGAAGATGTAGATTGTAAGTGTGTAGTATTTTTTTGAGATTTTCATACTAGAAGATGTGTGTTGAGTGTGAGGATGTGTGCAAGATGTGTAGATGTATAGATTGTGTAAGTGTGGAAAACACAAATCGTGTATAAAAGTAAAGAGGTGATGTCAAAGATGCGTATAGTGGAAAATGTGTAGAATATATAGAATGAGTAGGTGTAGAAAGCACAAAGTGCATATGATGTGTAGTACTAGGTTTGAATAGAATATATAGAAAGCACACAATATGTATGATGTGTAGGAAGAAGAAGATGTCGTAGAGGCATAAGATGTGTAATGTGTAGAAAGTGCAAAGCGCGTAAAATATATAATAGATGTAAGAAGAAGATGTCGAAGATGTGTAGGATGTGCAATGTGTATAAGAAGGTGTCGTAAATGTGAAATGTGCAGTGTGTGAGGTTCATCTATAGTATGACCTTAACATTCAAATGTGAACCTTAACACAAGAGTGCATCATAGGGTAATGACGATACAAGTAGTGTATCAAAGTGTATGTGATGAATGCCTATATATGTGTAGGATGATGTATAGAAAGTGATTATAGAAATGATAAACTGATAGTGATGCAAGAGTAGGATGGGGATGATGAGCGTGATGCGCCCCAAAGTGTGTGATAAAGAGCACAATCATGTAATGTCATCTAGGAGATCATTTTTGTCACGGTCAAAGCCAAATGGAGAAGCATCGAAACTTGGTAAACAATAGTGTCAGGTTGATCAAGTAAAGAGCCATTGAGGTGTAGATTGTACATGCCCATAGCATATTCCTCATTAGTGAAGGAGGTAATGGACATCCATGTGCATACCAACAAGTGAGATTTTGTGTATAGCCAAGAAATGAATTATTACAAATGAACACACGACCAAAGGGCATAGGAAATGAGATATCAATATGATCAAGGTCTAATGTGCCCCCAATGTAATCAAGCCAAGATTTCCCTAATGTAAGTGGAGAAGAGCGAGGAGCTCACGTAAGAAATATTGTGAGATGAAAGACATGCATAGACCATAAGAAACAATGATAGTGATGAAGCCATGATATAGATGAGGATCATGAGGTGGAGGATAGAGATCCTCAAAGGAAGCCTAGTTGATTCAAGCCATCATGTGTACATATAGTGTCATCACAAGTAGGATCAAATGGAATATGCTCCCAATAAGAATCATTCATGAAAAGTGTACATGTAAAGGGAGGACATGCTAATGGTGGATGCACATGTAAGAGTGAAGTAGGTGGAGTGACGTTTGATGTTTGGATAGGCCCCCAATAAAGTACCATGGAATTTGTAGTAGCGGGAGGGGCAATGATGTAAATGAAACAAAATATAACATGAAAATAGTAGCTTCAAAGTTAGGTAGAGAATCCATAGAAATCGGTTCATCAATAGTAACAGATTATGGAGTAGGGAGCGTAGTGGTGGGATCATGTTTGCAATATTTGAATGGTTCATGATCAATAAAAATGGTGTATTCAATACCCTCATGTAAGAATTTGACACATCGATGTACTATGGAAGGTACAACTTACATGGCATGAAGCCATGGTCTACCAAGTAAGTAATTATACGAAACTAGGAAGTCCATGAAAAATAAAAATTGTATGAAGGGTTTTGGCCCAATAGTAATGGGTAAAGTAATATGGCCTATGCATGGACAAATAGAACCATCATATGCACGAAGAGAAAGAGATGAAGGATTGATATTAGCAGTTGAAAGACCTAAATCCTTAATGAAGGTTAGAGTGCACAAGTTAAGTTCAGATCCATTATTGACTATAACTCACTTGACACCAATATTATGGATGCATATCATGATGTATAAAGGAGGATCGTTGTCAAAAACAAAAAGATCAACATTATGATTAGCTCGAAAAGCAATGTGCTAAGAAAATGCATCCATAAATGCGTTATAGACTAAGTCTGGATGAATGTCAGAAGGAACACAAGTAGTAGTCAAGAGAGTGATGATATTAACCCTTAGTTCAAGATGGAGGAGCAAGAAATCATGAATAGAAATATCCATGATGAGAGGATCGTAGAAATATGCAAGAAGCAAAAAAAGAAAGACCCTAAGTTTGTTAGAAGAGGTTGGGCTCACTAAATGATTTAACAAAAATAAACTAAATGGATAATATTACTTATGTTAAATACTAATATGTGTTACATCAAGAAGATATGGTAGTAAAGTACACTAGATGACTCAAACAACAAAAATAGAATTAAAACTCTAAGTGTAAGAGAGAGTTAGATCACTTAGCTAGATTTCAAAAATATCCCAGAGGTGTGCGAAGGTGGAAGACTGATCAAATTGGAACATAAGAGGTCACAACCGAGCCTATAAAAATGTAGATGGGTAGGAGGAGCCAAGATTGGGGCGCTGGGATGACATTGGGGTCTTAGGATCCCTTCCAGATGTCGGGGTCTGTGCAAGAGGTCCAAAAGTCAATTTCTCAGGGTTGTTGGTTGATATGAAACCCTCGTTGTCTATCGCTAGTATGTCACAAAAATCTCATGGATGTTGCCGATACCTTGAACCTGAAGAGAGATCACTTGTAAAACCCTCAAAAGAACATCAAATCCTAAAAATAAAGATGTAAACTAAGGGGTCGAATGTCCTCTGTTGTCACAATGGTGATCTTATGACTAAGCGTTGCACTACATATAATATCCAATGTAGTTATGTGTGTGTGTGTGTGGAATCATGCCCTAGATGGCTCTTGTGCGTGTCACACTTGATAGTGAGAAAAGTAGCTAGATGTAATATATGTGTGCATGGAATAAAATGAACTTCCCTCGTATGCACGTGATGTAGAAAACCAACTCTTGTCCCTTGAAATGGTGCTAGATGGATGTAATGCTGCTTTTAGATGCTTGTGAGATGAAACCTTAGGTGATAGTATAGATGCTTAGAGCTTAGTCCTTTAATTTGGTCACATAACTTTATATTTATATGTTTCTCTTATTCAAATTTTGTAATTGATCACTAAAAGGACAACCCCTAAGAGACAAGGATGCCCGACGGCTTGAAAAGAACCCAAAAGGAGCGTAATAAATACAAAGAGGTATAGGGACAAGAGTGCCTAGGTGCTGATGTCCTAGTTGGGTGATGATGTCCAAAGCTAAAAAAGGTGAAATGTGAAGGGTCTAGCTAGGCGGTGAGGTGCAGCAAGGCCAAGAGGGAGAGTAGAAAGGAAACTAGAGCCCAAGTATAATGATAAATTAGTAATTTTCTCCCGTAAGAAGCTTATGAATAGTAGTATGTGATTATAACCTAGTAATGTACCCAAAGTGCGTGATTTAGTGTCTATAATCTTAGCAGAAACAATATAATCATAAGAGATCAAAGAGATAAGAGGAAAGAGTATGACATATATAAGACATAACAACTTAACTACGTGGTTTTTGTAGTGATTCGCGAGGTTGTAATAGTGCCTCGTGAGATGAAGGACCACACTGAATTATGTTGGTTTGTTTGAAATAATGTCGCACGATAAATAAAAATACACAAAAGTTAGCAAGTGATACAATATAAAGGAGGATAGTCGCGCATTTGACAAAGAGAAGTGTGAAAGAATGTACTGATTTGTCCGTGATGGTCATGCAATGCCGTGGGACCAAGAGAAAATAGGGGATGTTCGCGACAGTCTTGAAAAATTCAAATATTCAAAATTCAAAGTATACTAAAGCCGAATCATGATGAATATTAAAAATGATGCCAAATCATGAAAAATCATATTTGTTCATGAAATGAACATGGTATATAAGTGGATTCAATTGCGAATTCATAGTACACTTATGGTATGAGGATGTCATTTAAAAAAATAAAAGGAAGAGAGCAAGAAGAGAGAAGTGGTTAATGAATACATATCAAGAGGATTAGAGAAGAAAGAGGAAGAAAAAACTCAAGTAGATTAGAATGTTAAGTTGTTGAAGAAGATTCAACAACGAGAAATGCATAAACAAAGTGTAAAACATGGGTATACTGAAACAAAAGGGAGAAGTGAAGAATTTTTAAAACCCCATCATTAGGTTGGAGAATCAATTACGGTGGGTGGATTTTTTGATTGCTTTGAGTTGGTGCTTGACATTGGGGATTGGTGTCTCCTATGAGTTGGTGCTCACAAATATTGTTGAGTTGGTGCTCAACCTTGGGGATTAGTGTCTCTTATGAGTTGATGCTCACAAATCAAGTTGAGTTGGTCTTCTTCTTTGGGGATTGGTGTCTCCAGTAGGTTGGTGCCTACAAATACTTGTAAAAAATATTTTTTGGTTGGATTTGGATAATATCTCCAAGAAATCTTCTCTCTGTGGTTTTTCTCTTGAAAGGGTTTCCACATAAATATTGTGTTGTGCAATTGTTGTATGTTGTGTAATTGTTGTAGATTATGAATATTAAAGTTTTAAATTATAAAATTTGGATAATATTGATTCACCCCCTCTCAGTATAAGTGTGTTTTCTACAATTGGTATCAGAGCGGGTTCCTTCTGAACAATCTAACCACTTTGGAAGGTAGATCTCAAAAGCACACATGGCAAGTCAAGAAGGTTTCTCCTCAAACAAGGCTCCATTGTTTGATGGAACCAATTATGCCTTTTGGAGTATAAGGATGCACACCTACCTAATGGCTATAGGGTTTGATATATGGAAATATGTTATTAATGGCTATACAATTCCAACAACCCCTCCAATAGATCAAGCTAGAAAGAAGGCAAGTGAAAAAATGCAAAATCTATGAATGTTATATTAAGTGGATTGTGTGAGGCAATTTTTTTCAAAGTGATGCATTATGGTTCAACAAATGAAATTTAGGATAAGCTCATAAATGTCTATGAAGGAGATAATAAAGTAAAGAAATAAAAACTTCAAGTACACAGAGGTTAGTTTGAAAGTTTGAAGATGACGGATGAAGAAACATTATAACTTACTTTCTCTACGTTGATGCAGTTTTCAATACTATTAGAGGACTTGGTGAAGAAATTAAGGATGAAACTATTGTGCAAAAGTGCTAAGATCTCTTCCTCTAGAGATTTTATGCCAAAGTTTCTACTATTAAAGAGTTGAAATACTTAACTATTCTAATAATGGATGAATTGCATGGGATTCTCACAACATATGAGATGAGAACTGAAAGTGATAAATCATCTAAGCAAGAAGCTACATTTAAAGCATCAAAAAAGTGAAAGGAAAGAAACTGAACCACATGATTGCTTCGAAATGAGTTAGATGAAGAAGAAGCTCACTTTGTTAGAAGGATGAAGAAAGGATCTGGAAAATATAAAGGTAAGTTACCATTCAAATGCTTTGATTATGGTGAAATAGGACATTATGCCAACAAATGCCCATATAAAAACAAGGATGATAAAGAAAAACAAAACTTGAAGGAAAGTAACATGTATTATCAATCCAAGAAGAATCATAAGCAAAAAAGATCTGAAAGTAAGAAGAATCTCTACAAGCACAAGAAGAACCTCTATACCAAGGAGGAAAGTAACTCATCTAAAGAAAGTGATGAAAGTGTCTCTGCTAGTGATAAAGATGAATCATTGCTCATGGATTTAGAAGTTAAGGAAAGAAAAGAAGAGATAGATTCAAAATATGATGAAGATACTGAATTTGAAGCTGAAGTAGATCTTGAAGGTGAACTCATTTCTGCCCTAGAAGAACTCAAGAGCCTAAGAAAGAAAAAATAAAAAATGAAAAAAATAATTTTAGAAACTAGAAGATGAGTATGGTGCCTTAAAATCAAAGTTGACACATGATCTTAAAGAGTCCAATAAAATCATTATTGATCTAAAGATTCAACTAGAAGAAATGAATAAGATGGATGAGGATGTGAAAATATAGTTGAAACAGAAAGAATAATATTGTGAAAAACTTGAAGGTGAAGTTATTTCCTTAAGAAAGGAACTTGAGAAATCAACTACCAAGTTGAAAAAATGTCTCAAGTTTGAAAAGAGCTCTGAATTTTTAGAAAACATCATCAATAATCAAATATCACCATTTATCAAAGTAAGTCTTGGGTACAATGAGAAGTCTGCAAAAGAAGATCCCAAAGAGTCTCCAAAGATGACAAGTCCTAGACATCAAGAAGCTATGCAGATGCACTTAAAAGTTCTACTAAAGATGAGAACCACAATAGGAAGAAACACATGACCCTCAACACTCAATCACTTCAAATGAAAGTCAAGAAGGAAAGAAAGTCATGTTCCACACAATACTCCTCCAAAGGGAAACCAAGATTCAATAAGAAGATCATTTCCTCCAAGGAAACATTACAATATCAGGTTTCAAAATTCCCACGGGGGGTTCACTTAGTAGAAGTGTAGTATAGCACGTGCGTTCGAAGGGTATTAAAGAATACCCTTAATTATAGTTTTTACCTCTAATTATTCAATTGATAATACCCCCTCCTGTTATATTATTAGAATGAAAATACCCCCTATTTTTTCCATGTACCTTACTTACCCATTTTTCAATTACAATTTTATTTACCCCTTTTTATTTCTACCCTAATATATTAAACAAAAAATATATCATATTTCTCACTCAATTTTTTTAATATGCATTTCCTCTTGAAAGATAGTTTGAAGCCATTGAATACCTATTACAAATCACCTTATAAATGTTAAGATTTAATCATTTATCAATAGTTCTTCAAATAATTAAGATGGTGAAATAATATCACTTGTGTTGAAAAACATACTCAATCCTAGTTTTCTACCATCTTATTATTTTTGGTTAAGAATCTCTTAATTGAGATTTATTTATTCAAAAGAGATTATAATTTAACTTTATGAACACACATTTTTACAATTTTAAGGTATTTACTTTTTAAAACTAGGGTTCAAATGTTTTAGTTTTATATTAAAATTAAACCTCCCTTTCCTTTGGCCCACCTCTCTAACCTACCCCCAATACCTGATTCAAAATATTAATAAATTAAACCCTTTCACCCCCTCATGTCTACCGGTATATTGACTTTAATTTTATTAATTTTAATTACCTCAATATGAACCCACGTGCTAGGATATTTCCTAGCTAATGAACCCCCTGTGAAAATTCATTTTATGGATATTGTTTTTTATGTAATCAGTTTGGTAACAAGGCAAATGTGATCGCATATCTCATGTAAGAAGTTTTGATAGGAAGAAAAATGCAAATTCATATATGTCCTCAAATAGAAATTACAACTCATTTGCACCTCTGATGAATTTTAACATTGAATGTTATAAGTGCCACAACTTTGGGCATAAAGCTCACTTTTGTAGAAGTTAGTTTATGGTTTTTTCTAGGTAGTCTAAGAATGAGGAAACCATAGAAAATCGAAAGTTGAATCAAAAAAAGTTTTGGAAGGTGAAACAAGAGAAATAAATAAACAAATAAAAATCCATGATTAATCAACATTTCATGCATAGAATGAAGAAAATCAGTGGTACATTGATAGTGGTTGCTCAAGCCATATGACTGGAGAAAAAGTAAGTTTCTTACTTGAAAAAAGTAAATGGAGGTACTTGTTAAATTTGGAGACAATGCTACTGCAATAATTTTAGGTAAAGGCGCCATTAGCTTAAACAATGGTAAATCAAAAATTGAAAATGTCTTATATGTTGAAGGAATAAAGCATAATATTTTAAGTGTGAGTCAAATGAGTGATAGAGGATACACAATAAAATTTTATTCGGAGGATGTGAAATCAGAAAGGAAATTATTGGGAAGGTTTTTTCGATACATGCAGGATAACAAATAATCTCTACATTCTTAGTGAGATTAAAGGTGAAAAGTGTTGCATGGGGAAAATTGATGAGAGTTAGTTGTGGCATAAGAGAATGGGTCATATGAACTTTGATAATCTAGTGAATATTAGTTCCAAACAAGTTGTTAGAGACATGCCAAAGATTACTAAACCAACAAATACCATTTGTAAACAATGTCAATTTGGAAAATAGATAAGAGCCTCATTCAAGACAAAGGAGTACTCAACCACAAGGTTATTGGAACTCATGCATACTAATCTCTATGGGCCTACAAGAACTCAAAACATGCAAGGTGAGAGGTATTTTATGTTATTTATTGATGATTTTCTATAATGACATGGGTTACTTTTCTAAGAGAAAAGTCTAAGCATTTGAAATATTTAAGGCATTCAAAGCATTGGTTGAAAATGAAACAGATTTGAAAATCAAGTGTTTAAGATATGATTGAGGAGGAGAATTCACTTCAAATGAATTCATAGAGTATTGTGAACGCCATGGAATAAAAAGACATTATTTAGCTATAAGAACTCCATAGAAAAATGGAGTTGTAAGAATAAAAATAGAACAATGCAAGAGATGGCTAGAACCATGCTAAATGAATCTAGAGTATCTAACAAATTTTGGAGAGAAAAAATTAACACAACAGTCTATATTCCAAATAGTGGATGATTCGAGTAAATAATAACAAGAAACCTTATGAACTTGGAAGGGAAGACCTCTGATAGTTAAACATTTCATAGTATTTAGAAGCAAATGTTATATCAAGAAAGATGATGAAGACTTGGGTAAGTTTGAATCTAGATTTGATGAAGGTATTTTCTTGGCTATTCCCAAATGAGCAAGGCCTATATATGTTACAATATGAGAACATTCAAAATTGTTGAAAGTGTAAATGTGAAGGTAGATGATATCAAATATAAAAAGAGAAGGATATAAGAAATTGATTATTTTGAAGAAGCCAACAAAGTGAAGATGAAGATGAAAAGGAAGAAGTTGAGATAAAGGAAACAAAAACACCATCCAAATCAGTCCAAAAGAATCATTCAAAATTAGATTATAGGTAAAAAATATTGGAGTACAAACCAGAAGAAGACTAGAAAATGCAAAGTGAACATGTAAATATGTCTCTATTGTCCAAAGTTGAGCCTAAAAGCTTTGTTGAAGCAAGAGAAGACAAACATTAGATTGGATCAATGGAAGAAGAACTTGATCGATAGAGAAGAATGAAACCTAGGAGCTTGTCCCAAGACCTAAGGATAAAAATGTGATTGACACCAAGTGGGTATTCAGAAACAAGTTGAATGAAGATGGGAAAGTAGTAAGAAACAAAACAAGGTTAGTATGTAAAGGCTATGCACAAGTTGAAGGTATTGATTTTGAAGAAAATTTTTCTCTTGTTGCACGTTTAGAAGCCATTAGGATGTTTTTGGCATTTGCTTGTTATAAGAACTTTAAAGTCTATCAAATGGATGTTAAATATTATTTTTTGAATGGGAATTTGGAAGAATAAGTTTACATTGAACAACCAAAAGGATTCATATTATCGATAATGAGGACTATGTATGCAAGTTGAAGAAATATATTTATGGATTGAAACAAGCCCCGGAGACTATACTCAAGATTGGAAAAGTATCAACAATAATAAGGGTTTAAGAAAGAAATTCTGATAACAAGAATATGTATATCAAAATTGATGGTGAGAATCAACTGATTGTTGTTGTTTATGTTGATGTCATCATTTTTGGAGGAAGTAAGGATAATATGTATAAGGAAATTTATGAGGAAATGCAAAAATAATTTGAAATGTCCATGTTTGGCGAGTTGTCATTTTTTCTTGGATTACAAATTTATCAATCGATAAAGGTATATTCATTTCACAAAAAATATATTAAGGAAATGTTGAAGAAATTTAGAATGGAAGACTACAATCCAGTAAGTACACCCATGATCACATGTTGTAAGTTGAGCAAGGATGATGAATCTCCTGAAGCAAATCGACTCTTTATAGATCAATGATTGGAATTTTGTTATATGTAACTACATCAAGACCAGATGTAATGCAAGCGGTAGGCATGGTAGCACATTTTCAAGTTGCTCCAAAAGAAACTCATGTGCAAGATGTCAAAATAATACTCAAATATCTAAAAGGTATGATGGATTATGGATTGTGGTATAAAAAAGGTGAGGATTTTTCTTTAACATATACATATGCAAATTAGGCAGGTTGTATAGATGACAAAAAAAAGTACAAGTGGTGGTGCTTTCTTTTTGGGAAACAATTTATTATATTGACGAGCAAGAATCGGGCTTCTGTTTCTCTATCTTGATTGAGGTAGAGTATATTGTTGCGGTATCATGTTGCACACAAGTTCTCTGGATGAAATAAACACTAAAGGATGTCAAGGTAGAATTTGATTCTCCAATTTCTATACTTTGTGACAATACTAGTGCAATAAATATCTCAAAGAATCCAGTTATGCATTCTAGAACAAAGCATATTCCCATTAAATATCATTTTCTGAGAGAACAAGTTGCATATCAACAAGTTAAGTTGGAATACATTGCCACAAAAGAATAGATTGCTGACATTTTTACAAAACCTCTTCCAAAGGAAACATTTGAATATCTCAGACAAAAGTTGGGAGTAGTATCCTTTTCAACAAGTCATTAAATGGAAACATATTTTCAGGGGGAGATTATGGTGAGAGTTTTTCCTTTTCCATTGATTTCAAAGGGGGAATTAAAAGATAGGAGAAGTCATACATCAAGGGGGATAAATAGGAGAGTTAAAGCCAAGGGAGCAATATATCAAAATGGAAGATGCTAAAAGATGGTTGGTGAAGATGGTTAGTTACCATCAATGACAAAGATGGCGATTGTTGGAAATACTTTCATTGATGTTAAAGGAATATTGATAAATATCTCTTAAGTTAGAAATATTGTCATTAATGCTTACAGAAGTGTGCCTCTTATGAAAAAGTTGTTTTAGTGTGATTTACGCATGCCATGCACTAGAGAAAATGTTTTTGTAGTGTTCCGTAGGTGTTTGTAGTGCTTCTCGGGTTGTGAAGTGTTCCACAGGCATTTTTAGTGTTTTGCGAGGTTGAGAAGTGTTATGTGGGTGTTTTTAGTGCTTCACGGGTGTTTGTAGTGCTTCGTGGGTTATAATAGTGCCTCGGGAGATGAAGGACCGATCAAGTATGTTGGTTTATTTGAAATAATGCCACACAATAAAGAAAAAGCCGCAAAAGTTAGCAAGTGATATGATATAAAGGAGGATAGAAGTGTAACAAAGAGAAGTGTGCAAGAATGTACATATTTTTCCGTGATGGTCATGTAATGTCATGGAACCAAGAGAAAACAAGGGATGTTCATGGTAGTCTTGAAAAATTCAAATATTCAAAATTCAAAGTATACTAAAGCCAACTCGTGATGAATATTAAAAAAGGATGCTAACTCATGAAAAGTCACTTCTGTTCATGAAATGGACATTGTATATAAGTGGATTCAATTACGAATTCATAGTGCACTTATGGTATGATGATGCCATTTTGAAAAGAAAAGGAAGAGAGCAACAAGAGAGAAGCGGTTAATGAAGACATATCAAAAGGATTAGAGAAGAAAGAAGAAGAGAAAACTCAAGCCATTTAGAATGTCAAGTTATTGAAGAAGATTGAAGAGTGAGAAGTACAAAAACAATGTGTAAAGCACGAGTGTACATAAACAAAAGAAAGAAATGAAGAGTTATCTATACACCATCATCGGGAAGAAACAACAATAGTGGGCGGATATTTTTTATTGCTGAGTTGGTGCTCGACATTGGGGATTGGTGTCTCCTGTGAGTTGGTGCTCATAAATTAAGCCGAGTTGGTACTTAGCTTTGGGGAATTGTGTCTCCAGTACGTTAGTGCTTTCAAAAATTTGTAAGAAAATTAATTTTGTCTCTTGATTTGGATAATAGCTCCAACCAGTCTTCTCTATGTGGTTTTCCTCCTAAAATGGTTTCCACATAAATACTATGTTGTGCAACTATTGCATGTTGCAAAATTGTTGTAGACTATGAACGTTAAAGTTTTAAATTAATAAGTTTTTGATAATATTGATTCACCCCCCCTCTCAGTAAAAGTGTGTTTTGTACAATCTCTAGTAAGGTGTATACATATGCCCCATCTGAAGCTCATCATGTGCCACCATGTTGTAACATAGGACAATATTTGGTAAATGAGCATGGTACCAAAATCAAAGGAAATAACTAGAACACAACTATTGAGAAGCTAAACATATAATGAAATATACTTAGATGTGCTTACCTTTCCAAAAAATTGAATGCATGTATGATCCTTCTTTTGGACTATGATGGGTGTAAGAGATACTCATGTTAACCTTAATGATATAAGTCTACAAAGAAAATTGTTTTGCAAATATACATAGATTAGTTTTAAAAGCAAGTAAAAATATCTCGAGGGGAAGGTTCTCGGACAAGTCTAGATAGTTTATTAAGGAGAGGTTAAAATAGGTTTGGATGACCCAAAAATATCTAAAGGTGCATAAAAGGTATATAAATTGTTCAAGAAAGTATGAGAAGGAAAAAAATGTAATAGGTTAAGAAAATGCAATGAAAGTAGACATATATTAGTCTAAAAATAAAGTTAAAAATGTAAAAATATCTTGAGGGGAAGGTGCTAGAATAAGTCCGGATAATAAAAGAGAGCCTAAAGTAGGTCTAGAAGATCCAACAAAGATAAAAGGTGCATAAATAGGTAAATGAATTGGTCTAGAAAGTTTGAGAAGGGAAAATAGACCTAATAGGTTAAGTTCAAATAACCTATACTAGAAATGCTAAATTAGGTTTGGGAAACCAAGAAAGGTATAAGGTGCATAGATGAGCAATTTAACCAGTTTAGTAGCCTAAAAAGGGGAGAAAATAAATTATAGGGTGTAAGGTGCTAAGATCGGTCACTAGATTGGGCGAGCTTTAACATTGTGTGCATTTACACAAAACTAGAATAAAAGACAACAAAAACCCTAGACTTATGGCTTGCAAGTTGTATAGCTTACCACTACATTGCAAGCATTTATATAAAAAATTAAGGAAAAATTGAATTTATAGTCAAAATTTTGTCTATGCAAACATACATGATGTTTATGCACAACCCACTGAGATATATCTAGAAGACTAGAAATTCCACATAGTTTTTCTCGACACCTATGATTATGCGGGCTTCATTGTTACTTGCATGTCACCATCCCCAAATTACTTTGGTTGGTATGAATGTGAGGGATGGTGTTTTTTCCATTTGTATGCCTATAATTCCAACAAATGAGGACCATTTTTATTGTTATGCAAATATAACTGTAGGCATCCATGATACACCTATTAGATTTCTTGGCGACCTAGGGAGTTTATGGGAGAGTTGAGTGGAGAGGTCATGATAGGATGACATAGATGTTATGAAATGTCTCATCTCTCACCTTTTCTTGAACCTATACAATTCACACTACTTTTAAAAGGCATCGTTCCTTTCGCAATTTCATCATGTGCAATCGCACCCATGCATCATAAAGCTACATATCTGTCATCTATATAGTCTTGGGATTTATACCCATAACGATCTCTTAAGATTTTTTTATATTTTTAAAGCATTTCAAATGGACGATTTCCATCATTTTATAACTATTTCTCATTTCCTCTCAATTGATCCATTTAAATTCACCTACTCCTCATGCCACTTGTTTTCTTGGAGAAGTGATAGATGGGGTCCACTCTCTCCACCAATAAAAAAATCCATACCAAACAGTGCTAAATATAAAAATTGTGATTGATGGAGGAGATAGACCCCACCACTTTATGTGTACTATGTAAGCTTTGTAAGTGACATTCATTTCTTCTTTCTATACAATAACCTACCCATTTAACTTTGCTACATAAAGTTAGTTTAAATATTTTTAATAATTAAATTTGAAGTGTAATCAACATAAATCCATTGTCTTCTCATTTCCTTAAAATTTATGAGATCCATATCTCGTTCCCACTTACACGTTACTCTGGACTTAAATAATTTGCAAGGCTTCATATATTCCTCTCACAAATCTAGTTCCTCATATGCATTTGCTTTTGAGTCAAGATAATATACTTTTCGACTTTGTTTCATTTATGGTATTCGCAAAAAACAACAAAATTTCTATTTACCCACTCTTTTATGCTAATGCACATGTTAAAAAAATTGCTATACTTGTGCCTATTTGCACTTATTGCTTATTTTCTTCTTGCTTTTCTCTATTAATGGTAGAGTTTAAGTTGACTACCAATCTACTAGATTTGTTAGAATGTTGCCTTGTAATTCTCACATTGTGTCATTATTGGTCATTTAATGAATCACATACGACCCTTTTCCATCATATTCACATTCTCCTTAGATGTGCTTTGAACCTATTTCATACTATAAGATTAATTAGCCTTCATAAAACTCATTCATTGGCAAGTTACGATCGTGCCATACTTTTGACCAAATTTTTGCACATCATGATTCTAATTTTCCCTCATCCTTGTTTCTTCCATCCATATTAGTTCCAACAATCAATTTTGCAAGGAATCCTTATTATCAAGTCTTACTACAATTACTATTTTTACATTGGGAATAATGCATTCCATGGGAATTATTGCTTATATTCCATACATCAATTAGAAATTTGGTATGCCATGTAGGTTACTTGTAATTTATCTTGTAAGACCACAAAACCATTGGAATGATATCTTCCAAGTTGTCTCTTTGCACATTACAAATCTTAATAAATGTACTTCATGTGAGGCCCCTACTTGGCAATTTTCTTACAGACGATTTATATGTAATACAAATTTTTGGTGTGATATCACGAACTCCTTTATCAGGTCTTGATGGTATTATTCACAAATTGTGTTCCCCAATTTCTAATTAGATTGTAAGAGCACCAAAACATGGTGATGATGTTTCCATACAAAAACTTTATAGCATGCTTGGCCACATAATTGGATGTCTTAACTACTTTGATCGATTTTGTAAAGTAATATATCACAATAATAACATATTGTGCATTTGTCCGCTTTAAGGGTGGATTGATTGGAACAACAAAATGAATACCCCGTTGTTCGGAGGGATGTGATATGAGAACTTGATTAAGAGGAATTTCATCCAACTAGATCAATTTCCCACATATTAGCATACATTGTAGTGCTTTGAAATGTGATGAAAATATTGAAACAATGTGGGTTATCATAACCATCTATGCAAAATATTCTTCACAAACATGTCTCTTGTGTAATTCTATCCAATGATTCCTCCATGGGATTCATTTAAGATAATTTCTCATTCATGTTGCAAAGCTACCCTTCTCAAAACATCTTTTCCCAATTTTTACAAAAATCATTCACAATTTAGTAAATGACAATGCTCGTGTGAACAACTATTTATTTTCCCTTTTGTATAGTGATCAAAAGTGTACCATGCAACAATTTTTTTTTAAAATATTGTAATTGCTCTGGGATGGTCATTACCGGAATAGATGTGAGTATGGTGAACCCTCTTGTATTTCTTACATATCCTTTAATGAAATTTATATATATCATGCATACCACGAAAGGAATGAAGCCCTAAGGGATTCACATGTGGTTTGAGACCAATAATAATTGTGGATTTTTTTGGTTCATTGTAACTCCATCACTACCAAATAATGTGCCCCAATATAACTCCAAATGGCAAAAAAATAGACATTTCTTCAAATTTAGTGTGATTAATAACTTGACAACTTTTTAGGACCAATCATAGCTTCGATAAGCATTCTTTAAGAAGAGATAAGACTTCCCAATAATCTAGATCCACTCTTAAATAAAAATGGATGAAATATTTAAATGTTGTTCCAACTCCACAAAAACCATAAGCGGGTGCATTCTTCAATCAAAAAGATATCTCCTTATAATTCTATTGTGAAAGTTGTTTTGTATTGGTCCTCTTTTTATATTATGTTCTAATGAGATTTGTAGAAACCATTCATGTAGGAGTATACTTCATGAATTATGAACACTTCTAATAATTCATCAATAAACATTAACATAAATGGATCATTCACACATGCATCATTGAAAATCCCAATCTTACCCATTTTATTCCTTTGCCTTGTCATAGGTCTCACCCAATCTTATCTCTAGATTAGTTAGATTAAAATTGCATCCACCATGTGGTCTATTTTGTTTTCAATTTGAACTTCATGTTGGGATTCATTCGGTATGGTTGCTTCTTTATCAATCTCACACATTTCTTCAACTATATAAGTGTAGATACGAAGTCGCACACTTTTTATTTACATTATGCCTCTAAGTATGTCAATATATGAATGATTCCTAAGCAAGAAAACTAGACATTACCAACACTTGTTTTGCTTTTGCATCGCTTTATCCTTTTAACACTCTTATCATTTACTTTTCTAAAATGGACACTTTACTTGTGAACATTGGACAACATGTGACCCAACTCTGTATTTTTGTTTTATCCTTCAAGCATCCCGGACACTACCACCCATTAGGGACATGAATGCCTAGACGCTATTGTCCCTTTGGGTGCTTATGTATTTTTCCTTCCTTTTCTCAAGTTTGAAATGTCACATCATTTGTTATCTTTTCTAAAGTCTCTTTTATCACTTTGGGTCGACCTTTTTATTTTAATGATGAAATTCAAACAAGGGAGTTATATACATAAATGAATTGCTCACTATTATTAGGGATTGGAAATTTTTGGCTCACGCTTACTATCTACTACTTGGGAAAAGAGAAACATTCAAGGAATGCATTTAGGCAACATTATTCACTGCATAAGAGGGGCTATTTTGAATTCCATCTCACACATTCATCTTGGGGAAAAGTAGTTGTAGCCCGTTATCTTGGTGTGATTGGCACAAGGGAAACCTAGCTTCAAGGGACACAATTCAATCACACACACACACACACACACACACACACACACACACACACACACACACACACACACACACACACACACACACACACACACACCAACTACGAAGAGTCTCAAATGTAGTGCAACGCTCGGTGTGAATCACATTTGGGTGACAATGAGGTTAGTCTAACTCAAGAATATGAATTATTTATTCCATCTAATGTTTGTTTGAGCCTTGTGCAGGTAGTTAGGGTTTGTTTTGCATGTTCAAGTGCGACACGTGAACCGTACATCAAAGTAGATGCGATAGAGAACAAAAGTAAAAATACAAGTTCATACTTTGAAAAGATCATAAGCGAGTTATTGCCAACACACTAACATCTAATTTAGACACCGATGCTCGAGAGGTCTTATCCTCATCCTGGGAGGTCCTATCCAAAGAGGTTCCGGATGCCAATTTCCCCAGAGACAGCATACACGGTTTAGATATGCCGATACTGAGCTAATTCATTCTTATTTCCCTATTATACACATTTGTTTGTTTCTTGCATGATATATCTTGCTTATTCTTTGTTGTATTCATTTGATCTCATCCCTCTGATTAAGATTTATTTTTGATAAATCGATAAGCTCCACTTGACTATTTTACTTTGATATCTATGCACACATACACATTAAAGTGTGGAAATATGTAAACACCTAATTTGTTATAAGACTAATTATTTGTTATAATTCTAGTGTATATGTGTGTTTATCGATTATCGGTCCATATTAGTCTCTTGTTGGCATGTGTTTCTTATTTTGTTCAAATTTTAACATGTTCTTGCTATTCTTCCCTTTTCTTTTGCATGTATTTCCTTAGTCTCTTGATTCCTCCTCCCTCCTCATATTTTCTCTCTCCTCCTTAGTTTCCCCCTTCTCCTATTTCCTTGGATTTTGAATTTTTAATAGACACATAGTACATTCTTTCTTAGTGACCAAAATTATACCATGGTTCTGATCCCCCTTTGATCCTTATTTTTGGGTCCCCGTGGTTTTTTCCCCTTCTTTTCATCAATTCCCATATGGTGTGTGTTGACATGTGCATCAATAAGATCCTAATTTGAATTCAAAAAAATCATACATGGTATATAGAAGGAAATTGAATGATGATTTGAAAAGCAAGGAATTCATCTATTAGAAAAGCATCTTCAAGCCAAAAGCATATTTTAAACATTTAGAGAATATCATAAAGCATTTACTTGTTGCATTAATTAGAGCATTGAAATTGATAAGGGTTGGGTCATTTGCATTGCATTGGATTGTTTGGTGATTTGAATCAAACACGATGTTTCCAAGATTGCACAAAATCTTAGGGGCTTGATAATAATGGAGGATAAAACATGTCCCAAATAACTCTCTCCATGTTTTACAAGTTTGTGAGGTTTTGCGATGCATTACACAGTTCCAAAGAAAAAGGGTAGTTTCTGAAGATGCTGGAGTAAAATTGAGAAAATATTTTGGAGCTTAGAAGTAGGTGTACATGGTCATCGATTTAGACCTCACATTTATTGACGATTGCTAGTGTTGGTGGAATATTCTATATGCATATTTTATTAAATTAACTTAGGATGATTATTATTCTAAAGTTACAGGTAGATAAATCCACCATAATACACATATCCTAGGCTTATGAATAGGACCATGAGCATTTAATGTCACCAATATACATATCCTAGGCTTATGAATAGGACCAATGAGCATTTAATGTCACCAATATTTAGTGTCACCACCAATAATAAATGCCACCTCTATATGGGTCGATCACATGCAACTTTTATATGGTCAACGAGAAAAGGGATGATATATATATCCCTCATGCTTTATTACACAATATAGACTTCATTTTCCATATTGTATTTTTCTACAAAGTATTTCATGTTCATTGAAGCAAGTCTAATGTAAAGAGATTTCCTAGTCTCTACTTGGTATTAGAGCTAGACTCATATATGTTGTGGATTTTTATACTTCCATCATTTTCAACCTTCTCACACACTTCTCCAATATCCTAACACATTTTTACACCCTATAATATTCCGTGTTTCAAGAAAACCATGTGGGGCTTTTAATTTGGGCCAAATTATATTTTGAGGGATTTTTGTGGGGTTTTTTTTTTACATTTTTTGAAACATCCCATTTTTATGCATTGCCTTGATAATGTTATCAAAAATACAAAAACATGGCAGTGAGTGTTGATTTTCCACTAGAAGAGAGCATATTTGTCCAGATAGAGAGTTGGGTCGAGGAGCCTTGAACTCGGGAGAGCTTGATCAACTTGAGAGCAAAGATCGATTACACAAGCAGTGCTCCAATTACAGTCCTATAACATCCACATGATTTTTTGTTACTATCATTCATAGATAAGCGTATGATCCTCTATTGGTTGATGGCTTACTATCTACCATCTACTATATATAGCTTTCCTTTTGTAAGGAAAACAAATATAGAAATTTCAAGAAAATATTTTTTCTTCAGACAATTATTTCGTAGTGTATTTCAAAAAAATGTGCACTCTAAGGAAGAATAAGGAAAGTAGGATTTTTGCCAACTTTTTGCATTTTTTTGTAGGTTGGAAATCTTAGCTTAAAAATTTTGAATTCTCAAGATCTTTCCAGAAAGTCCAAGTTTACAAAAAAATGATCGATGTTTGTTTGTGGTGTTTATTTTAAAGTGTGGAGGTATGTCGATGTGTCCCCTTAGGCATAGCCTAGGTTCACAACATTGTTTATTATCCCCTTGTGCACTAACCCTTAGTTGCATAAGTGACCACCCACTCCACCACAACGCACTCGTGCTAGTGATAGTTGTGCACACTCCCTTTTGCTAGATATTTTAAGCCCCAAGCCTTTTTTTGACCTCTAAGTACTCTAGAGGCAATAGCTTCTAATTCATGAAGGCTAGAAGTATGTTGTTTTTGTGGGAATTGTGGTTCCAACATGAAGACTTTGTTCTGAAACCTTACGGTCATTATGTTCCACTATTTTTCTCGAACAAACATTTTCCTTGTTGTAAGCTTGTAACATTTACTTTTCAATCACCTTAATGGACTCATAACTTTTGATTGACGAAGCTTGGGAATGATTTTTCCCTTGCTTATTTTTTCGATCTCTACGCATGGTGGGGCCAATTTCTAAATTTGATTGAGTATTTTCCCAAAAATTGTAGGTTCCATAGATTTTGTTGTACAATTCATGTTTTCTTGAACTTTAACGAGCCTTATCTTTTTATATGTGCATAGATTGACTTGTTATTTGTTTGAAAGTGCATGATTTTTCATGTTCATTGCGGTTGTGGATTGAGATTTGTTTTATTGTGTATTAGGATTGTATTTTCTACAAATTTTATAGAATTGTTTAATGTAAAACATTTGTAAACACATTATTTATAAAGTGCCACCTATTTCTATTGGGGATCATTTTTGCATCATTTGGTCCATAATATAAATTCTAGAGGGGTTGCGAGGAGCGATTAAAGTGCCACATGTTTCTTGATTTTGTTTTATTTCCTTGTGGGTTGTTTCATTTCCTTTCATTATGGTGGAATCTAAGATTTTTGAATTATCAAACCCCACATAATTATCATGCATGGACAATAATGAAGCAATTGTATCAATCTAAAGGATTATAGTCAATGTTCACATATACACCTCCAATATTTACAAAGGAATAGATTTTTTTGCTTATGCTAAGAAGCTAGATGAATCAATTGGTTTCTTTGGCCTACATATTTTAGACAATTTTTTGTTTTATATCATGGGGTGTGACACACTAAAAGACATGGGGAAAGTTTAAAGAATTGCTTAGCACGATCAATGAGTTCACAACATTACAACTAGATGCATAATTGTTTGCCCTGATGCCAAGTGACTTTCCATCCATTAAGGATTTTCTTTCCAAATTTAAGTCGATACTCTCACAATTGAAATCCTGTGGTTAGACTAAATATGATAAAGAGTGCAATTTTTTTATTTTGTCAAAATTAAAGGGCCTAATTCAAGTATTTTCATCTACCTTTTATTTCATCATGGATGCCTTGAATGATAAATTTAAGATGCCTTATTTTGAGATATTTTGTTAACATCTCACTAGGAAACAAGTTGAGTAACTTGAAGGCATCCCTAGTTCCAAGGCATTAGTAGTCAATTCACCTATAAGTAAAGGCAAGCCCAAAAAAACGTCTAAGCCCGTTGATAAGTCAAAATCCATTTAGTCTTCCTAAAAACTACTCTTAAGTATATTTCCTACTTTTGAGTTAAACAAGTCTTCCTCTAAGTCCAAGAAAAAAATCTAGCGAGCCTTGTACCTTTTATGACAAGATAGGGCATTCAAAATCTATGTGTAGGAAGAAAATGGAAGCATTAGAGGAAGCAATAAAACAACAAAAGACTATTGTCTCTTCTCCTTCTTCTTCTTGTTCAAAAGGAAAAAGAAAGCATTTTTTTCTGATCATTGATCACATATGTAGACATTTGGATACTAAATTCGAGTGTTTTGCATCATATAACACATCTACATGAGCTTCTCACTTCTTAAGCACAAATAACAACACTTCACATATTCTGGTTTAGGATTCTTCACAAATAGATGTTTTGGGTTTAGGTAGTATTGAGTTGTAAGATGGGGTGCATCGATATTGTGTTCCTAGTTCCTAATATTTCTAATAATGTTCTTTCCATATATAAAAAAATTGAGTTTGCAAATGGTAAGATTGTGGAATTTTAATCTCATGATGTTGTGATTAGAGACTTGTAGAATCTCGAAGTTGTGATTGTTTCGGTGTTGTCGATTGTGGTTCATACTTGTATGTTTTTAAGAGATTGATTCTTCTTAAAGATTGTTCATTATTTCTCATGTTGATATTTGAGCAAGTTATGGCATAAAATATGGGGCACATGAACTACATATATTTATAACAATCGAGTTTACAAAAATTAGTTTTGGTCATCCTAAGGTATCTTTTTCGAATAGTGTTTATTGAGATTTTTTTCTCAGAAAACATTATCAAAACCCTTTTCCCAAAGGGAAAGCTTCAGGAGTTAAGGCTCTCCTTGAGTTGGTGCATAGTGACCTCATATCATTTCTCACTCCTCCTTTTTGAGGGGCTAAGTATGCACTCACTTTCATAGATAACTTTTCATGTCACATATGGGTGTACTTTCTCAAGTACAAGAGTGAGGTCTTTGAGCACTTCAAGGCCTTCAAGGCATTTGTTGAGAAAAAACCCTCATTTATATCAAGAAGATACACACAAATAATGGCGTTAGTATGTGAATAAGACATATCAACACTTTTGTACTAAGTGTAGTATTCAACATCAACACACAATACCCTACACAACTCAACATAATGGTGTTCTTTGAGAGGAAGAAGACGACTTTGAGAGAGATGACAAATTGTAGGATACAATACAAGAACATGACACTTGAGTATTAGGTAGATGTAGTCAATTGTGCCAAATACATTCATAACTACATGCCCCACAAAGCGGTGCAAATTTTGACACCCGACCAAGCTTGGTCCCATGACAAGTTTGATGTTTCTTTATTACAAGTATTTGGTAGCAAGTCTTGAGAATTTATTTCTAATGACATGTGCAAACACATGAAGAAGATGAGCTAATTTCTCATTTTTGTTAGCTACTTTGAGGATGTGAAAGCTTATTGCTTATTTGACATAGTCACTCAAGATGTTCTATTTCAACAGGATGTCCAGTTGACAAGTGCTTCACCACCATGGAGCATACATCTACAACTTCTCTTTATCTCACTCATCCTCAATATCTTGAGAATTCTTTACTCATCAATGATGATGTTGTTAATATTGATCCTACACACGCCATCTCTCTCGCATACGCCTTTTCCCAAGTGGGTTCACACTACTCAACACGAGGTTGGTTATTTTACAATGGATCCCATTGACACTCATACAAGTTCATGAATAGGCGGGGTTAGTATTATAAACCACGCTCTTTCAAAATATCCAAAATAGTTTTTAGATGCAACACATATATCATAATGGGATATATTGATGGTAGAGTAGTATTCTTCCTTGATGAAGAATACCACTTAGTATTTGATTTCTCTTCCTAAATGACAAAAATTTGGTTTGTTGTAAGTTCGTCTATAAGACCAAATATGTAGTTGAAGGTTATATTGACAATTCTGACAAGGCACATGTTGTTGCCAAGGGTTTTAAATAGGTTGCGAAGAATTGATTGCTCTGAGGCCTTTTCCCATGCTTTGCCAAGATGGACTTTATTTGCTTAGTGCTTTATATTGCATCACATGGGTGGTCAATGCATCAAATGGATGTGAAGAGTGATTTTTTACACAATGATCTTCATGAGGAAATTTATATGGAGCAACTCTAAGTATTTGTACGTGATTGTTCACTTGTATATAGGCTTAGCCATTCACTCTATAGTCTCGAAACAAGCTCACATAGCTTGGTGTGAGAAGATGGATAGTTTATGTTTGCTTTTGGTTTTACACATCGCCACCCTATAATTTATATTTAGAGCGATGGGGATGGGATTTTAATACTTATCCTTTATGTTGACGACTTGATCTGTAAAGGCGATTCCCCTTCCATGAATTATGATGTAAAATAAAGTTTGATGGAGCAATTTAACACGACAAACTTGGGTTTTGTGCACTACCTTCTTAGGCTACATATCTTCCAATCTTATGATGTGATCTCTATTTTTCAGCAAAAGTATTCTCATAATGTGTTTCATTACCTTTGCATGCTTGATTACAAGCTTTCCGACACCTTTTCAATTAGGGGTTACATTGTTAGAAGTTGCACTTCAACCGGTGTTGATGCTACTTTGTATCGAGAAGTTGGTAGGAAGCCTTTTGTACTTGAGACACAACCATCGTGACATTTCCTTTTTGGTAGGCCTTGTCTCCCATTTCTCCCAAGATTCTCATGAGATTAATTGGAAGGAAACAAAGTGTATTCTAAGGTACATTCACGACTCTTTGAACTTTGGTCTACAGCTTCACATTTAGAGCTTATTTTCGAGATCTTGGGCTTCACTTTGACTCAAATTGGGCCAATGATGTTGATGATTAGGATTCCACTTTTGGATTAAATCTATCACCTTGGTTCATGTCCAATTGCTTGGTTGTGTAAGAATCAATAAATTATTGCATTATCATCCACATAGGCAAAGTATTAAAATGATGTTCCAGTAGGTAGGAGGCTCTGTGGCTTCACCGATTGCCAACAAATTTTGAATTACTACAAGCTCAACCCACTACTCTTGATTGTAACAACCAAAGTACCATTCACATTTCTTAACTCAATGGATCATCAACATTAAAAACACATTGATATCCACATGCACTTCATTTGGCAACTCATCCGGGATGGTGTCCTTAGCTTGGAGTATATGCCTATAAAGAAGCAAGTCACCTACAACTTCACAAAGCCTTTGGCATCTCCTCATTATCTTCATCTATGATCAATACTTGAGGTGAAGGAAGTTTTCCTTGACAAGGAGGAGGGGCTGGGAGGGTAGGAAGGCACATGAGGTTCATCATGAATCATTTCCTTCATTGTTCGGATTGTACATAGGTCCTTGACCATGCATAGTTTCCTAGACCCATTTTCAAAGGATCCTAAGCCTCTTTTTTTTAACCAAAGTTACACCTTGGTGTGGTGTTGTCCAATATTTTATATGCACCTTTTATTAAGTTGGAATAGTTAGTACATTCTAAAGTTAAAATAGAAAAGTGCACCATAATACATATCTCCTTTGCTTAGAATAGGAAAAGTGAGCATTGATGCCACCAAAATTTAATGTCACCACAATAATAAATGCCACCTTTATATGGGCCAATCACATGTGCCTATTATGTGGGCAATAAGAAAATGAAAGATATCTCTTGTTAATACTATATACACCCCTCACCTCTTTGTATATCATAATACAATATGTAATGTTTTCTTAAGCAATATAGACTTAATTCTCTATCTTTTATTTGTTTTGCAGAGTGTCTCATGTTTATTGAAGTGACTCCCTTGTGAAGAGATTTCCCTATCTCTACAATTAGAAACTTATTATGGTTCTAGTAGAAGGCTATGGTGATGGTATGAAGGATACATTTCTAGTTTGACTATTCTATTTATGCTCAATTTTCTAGGTTTACTTTGCCTCATTCTTTGGCGATGCATTGTATTATTTAAATGTATTTCTTTGTGTAATTAGGTCTAATTTTATCGCATTAAATATATTTAAATATTTTTTGCTAGAGAGAAACGATTGGGGATCGAACACAGGGACTAAGAGTAGAGCACACAATGTGGACCAACTCTAACAAATCACCCACAACCCTTAGGAAAATCTAGGGCACAAACAAGGCCTAGTTTTAGGCGTCTTTATTACACGTGTTTACAGTGAGATTTGAACTCAAAACCTCAAACTTGTCAATTTCCTTATTTGCCAATACATCACAACCCCTTGACGAATATATTTAAATATGCTTCTAATGTAATGGTGTTAATCTATTCAAATATGAGGGTAAGTGCACGAAGTTGGTGGACAATTCCGTGGACATAAAAACCCGAAATAAAGGTACCGCGATCGCGAATGGTTTTAAAACCGCCGAAATAAAGGTACGCGAGGTTTAAAACCTAAAAACCGCGATCGCGGTTATTGAATTCTAGGTTCGGTAATTACCGAACCTAGTTCCGCGATCGCGGTTTATAACCGCGAGCGCGGTTATAAACCGCGATCGCGGAACTCTGAGACAAAATTTAACAGTCCCGCGACTCGTTATTTTCCTAATTTTCAATTCAAACCGCGACTTTTCCTAAACGTTTTTCACTCGCACTTTCAATACTATCTCAAAATTGCTCATCGGACTTCTGGATAGCGATAGATTCAACCATGCCGCCAAGACGAGGAGGTAAGTCCCCGATTGTAATCATTTTTTTGCATTTTAGGTTGTTTTTTTTGCATTTTAGGTTTTTTTTGGCATTTTCATGGGTTTTGTGAATTGTTTGTTTATGTATACAATTTTATTGTTTTATCAGTTGGTCGGCAAGCTCGGGCTCATGCAAACCGTCAAAACATTCCTCAAAACCCACCGAACATTCCTCAAAACCCTCCGAACATTCCTCAAAACCCTCCTCCAAACATAGATCCGCCCCCTGTGGCTCCTTCTGTCCCCACTGAGCCAACAGGAACGCAAGATAATATCATTGGAAGAATCCAAGAAAATAAAATTGTCATTGAGAACCTAATTCAAACTATAAGACAAAACCATGCTACAAATCCATCCCACATGACTTTAGCCAATACATTGCAAACATTGATTGGCGAAGTCGAGTCTGCAACCAACCAAATACATAGATGGAACACCTTTAGAAGTGACTGTAGGCGGTGGTATGCGGATAAACTATCTCATGCGGCCGTCAAAGACAAAAAAATTGGAAAAGACCTAATTTGTGCATTATTTACCGACCCTAGAACCAATGCCCCCCCTGCAGTTACTTGCAAACGGTTCCCAATCCATTGGTGCCATGATGATAGAATCAAAAACAATTTTTGGGACCGATGGTGGATGGTTTTTGATTATCCACCATGCAACAACAATGAGGTTCCTCTTTATTTTTTGAAGAAATTATATTGTGAGTTTGTGCTCAATGAGGTCCCGAATTATTTTGACTTTTCAGACTTTTTTGGTCGAGGAGGTGGCTCTGCACAGGAGCAGACTGGTGCACGCGTAGGTCAGCCTAGGATCCCCCATGCCCCAAAACCCCCATTGCCTTCAGTTATCCCTCCTACAGTGAAGGAGGTTGTGGAGATTGATACATTGCATGCATTGAGGGAGCTCACTGACACTCTCACCCAGCATAGCACCCAGATTGCATCCGGTGATGTTGGTGGAGGTGCCAGTTCTAGTGCACCACACCACTGTGGATCATGTGGTGCCGTATGCACTGCAGGCGAGACATCATTTGCTGGTTCACAGGATTTTTTTCTATAGATGAGATGCTGGGGAATGTTTTTGGAACTGGAGCCACTGATATTGGTCTTTCACAGGTAAATTTTAAATAAATTTAAATAATATATATATGTACAATAGTTTAATTCACATGTTTGAGATATTAATATATATATGATTGTACTTCATGTACATACATGTAAAAAACTAATTTTTTATTTTATTTTAAATAGCAAGAGCCGGTGAAGGAAACATCCGGTGTTGACATGCTAGCTACTGCGGTTGGGCGTGTTTCAAACGTAAGTTTCAAGTTGTACAAACTTACATTTTTAATAAATCATTTAATTGCACTAGATTATTATTATAATTTGTTTCACGTGTATGTTGCACATGTATTAATATTTTTCTCTTTTATACACAGGAGCCTGGCGGGTCATCATCTGCTCAGGGAACTGAAGCTATTGGCATGCCTCCCGTGAGTTTTACGCAGGTTAGTTACAAATCTCTTTAATGAATGATAAGAGTGATGAAGAAATGTAAAAAAGGTTAAATCCTCTCGTACCCTTTATCTAAAAAAATCTATGCGTCCTTTCCATATGATTATAAGTTTTATATGGATTGGTGTACTGAGATTTAAGAATTTACAACATCATTGTACCCTTAATAGACAACTCCTCCAATTTATGACAACTCCTGCGAACCCTAACTCCACCACTCATATGAACCCTAATAGATTTGGAGGCGGCGGACATATATATGTGCACACGTAGGGTTGTGTGAAATTACGTGATGGAGGTGTCCTTTCATTTTAGAAACTACATCCCCCTCTGCAGAACATGTAGACCCCTAAGGGTTTGTTTCTAGAAATATTCTTGGGCACTGGGTGTGGGGCTTCAGTTGCTCAAACTGCAGGTGGCAATGGAGCCATTGTTGGGGTTGGATCTGACACTACTGGCACCAATGTTGCCAAGAACTTGCAAGGAGGAATGGAAAATCCTGTTATCTTTGTTGGGGACACTAATAACCCATTGGGAGGTTGAGTGAATCCTAACATCTTTGTTAGGGGTGCAAACACTAGGTTTTCTCCTTGTTGATAGCTTGAAACTCCTGCTACAACTAAAGCTTTAGTCAATCACTCATTTAATGAGGTTTTGTAAAAGAAGACATAGATCAAAACCATGAGGCCTACTAAGAGAAACCCAAGTGTAACCTTTGGCGATGAAGTCCTCGAAATATATTCATTTTACCAAGATCATGCCTTGATCTGTAGATTCACTCATCTTTAGCCTAGCCTCCCTATCCTCCATGATTAGATCTCCAAGAATTGGTTCCCGCTTCTAGCGGGTAAGTTAGACCTCTACCCCTATGCTAAGGGAATTTTTATTATTTTTTCCCCTCTATAGCTGACAAGGACAAAATTTCTAAACAACTTTGGGTTTTCCAACAAAGGTACCTTATCTTAAAACCATGGTTCACATCATTCAACCCTCTCACTGAATCTTTATCACACAAACCAATCTAGATCAAATTACCCCACTTACCCCTATAATTTTAGGACCATAGTTGTCTGATATCCATAGGAAATACCTTGGGAAACATCATTAACGTCGAATCCCAAACCTATGATTTCACACATACAATGTATATGCAAGAATCCTAGTTGAGATTGATACTTCAAAGAATCTTCCAACCCACCTTAATCTTAAAGTGCAAAATCAAACTTGCACTCATCCTCTGGACTATAAGGGCCTACAGGTTTCAGATGTAGGAGATGTATTTTTTTGGGGCATTCTGCTCCTGATTGTGAGATGGTAAAACATTAAAAAAGAGAATAATAATTGGTGGATAAATGCCCTCCCTAAACATATCGTATTTAAATCTAAGTAAATCCCTAATTCAAACACTAAGGAGGAAGACATGGTCAAATCTTTCCTAGCAACCCCTTTGAGAGAGATCACAGATCATGTAAACAAGGGGTTATCCGTGGGTGAAACATAGAGGACCGGAAACACTAAATCAAAACCGCATGTAGCGGCAAAGGAGAATGTTCCTCCTCATTCTCCTTGTTCAAGCAACACATATCAGTCGATCACAGATTTTGAAGTTGTTATTCCTGTACAAAAAGCTCCCAATGTGACCAATGTCTCACTCTATATCCACTTCGCTTCTACTAGATAACGAGTATTCTCCATCCCAACCTTTGGACACAAATACATATGAAGATAGATGGCCTCCGTGCTAACATTTATAGATCCTATGTATTTAGCCTAAATAGAAGATAAAATTTAATAATGTATTTTTATTCTTTCTTGAGTAACTAAATATTGATTTGTACATGTTTTTTGTATAGCTCTTAAGTAGATTTTAATAAATTGATTTGTACATGTTTTTTGTATAGCTTATGACTGCTACAGAGACTCCTCCACATATGCAGACTGTGGAGGCTGCTGTAGATACCGCCATAGCATCTGCAAATCCACTAACCGAGGTACACAATTTTTTAAATTTGTTAAATTTTGGAGGTTCATTATTTCTTATTAAACTTAAATCTACAATATCAAATTTTGTAGGTATATATATGAGTGTGAAATATTTAATTTGAAAATTAATTATTTGTATGTAGCTTACCCCTCGTGAGTCTATTGTTGTCCCTGCGAAGCGTCAACAACAAATCGATAGGGATCATGACATTGCGGTAAGATTGCACATGCATTTTAACTAAATTGTACAAGTTTCTAAATTTTGAAGGTATTTTAAAATTTTGGGTGTTAAAAACTTGTTGTTTATGAATGTGCAGGTTAGGTTGCAGGCATGCTTGGAGACACCTAGGACCACACGGATGAAATCCGTAGTGGCATCTCCCTCCACTACATCCCCAGGTCGTGGACGTGCTACTTCTAGCAGGGCGAAGAGAGGGAAGATGTTTCATGAGTAGATTTATAGTCCACTTGGATGCCACATATATGTGGTCATGAGTACATCTATTCACAGTCCATTGTATATATATCTAGCCTTTTGCGACCGCATGTGGTCCCATATGTACATTATGGCACGTGCTTAGTTCGAGATCTGTATACATACATTATGAACTTATACATGTACATATATATTTTCAGAGACGTGCGCGTCTGGAGCACACTTTATTTGATTCTTATATATATATATATCCATGTGTGTTGGTTAAATAAGGCTATAAATTTGGTTATTTTGGTATTATTGCTAACTCTGAGAAAGTGGGTTTTGATCTTTGTTCGGTGGATTTAGTGTATTACTTCTAGTTATGGATTTAGTGGAGAAAGTAATGAAATGGCGGACTTAGAATTTGGGAGTGAGAAAGATGGATATTTTTTGTAGGTTGATTACTTTTTATTTTTCTCATTATTTTTCTCTAGTTTTTTATTTTGTTTAAATAAGTTAATTTTTTGGAAAACTCAAAACTATACTTAGCCATTTAAAACTTTAAACTAATCTGGAATAAGTTGTATTCTTAAATTATGTATCTTCTACCTTCAATGATGATGTGGATCTGTGAACTGTCTTCTTGAATACATGTAGATTATGATTCTATATGCACACTTTGTCATCTTCTAAGTAGTTTTGAGTTTCTTGACTATTATGAATAAGAGGTTTTTCTTAATGATTTTATTTCATTTAAGAAACTATATCTCTAGCAACATGAACTCTTTTTGTACATGCATAACTATTTCATCTTTCTCTCAATCTGTGATTTCCTTGTAAGAGCTATGGTATTTAGATAATTTTGTACCTATTGTACACTTGTAATCTATATTTTAAAGAGATTCATTCCTTGTTGTATTTAATTTTTAATTCAGACCTTTAAAGGCCTCTTCACAAATTTCTTCTCATATATTGTGTACTTATTCTTCATGACTTCAAAAAATCATGGAAATTGGTTCTCCTCTTTAGTGTTTTTCTAACTTGCTTTGCATCTTACTCATTTAACCATGATTATCATACAAGTGCTGCATATGATACACTCTTTGTATAGAAATTTTCCTTACATTTAATAAATTATAACCTTATGGATGCAATGTATTTTATTCTATTGAAGTTTGTTTATGTTCTTTCTACTTTTTCAAAGCTTATTCTATCTCCTTCTTGCAATATTTTGCAAATTTTTAGACTTAATCATATTGAAATATCACTGGAAAACTTTTCTTATAAATTTTTTAATCTTTGAAGCTTGACAAGTTCTTAGAGCTAAAATTTTAAACATATGCTTTCAATTTTATTTCATTAGTCTTGACAGATATCTTAGTTTGTACTTTGATCATTTAGCTTTGATTATAAGTTGGAATGTCGCCCCTTTTAATACAATCTACTTCCTTTGCAATCTATAATGGATGATGGACCTTATTGTACTCTATTTTTATTCTTACGTAATTATTTCCTTAAATGTGACAATTTATATGAGTCATTTGTCACATTCGATAAAATATGACATTAGATCATCCTTTGAGCTTGTAAATTGTATTGTTATCAATATGATATAACTTTAGTTGATCAACATAGGAAGTATTCGTCGGGAGACCAAAATATCGTTGAAATTCGTCGGGTGACTACTCGGACTCCGTGGCACCTAGAGAGGCCTCGTCTGATCCAACACCTCGGCATACGGACCCTCTACAATAGCCTCTCTCATTTTTTTCCTTCTCATTTCGGTGCTCTCGCTGTCCTAATGTTTGCAAACGCGCGAAATAGTGCAGTTGGAGCCAGTGTAAGGTTGCCAAACGCTGTATTTTGCAAACGGTGGGCCGTGGCACCGAACCGCCTGCGCCGGCACGTCCGGGTGGCCAGGTGAATGCTAGAGGAGGCGGTGTTTCGGTGCGCGAAAGGGTCGTTGATTCCGGGCTACTTCGTTCGGGCTTAGTCCCTTAAGAGCCCTGAGACCAAAATATCGTTGAAATTCGTCGGGTGACTACTCGGACTCCGTGGCACCTAGAGAGGCCTCGTCTGATCCGACACCTCGGCATACGGACCCTCTACAATAGCCTCTCTCATTTTTTTCCTTCTCATTTCGGTGCTCTCGCTGTCCTAATGTTTGCAAACGCGCGAAATAGTGCAGTTGGAGCCAGTGTAAGGTTGCCAAACGCTGTATTTTGCAAACGGTGGGCCGTGGCACCTTTGACCGCTTTGCGCCGCACGTCCGGTGGCCGGAGTGAACGCTAGAGGAGGCTATGTTTGGTGCGCGAAAGGGTCGTTGATTCCGGGCTACTTCGTTCGGGCTTAGTCCCTTAAGAGCCCTGAGACCAAAATATCGTTGAAATTCGTCGGGTGACTACTCGGACTCCGTGGCACCTAGAGAGGCCTCGTCTGATCCGACACCTCGGCATACGGACCCTCTACAATAGCCTCTCTCATTTTTTTCCTTCTCATTTCGGTGCTCTCGCTGTCCTAATGTTTGCAAACGCGCGAAATAGTGCAGTTGGAGCCAGTGTAAGGTTGCCAAACGCTGTATTTTGCAAACGGTGGGCCGTGGCACCGAACCGCCTGTGCCGGCACGTCCGGGTGGCCAGGTGAACGCTAGAGGAGGCGGTGTTTCGGTGCGCGAAAGGGTCGTTGATTCCGGGCTACTTCGTTCGGGCTTAGTCCCTTAAGAGCCCTGAGACCAAAATATCGTTCAAATTCGTCGGGTGACTACTCGGACTCCGTGGCACCTAGAGAGGCCTCGTCTGATCCGACACCTCGGCATACGAACCCTCTACAATAGTGCAGTTGGAGCCAGTTTAAGGTTGTCAAACGCTGTATTTTGCAAACGGTGGGCCGTGGCACCGAACCGCCTGCGCCGGCACGTCCCTTAAGAGCCCTGAGACCAAAATATCGTTCAAATTCGACGGGTGACTACTCGGACTCCGTGGCACCTAGAGGAGTCGTTTTCAAAATTTACAACTTTTTCAAAATTTACAACTTTTTCAAAATTTACAACATTTTCAAAATTTACAACTTTTTCAAAATTTGCAACTTTTTCAAAATTTACAACATTTTCAAAATTTACAAACTTGACTTTTCAAAATTTACAAATTTTTCAAACAATGTTCAAGCTTCTCTTAGCTTCGAGAATTTAAAATTCTCTACTAACGATACCAACCACGTGAAGGTGGAAGCTTTTCTGGCACCACTAACCTAAACATAAAATTGTTAGTCAAAGAAATTTAAGTTTCAAATCAAAACCATATACTAGATCTTTAAACTAAAAAAATAATATATATATATACGCTATATAAATTGAAACTTGAAATTAAATATATACCAGACATGTGAGCATTGTAAATTCATTCCAATGAACCATCAGGATCGGATCTACTCTGAATAGCAGACAAGATTGCTTCATGATCTGACTCTCGAACCTTCCAAAGAATCTTGTTATTAGGTCTTCCTCGATATCTATACAACTGAATATTTGTCGCTAGAACTAGATGTGAATATAAGAGTATTTTCCTGTGTGTCTCAAAGTCTTCAAACACCCAAACAGAGGAGTTTTTTAATGGATACCGTCGAAGCCAAGTTCCAGTAACTACCACTGACCCTGTAGGATACTCAATCTCTTCGCCATCTATAATAGGAGAAGTCAACTTCTTTCTTTCCTCGATGCAACGACATAAGAAATAGTCTGTTCCTTCTTCATTGTCTTCTGTCGCAATTACTGCAAACACATGTCCTACAAAAAAATAACCAAGGTTGAAAAACTCAAATTTAAATTACATATTAAAATTTCAATGGACATAACTCAATACAAAAATTAAATAAATAACTGGATAAATACCTTGTCGCACCAAAATTGAAATTTCGTCAAAGTCCTTGGATGTTGTAACTTCATCTGCAGAAACAAGTTGTAGTGCTTGTGGAGGTTGATAACTAGGAAGCGGAGTTAGAGGCCTACAAATCCATCCTTCCACCCATTCTTGTGAATCACACTCAGCAGTGACAAATTCGATACAAGATGCACAAAAACATGTCAACTTTCTTGTCCATACGGCCCACGAAGTAGCGTCTGAGCTACAAAATGAGTGCATATCACTGGACCCAGTGAGTGTCATACAATCCTCGTAGTTAGCAATATGTTTTTCCTCTATCAACCAAAAATATCTGCAAACTGTGGAATTTTCTTGAGAACCTCGGGTCATGTTGTCAGTACACCATTCCACTATGCTCTTTGCATCTTTTAATTTAGCACCATCTTTGTACTTCAACTCTTCTCTTGCAAGAGCTCTTTTCACACATGCCCCTGCACCGTCATGCTCTCCTTTTCCATGTCCAGCCTCATTGAAACTCCAAATATGTTGCACACCCATCTTGACATGCATTCTGCTCATCCAATAAAACATTCGTGCATTCTTAAACTGAGACGTGCAATTATCTGACCATATATAATGTTGTTTGAAGTGGATGTCCCTATCAGACAAGTTTTCATAAAATAACTGGAAACACCCTTGCACAAATTCAGTAGAATGAGTACGATCATCACTGATATAAAAGTGGTACTCTCTTAAAATTTTTCGATCATTCTCTCTTCGTCGGAGAATGTAGAAATGCTATATGCACAAAAATGGCAACTTGTACTGAGTTGTAATATTGCGATTGAACCTCCATTTGTGGTTGCAATGTGTAATTCTCTGCAAAATCGACCACTGAAACAATAGTACCAATAGGAAATGTGTCTTTGCATAGCTGGAATTGTTCATCCAACCATCGAGCTCTATGTGTATGCCTCGCATACTCATAAACAAGTTCATCCTTAAATTTTCTCATAAATTGAAAAATGGGCATTTGTTCTGTAACTAGCTCACACCGTTTCGATTCTTTTCCATCTTTCAACTGGTATGCAACTGATTTATATTTATCAAATTCAACTAAATTATGTCCTATTGTACCTTCCATTTGCTCATGGATGCAACTTTCCAATTTAGGTAATCCGCCGCATGTACTACAACTTTCATCTAAACAATCCTGACTATAAAAAAATTGTCCAACTTCTTTTTCACAAAATATAGTAGGAATGAAATCCCTAGAAGATATTGGTGGAACTTGAACACCACATTCAGATAACATAGTTTCAGAATGAAAAATGGAACGAATACGTAAAAATTTAGCATAATGCATTGCAAATTCAACATGTTGCCTACAACAACAAGTGGTGCGAGCATGGTTGATTTTCACATAGAATGGTTTCAACATTTCAAAAAAACGTTGACTAATTTTAATTTCCAGATTCTCTTGTTCAAACTTACGAAAAAATTGAGTTTGAGTCATATCTAAGAAATGCTTTGGATGTGGTTCACGATTAGTAGAACCAACTCTCCGTTTTATAACATCTCTTGTATTAGGTGAAACTCTAGTGTTATCATGCCAAAATTTAATAACAACTTCTCTTATAGCATTAGAATTATTTTTGTCCTTACGCGGTGCTCTAGCAGAAAATGCCCAAAAATCGACATTATTGAGTGACTGAAGGATATTACGTCTTTCAATTGCTTTCATTAGAGTTTTTCGATTAACTTGCAACATTCGACTTGTTTGCGTAATCAAACGTTGTTTTTTAATTGATTCACTTACAACACTAGTAGCAAGTACACGACGCACAATATTACTATCCCTAGTGCGTCTCTTTACACCAACAGTGTGATATGCATCATGAAGGTTTTCAACAATTGTAGAGGTTTGACCACGTATGTTAGATGTCATCAATCCTAAGGTGTTTAATGTAGGTCTCATTTTAATCAATTTCATCAAACTAACCAACAACTGACATCTTTGGGAATCATTTAAAATTTCAAAATGATTATCCCAAATTTCACTAGCTTTTCTTCTGATTTGTCGTCGTAAAGTTTGTCGACATTGGTTTCAAAATGTTTTCATCAATTTCAATCAAAAAATTAGGTTTCTTATGTAAAATCCTAGGAGGTGTTTTTGTCAAATTTTGTTTGTCTACAGTTTCAACATGAATTTCCTTATTCACATTTTCATTTTCTCCTTCAATTTCAACATTTGCTACATCATGAGTATTTAATTCTTCTTCAACATTGACAAAAAAACTTCTTCATCACGAGTATTCAATTCAACTTCAACATTGATAGTAGAAACATTACCTAGTTCTTCATTGCTTACAGTAGTTGGGATTGAAGATGAACCTCTTCTAGATTCACGAAGTTTCCGCATCCGCTCAGCATTTTCAATTTTGTTGGCCTCTAATTCGTTTGGTGTTTTTTTACTTAATGACTTCCTTTTTTGACTTCGTTTTTTGTCTCCCATGATGTTTTGCTTTCGGTGATAAAAAAACGTGCCTGGAAAAAGACAGAATTTCGCAGTAATTCGTACGGTAAGGTCAGAGAGTAAAAATCACATGGTAATTCGGACGTTGGGATGTGTGTAAATATGGTTTATAAACCGCGAGCGCGCTTTATAAACCGCGAGCGCGCTTTATAAACCGCGTTCGCGGTAGTTTTACAAAAAAACCGCGATCGCGGAGCTATTTGCCGAACCTTAGCCTCGGAAAATCTTTGTTTTTCCCCAACCAAAGCTATGGAAGGTCATTATGAAGTGCAAAAGATCAAAAAACCTCAAATCTGCTCTTCCAAAGACTTGAACCATGCTAAAAAACGAAAACATTTCACAAAAATGGTGCCATCACGTAGGGTAGACTCTTAGCTTTGTAAAAATATTGTTTTTAAAGTGAATAGAATAAGATAAATATCATTTTATAATTTATTACTAACAATAGGTCCTTAAGACATTTTTTCCCGTGAATGTTCATGTCTACGTTTAAGACTGTAACTTTTGTTTCGCTTATCAAAATATGATAAAAATTATACCATCCCAAGCGTGGACAAATTCTATGCACCTTAAAAAAAAAAAAATTGATTTCGATATTTTTTGATATAGTTATGGCGGGCAAACGGAAAGCGCTCCATTTTCTAAATATTTTCAGACCACTTTCACGGAAAAAATCATAAAAAAAAATATTGCTAAAAAAATACAAAATAAAATCCATCCCAAGATAGACAACTACATCTAACGTTTCACCAAAGGAAAAAAAAATAACAAGATTTGGTCATCCAAAATGCGGGCAAACGGACTACAATCTTATAAGTTTTTTCAAAAAAAAAACTAAGTCATATAATTTTAAGTGTTTAATATAGCTAAACTTGTCCGTTTTTTACAAAAATTAGTATTTTAGAAACTAGATTCCGAATGCTACGATTCATATTTATATAAATTTTTCTAATTTAGAGTGCATGTATAGCTAATAATCCCTACAAGTTGAGATTTCACTGTTTTTTGCAATATGACGTCCACGGATGACCCTATATTTGTCCATCAACTTGGTGCACTTACCCATGATTGCATTGTAACGTAGTTAGTTGTAGTACATTGTTAATGTAAAACCACTTTCCACATCTTCAATATAATCTACAAACAATCACTAGGATTTTGTGCTTAAACTTATTTGTATTATACAAGACATTTTAAATAAAGAATAATCCAAAATAACTATAATATCAATGTGAAACTTATGCGCTTCTAATTACATCGATAGACATAACACACAATGGCAATCAAGGGGGTGGTGGAGCGTACTAGTGTGAGATGTTGATAAAATTAGCTAACCTTAAATTTGACATCCATTTGATCATCACATGGCAATTTTTCTTCTTGCTTGGAGAAAGCAATTGAAAAATCATGATATATTGGGCATATAGTAGAGGTTGGAGCCCCCTTATTCCTTGAAAGAGTTTTTCTAGCCCAACACAATGACATCATTAGATTGAGCCCATTTACGACCATTCATTGAACAATTTGTGGAGAAAGTGATGAATTTGTTAAACACTATGAAACCCTATAATAAGTAACAAATATAAGATAGGCGCCTTGGCATTGATATATATCCCGCTTTTAGATAAATATAATTAAGATATCTATACTAGTAGTACTAACACTTATAATTATATGTTTGTCTTACCTTTAGTAAAGCAATGTACATACTTGATTGCAATTAATTATTTACTTGGTTAATTGTTTAATGTAAGATTGTTGATCTATATTATGACTATATATTTTCCAACTACCCTTGATCTCCACTTCCAATACCACTCTTTAAACTTTATGGTCGTGTTAAAAACCAACATCATTTTTCTAAATTTATTTCCAGCACATTTTTGAAACTTTCTCTTCAAATAAAAAGATTCAAACTTTTACACTTTACAAATGAAAGTCATATTAAAGTAAAATTATATTTCTTTTTCCAAGCATGGAAGCCTTTGAATGGCACTACATGTTACAAATTTGAACATTGCATGCGAGCTTATCAACTTAGATAAAATAGTCATAAACTCCACTCAAGACTCTATTCATGACAACTTACTCTCGTGGTCTCCTTTTTTGAAGTACCATTAAATTCCTTTAGATAAAATAGTTGTAAACATCACTCAAGACTCTTTTGATGATCACTTACCATGGTGGTCTCCTAATTTTAACAAAAATAGAACTCTCGTAGAAGTTCTTTAGATCCCTCAACTTAGGTTTAAAATATGATGTTGATTACATAGCACATGATGAAACTCAAGAGTAGGTAACCTTTTTCACAATCTTGTTCTTTTTACCCCACGATCTTGCTTGGCCTTTTTGCCCCACTGTCTTGCTTGGTCTTTTTGGCCCATGATCTTGTTGTAGAGATTGGAGGTGGATTGAAGATGACATACCATTGTTAATTGTTATAAACAAAATGCACCTCTTGAGTGGCTAACTCTTATGTGTGTTATCCATAAAATACATAATGCTAAATAGAGTATTATTGAATGCATTTCCTCACATTTGGAGTAATATATTCCAAAGAACTATGGGAAGTTGGCATCCACTCTAAAAAGTCTTAGATTGTTTGGTGCTTTCTTTATCAAGGCCTCTCTAAAACAAAAAAACATTAAAACACCTTGTGTGAACCTATGTTAATATCCAATCGGCAAATGCCCAACCCAAAGAGTCTTTGTTTGGTTATAACGATCTCTCTAAACGAAATATTAAAACACCTTAGGCAACCGTATCTTAAGTATCAAGCAACAAAATACAATTTGTCAAGCATTCATTTTGGCTTTGTACCAATTCCAATGATGTGTGGGTCTAGATTTCTCCCGTTTTACGCCCTCTCATTCACAACCGATTGCTTCAAATTTTACTTTACATGGAGATTGCATGTGGGGTCCACAATACCAAAATTCCTTATTCTTAGAATTGACGTTTTAGTTCAATGTTGGAAAGATAGAAATCATGGCATTTTAAAAAATATTTCTTCCAATAGATTTTTTTTCTTGTAGTAACATAATTGTTTGAAATATGTTCTTACATTTTTAACTAAGGACAAGAAAAGGACCATTTAGCTTGAAAATCTTCATGTATTGTTAAATTATTATGTAACAACATGTGCATGGTTAGTAGACAACCTCTAGCAAGACCTCACAACACCATACAAAGGGAGCATTCACAAACTAATAATGGCGAGGTCTAACATTAGTTGGTCTATTGGTAGACCTTACTGTACCAAATAAACACGGTTATCATTGGTTCCTTGCAGTGGGGGGGTAGATCTGTCAAAAAACAAGCAATACCCCATGCTAGAGATTTATATTTCTCGTATGAGCAAGGCAACAACATGATGGAAATCAAATTGTTGAAGACGAAGTTGATGCCATAAACACTACTTGTGAATGACTTGAAACCCCATCTAGCTATGGCAGATGAGGCAAACAGAAAACAACCAAAGACCCCCACCAAGTTTGCCACAATCCCAGCTTGTGCAAAAGCTTTAATGTTATTTTTCAGGGCCTGCAATATGAAGAGGCTCTAGGTCATGTTAGTTTTTATTGATGTTTTGCTACGTGCCATAGCATACCATATAGCCTCCAATTAACATGGACTGTTGAGGGATTAATGCTTATTATGATTGAAATTAGTTCTTGTCTCAAGAATCAAGATCAAAAGATATTTGAGACAGATCCAACACACCAGAATTAATGATGGACTAGATATATGAATTGATGATGTGGGAAGTAGCATTATAAATATGAGATTGATTAATACATCATTATATTTTGATAGAGGACATCCTTGCATTATATTTTTAAAGAGCTCAAAATGAAAATCTTGTGGATGTCATTTGCTCTCATTAAGGTTTTAATGTGTTGGAGCTTCCTAGGCAAGGGCAAGCTCAAATACCCTGTTCAATTCTCATAATATTTAGACAACATAAGTTCAAGTTTGTTTACCTAAATCTTGCAATGGGAAACACACAATGAAACAAGAAGAATGGAAAAGGGACTGCATAAGCTATATTAACTTTAAACCATGTATCATGCAAAGCAACATAAGGGCCTTACTATATAGCCCTCTCTAAGTGGTATCAACAGGTTTCTCATGCTATTATTTGATGTACAAGAGCCACTAGCTGAAAGCAAAGTAGCCAAAAATTTTATAACATGTGTTTTATACTTGCTTAGCTTGTAAACCATGTCATTTGGTATGCTCGTCAAATTAGACAAATACTTGGTATGCTTTACCCTCCTAATGATGGGCCAATGTTAGAAACCGAAATGTTGGGGAGATATATTTCATTCTCTACAGGTGTATCCAGAAGCTCAGGTTATAGTAATTGGTACAATGTTTCTTCATTTCTTCCATTCCAAAGACAGTTGCTTAAGTACACCCAAGATGCAATATGTAGTTTAATTTCACTATCTCACAGAAAACTCAATTTTCCACTCTCATCCATGAGCCATTATACCCAACATACAGTTCATGAATGAGAAAGCTAAATAAATCCAAAATTTATGTTACAAAACTAAGGAAATCTTAGCTTCTCACTTTTTCATATGTCATCCTTGAGAGCTCAGACATTCCCCTCTTCCTCATGCTGCTTCAAGTACATTTCTGCAAGTGCAGTATGTAGGGCTGCTCCTATAGGAAGCACATTTTCATCCAAAAAGAAAAATGGAGAATGAGGGGAATGGACAGCACCGAGCTCTTCATTTCTAATGCCAATAGAAAACATTGCACCTGGTATAATTTGTTGATAGAAAGAAAAATCTTCACCCGCCATTAGCTGATTTGCAACTTTTATATTTTTGGACCAAGTAAAATTTCTCCAACAACTAAGATGTGATTGTGCAATGATTCATCGTTTACAGTAGCTGGATATATTGGATAGTATTCCTCTAAAAAATCTACATAAGCCTTGCATCTGTGGACAGAAGCTTGACCTTCGATAATCTACACATTTCATGTAATTTAGGTTTTATTCCCATAGCTGCAATTCTGATAATAAAACACTTTTCTAGCCTGAATTGCTAGTGATAGACATGAAGAATTTAAAAATCATAAATTAGAGTGGTGCAATCAGAAGATAAACTTACTTCTTTAACTCTTGTCATAAGATTAAAAATCCCTTCACCTGTCAGGCTTCGCAGAGAACCTCCAAACCTAACTTGGCTTGGGATAACATTGTGTGCATTTCCACCTTCAATAAATCCTATTGAGAGCACCTTCATTGTAGAAAAAACATTATATCAGTAAGAATACAGCTTCTGGATATGCAATGATGCGTTCTCTGTCTAGCTAGAACAGATTTTTTCCATTTTAGTTGCATATTTTTCTCTTTTCGAGGTAGGTTTCATCTTTACATATATTATGAAAGCAGTGATTAAATTTCATAAATTGTCAATCCGCTTGTTACAAGTAGCTCACCAAGCTGTTCTACAATCAGCCGGGATAAAAACATTCACTTTACACAGCAAGCAGCAAGTAGGTAGTCTTAAAAATGGCACAGATAAATTGACAATCCTGCAGTACTAAGAGTATTTTTTAGTTACCTTCTGAGGATTGTTTATGAACCTACTCCAAGCCAATCATAAAAATTATGTCTAGTCTTGCCTGCTTCTTTTGAGCAATTACTTCAAGCAAAATTTACAAATAATGAAAATTTGTGTCAGAACAAGAGGCAGTTTGAGTGGTTTCATACATAAGTTTACTTTGTAAAATAGTAAATGTTAACAATGGGCAGAAATGTGAGAACAAAGTTAAGCAAACATTAGGCTTCAAATTAACTCTAAATAACAGACCTAAGTGCTTATGTCTATACGTCTACTGACAAAAAAGAGGGATTTTACTATTAATCTATGGCCTATTTCAGCACAGCCATTAACATATCCCAACAAAAATAATGCCCAATAACTTCTCCTTATGTAAGTTTGGTCATGGCAGTTTTGATGATGCCCAAAAGTCATTCAAGACGGTGCAAACAATCTTCTAATTGAGATAATTGTTGAATCATGCTCTATGATTAGTTGCGTCGACTGAGAATGGGGCAGGTACAGGAAAATGTAGAGTAAGGGGTACAAAAGCAGGGTTTTTGAAACTTTGAAGTTAGTAGAAGCATCTTGAACCACTCCCGCCTATAATCCTCTACTGCTCCCTCATACAGACAACATTTTAAAACCAGCCGAACTGAAACTCGAACCAGACCAAATCGGCCGATTCCACTTCAAACTGGTCTGAACCAATCCTACACAGTAAAAAAGGGCAATTAGATCATTAGACATAACAAAATATTCTTTTAATAAAATCCCACTTTCCAGCTGGCTGACAAGTCGAAGCCAAAGGAGTGTGAAGACATTTGTGAGGATGAGGATCCCATTCCCAACAATGGTGATGAGTTTGATGATTGATCATTGATATCAGACATGTAGTAGCTTGTAGCATGTTGTTTTTGGACTCTAGAGGCCATTTAGAGCCTCATTGTTTATGTACTTTGTTTTGGATATGTGTCAATGCCATTTTGCTATTTTTACCCTTACATGGTATATACATGAGCAAACTTTGCATATTTTGTCTCTAATTGTTTGGAATCTTTAAAATATATTGTTTTCATTAAAATTTTAAAATTTCATGTATTTATTGGTAAACCAATTCATAAATTTTAAACCTGTCCAAGTCCGGTCGGAGTCCAGTCAGACCCTTGGACAGTTCCAAGTCCGATTCCAACTAGTAAAACATTGCATGCAGCTTTTGAATGGTGTTGCTGGCAATGGTGGAAGCATTCAGGCTTATAAACTTCTTGTATTGGATGATTTCCTCTTGATTTCTGGCTATAAGGTGCGTAGTCATATCCCTTTTCAGAGCTGCCTTGCATCTAGTTTTTCAAAAGAAATTGATAGCCAACAACCTTATTATGTGACAAAACTCTGACACACCTCTAATCATCCAAGTTTCTTCTAAGAGGAGACTCCCCAAGAGAGAGAAATGGTAAATAAATAGTTGGAGTCTGGCTGAAATGAAGCTGGAAAGGTCCTAGATGAACAGTCTTCTATATCGAAAACAAAGAATCAGATATGCCAGACTTCCTGAGCCTTGTTTTGACTCATAGGCTAGGTACATCACTGACCGCCACAGAACTTTGAGTTTAAAAGGCACTTCTTGATCCTAATTGTCCAACATGTCTTTTACTGTTTTTTATTTAGGGTCACAAAGACCCCCCCATCTTTAGTTCAAACAAGGTGCAATAGATAACTTTTGTGCTGCTCTAATCATATAGATCTTTCATGTCATAATTATAAAAAGACATCTATTTACTCCATTTCTAGTAGCTCTACTAAGGTCCTAAACTTTGAACTTCAGGCTTGGAAAGGCAGCTTTCAGGAATCATTTTACAAAGCTCCTAGAAGATAGGTTTGAGTTTGACTGTGCCACTTAATTTTTTTTGCACGATTTGATCATATCTCCGTGTGTACCATTGTTATAGCTCCTTATTCCAAAGGAAAGAACCCAAGTTGCCCTTGTGGGAAAGAGAGTGAAAATAGACCATGATGCTAAATCCCATGCATACTGCGGCACCTTGTCTAATGGTTAAATTACATTGTTGCCCAAGCATTCAGAATGCTTCTAAATTGAGCCAACCCTGAGATGCAATAATATTATTGGTAAATTCCCAATTACATCTACCAAAAGCCTGGGTTGATGATTGTACTTTGGTTTTCATTTTGTCCCAGAGCATTAATAATTTAATTGTCCTTCGGCCAACTATTATGATGCCTGTGATTTTCTTTTGTTTTTCAATCCTGATTTGAAATCCAATACTTTTGAAAGCAGCTATTGTCAATAAATTTAGAAATGTTTTGTAAGTTATATTACATGGTGACATTTACCAAAAAACGATCCAAGCTTTACGTCCCTTCTTTTTTGACTAGTTTCTGGAAGGAGATTGATGTCATATGATCTGAGAATGTCTACTACTGATAGATGTCAGTTATAAAGCTCTCTACTCTGGCCATCGTGTGGATATAATTGATGTTTCTTCTATTAGGCTTAAGCAATATAAGAGGGATTTCTAATCTGTAAAATTTTCCTTGGACTTATCCAACCTTGTCTGATTGTGCCCCACATTAATGTTGTCATTATAACACGGTGTACATGCCCAATGGGGCTTGAACCCAGGTCATCCTCTTTCCCATTATCTACTTTGCCACTAGACACAGGATATTGCTCAAATTAATCTGCCTTGCCTGGGATTGGATTGTTGCTTTACATATTTTAACTTCTGCACACATCTGTACATAGGATATTGCTTAACTTGATCTGCTTCATTCCACCATTCCTTCTTGAGTTCAAAGAGAGATGGATCTTACAACCACATACTTTTGAATTTGAAAGGCAAACTCGTAGGGGCTTTGTCAGGTTCCATGTAGAGAATAATTGGCCGGTGGTCAGAAACTGTAAAAGATAGTTTCCTTAGCTTGTAAATGTACTTTCTTGAGTCCCAATATTCAGATATCAAACATCTATGTATTCTTTGAGCTACAAACAAAGCATTCTTCCTTCTTTTTACACAAATAATGATAACGTCAATGTAGATCCATATCAATGATTTGTCTATTGTTATATCTGCAATGGGTTTGATTTCTGCTGTTTATATTCAGTAACAGCTTTCATTTCATTTTTCTGTGACAATAGGGGATCCATAAATTTGTGGGTCCATCCTGCCATCTCTTTCCACCTCTTTGCTTGTTGTGGGGACTCGATGATATGGATATGGAAATAATTTAACAATGGTAGCTTGTATCTCAAGCGCAAGGATTTTGAAGAGGTCTACTAATCCTCATGCCATAATATCAAGGCTAATAAGTCTGTATTTTTCAGAATTCCATATTACTAACATACCTCCTGACCTCTTTTGTGCAATTTTTGCTTTAAATGTCACACTCAGCCAAATGTTCTTGACTTTAAATTCTAGTTGTTCCTATGTTACCTTGGTTTCTTGGAGGAGTATCATATCTGCCTTTTGCTTCTGTATATGTTGTGCAATATTGTTATTCTGTAAGGGGCCTGGAGTCCCCACATGTTCCATGACAATTTTCTCAAGACAGGAAATTTCTTAAAGTGATATCTGTTATGATTACTTCTAGTTGTGTGCTTTTTGACTTCTTTTCCAAAAATATGAAGATGTCCATGCTCCCTTTTCTATTCTGAGTTTCATATTTCATAGGGTTCAGTTTTTAATAGGATGCTTACTTGCATCTAGTAATTGTTTTAGAAATAGATCTGTTTTCTTTTGCTTGAAGGCTTGTTTAATAGCTGGTATTTTCTTCCGAGTGTTGCTTTTCCCTTTTTCCCCAAATGTGGTTGAACACCCAGGTCCCAGGCTTTCCAGACCTTACAACATTCATTCAGCTCATCTCCCCCTCAATTTTTATATTTTATTGTTTGTCACTGATCTTCTTTAAATGATTCTTCCATTTCGCTGTCCTCAATATCAACTGATGTTGTTATTTCTTGAATACCTGGTTTTTAATTTTTTTTACCATTTTTTTATGTTTTTATTGCTTTCCTAACTTATAATCAATTGTTTGATTGCCCACATAGATTAAAGGGTTCTGGGGAATGTCCCAATATGTGGCATTTGAAAGGTACATGAAAACTTCGGCATCTTTTAGAAAAGACACTGTCTTTATAACAGAATTGGGTACTTGAAATGTTAAAATGCACTTCAGAATTTAACAACCTTTTGATTGATAACCAGACTTCTGGTGAAAATTATAAAAGGATGAAATTGATTGCTTCAGGCAGATGTACAAATCAACTCCAAATAGGCACAAGGACAATGCATGGACTTCGAATTCCAATGACATTTAATTTTTATTCTACAAAAGACGGGATCTCTAGAAATGGATTCGTGTCATCTCAATTAAAAAGAGGCGAGCTCAAAGTTCAACAAACTCAAAAGTGTAATCGTATTTGATCATGTAATCCCTCTTAATAAATACTGAGTACACAACCACAAGAATTAGCTAAGCATTCATCACAACCCTCTCTGATTATAATGTGAATTTAAAAAGGATTTTAGGAGTTTCATATCAGTTACCAAAGCTTTGGATGGTTCTATAGCATAGTGTTCTTCATATCAGTAGATTTGCAAACGAGGAAAAATATTGAAAGGTTTCATTTTACAACCAACTTTGATGAGAGAAAAAACATTCAGAGAGTTAATAATCATATTGGCAGATTTTTATTTCATTTATGACCAGCAAAATGTTTAGGTTTTACGCTTGTACAAAATGAAATGATGCATAAAAATGGTCATCTGAAAGGTGATTGGCTAACAAATTTGTGAATCCACAAAACACTGGACAAAGAAGCATTGGCCTTTAAGACTTCCCATCCTTAACCTTCTGAATTTTGATTGCTTGTTTATAAATTTTACATCAAAAATCCATGTTTTTCTAAGATATCAGCCAATTCTATAAATAATAAAAACATGTGATATGCAATAGTAGAAGTACATACATGGCTCTCAAGAGGATCCATTTCTCGTGAAATCAGCTCTTGCAAACTCAAAACAGCAAATGATGCTGCAACAATAGGATCCACACTTGTGTGTGGAAATGCTGCATGCCCTCCTTTACCATCTATGGTTGCTTGAAATATTGCAGTGGCAGCATATACTGGTCTTGGCCTCGAGGCAATGGTGCCAGTTCGTGATAAATATCCAACATGCATACCAAAAATAGCTTCAGCATCTCTAAGAGCACCTTCCTCGATCATCAAAGCAGCACCTGCTCCCCTTTCTTCTGCTGGTTGGAATAAAAGTCTTACAGTGCCCTTCAATGTTACACAATGGGTACCACAATTAATCTTAGGGAATATAGTGTTAGAATTTAATAATAAAAAATGCAAAATAAAAAATAGGACACCAAAGTTCGTGAACAGTTCTTCATCATAAATATCAATGTTGCAGAGTTTATCTATTCTGTGAATTTATTGGCACACATTATCTAATAACATAAACATGGAGGTGGAAACACCATATGATTATCAATGTTACGCGGGGACGAGTCCCGAGGTTTTCATCACGTCCCGGACGTCTCGGGGACTTGGGGACGGGACGGGACGTTTCCCTGCCGTCCCCATTTTCCAAAAAATAAGGGGGACGTCCCCTGAAAACTAGGAATGCACCCGGGACGTCCCGGGTGCAAAAACTGTTTGGGGACTTCATTGGGGACATCACGACGTCCCCAACATCTTTCATGCTGCGCCAAAGCTAAAACAACTTTTATTTTATCATTTTTATGTTTTTTTAATATTTTTTTAAACTTTTAATGCTTTCTAATTAAAACTAACATGACCTAACCCTAAAAGCAACAAAAAAACTTATAAAAAGAGCATTTCATACTCATTTTAATCACACCAAGCAAGAGCAAAAAAAGAGAAGGAAGGAGCAAGAGTAAAAAAAGAGAAGGCAAGAGCAAGGAGCAAGGTGCAAAGAGCAAGAGCAAGGAGGAGGAAGAGCAAGAGCAAGAGGTATGTACATACATTACTAATTTACTACCATTCTTTGTTTTGTTTTTTTAATTTCCAAATGCAAAGTTGAAAGTGAGGGCATTGCATTTGCTTGTATTTTTTTTTCCGATTTGGAGGGGAATTTCAATGAGATAAAGCATAAAGGGAGGGCATTTTTATTGCTTGTTTTTTTAAATTTTTAAATGTATTCATCGCTGTTTTTTTTTTAAAATTGTATTCATTGTTTTATTGTATTGTATAGTTATATTGTTTTGTATTTTAATTATTGCAGTTTCAAAATGAGTTTTGATAGTGATTATCAAGCTGAATATGAGGTTGAAATGGGTGTGCAAGGAGAAGGAACACAATCAGAAACACCTAATACTGCTACTAGTTCACAAGGGAGTGTGGACAAGTTCAGTTGCCCCTCTAAAATCTTGAAAAAGTATGCTAGGGGGCCTTTTGATAAGAAAAAACCTTTGAAACAATTTGGTCAAATTATGCAGGGTCCTAGATCAAACATTTCAGGGGGCACTAAAATATGGAAATGCAACATATGCTCATTATCTTGGTCAAGCAACATTACTAGGTTGAATGCACATTTATTGCACATTGCGGGGAAAGGTGTAGGCATGTGTGGACAACTATCACTTGAAGAGAGGTCAGAAATGGTGAGGCTGTATAATGGAGATATGGTGGAAAAGGTTCTAGAAGTTTGTGGCCGTCATGTTAGTGGCATTGGCACCCCTTCTAGTTCTGTGAGAATTAATATTGGTAGTGTTACAGGTGCATCTTATGAGGTGTCTGAATTGGATGTTTTTGGTAGTAGTAGGGGGAAGAGGAAGGTTGTGGCCTCCAATCCAGTTGTTGAAATGTATGATACAAAGGCTAGAGAAGAGGCTGATGATGCCATTGGAAAATTCTTTTTTGCTACTAGCATTCCATTTCATGTTGCTCACTCTCCTTATTTCAAGGAGGCTATGGCTAAGGTAGCCAAAGTAGGTGTGAGTTATGTGCCCCCAGAGACACGAAGTTGAGAACCACAATCTTGGATAGGAACTATTCCAAGGTTAATTTACTGATGGAGGAAATGAGGTGCACATGGGTCTCTCATAGTTGCAACATCATCATGGATGGGTGGACAAATATCAGATACCACCCACTCATAAATATCATTGTTTCATGCAGAGAGGGTCCTTACTTTTTGAGGGCAGTTGATTGTTCAGGGAAGAAAGATGCAGAGTTCCAATTCACCATTTTGCGAGATGCTTATTGAGGAGGTTGGCTCTGCCAACATTGTGCAAGTTATTACAGATGCAACTTATGTGTGCAGGGCAGCAGGTAAGCTTGTCGAGGCTCATTACCGACATATATATTGGACCCCATGTTGTGTGCATGCCATGAACAATGCACTAAAAGATATTGGAAAAATTGATTGGGTCAAAAATGTAGTGGTTGATGCTAGAGATGTGCAGATGTTCATCTGCAACCACCATATGTCATTGACACTCTTCCATAGCTTTTCGAGGAAGGAATTCCTCAAGCCAGTGGACACATGTTTTGCATCATATTTTATTTTGTTGGATAGGATGACTGAGTTGTAGGAATCATTGCAGTGTATGGTCATGACATCAGAGTGGTCTAGGTGGGATGGGTCGAAGACAGAGCAGGGGGAGAAGGTGAAAGCAATTGTGGTGAATGAAACATTTTGGATAGATGTGAGGTATATAACATCCATAATATCTCCAGTTTTCAGTGTGATAAAATATGGGGATTCTGAGAGCCCTAGCCTTGGTAAGATTTACGAATGTATTGATAGTATGCTTGGCCAGATGAAGGTTGTTGTTCGAGCAAGGGACCCCACCTTGGAGTTCTACCATCACCATATTCAACCTATCATTGAGCGGAGATGGGAGAAGTTGAACACTCCTTTACATATGGCTGCATATGCACTAAATCCGAAGTGGTATGTTGAGAGGCGTGGCAGAGTTCTCCCAGTAGATGATGAGGAGGTGAGGAAGGGTTTCTTGAAAGCCCTAAAAAAATGTATAATGCAAAGGATGCTTCACGAGTCAGAACTGATTGGCTCAAGTTCGCTTATCTGGATGGCTACAAAAAATCATCAAAGATAGACAGGACCACATTGGCACAGAGAGTCCAGTTAGTTGGTGGTGATTGTATGGACATGCAGGATTGCTACGTACACTTGTTATTCGTCTTCTTTCTCAGGTTTCTAGTTCCTCTGCTTTTGAGAGGAATTGGTCAACATATGGGTGGATCCACTCTCTTAAGAGGAACAAACTTACCTCTAAGAGAGCAGAGAAACTTGTTGTTGTACATAGTGCCTTGCGTCTCATGGATCGCAAGACACCTATGTACAAGGAGAGCCCAACATTGCGGTGGGATGTGGATCTTGAGGATGCAAGGCAGGTTGATGAAGATCAGGAGCAGCGAGGACTGGTTGATATCTCCTTTGCAAATGCAGATGACGTTGATACAGATACTCCTAGTGAGGAGGAGCAGTTCGCAATTGTTCCTTCGAAGGGCTCTGATAGTGATTTTTGAGTTGTACTTGTCACTTGTCATTTTGGTTATGTAATGTCATTTTGGTTATGAGACATGACATAATATTTCATAGCATATGTAATGTGGGTGTAGTTGTACTCTTCTCATGTTGATTATTGAAGAGTAAGACTAAGACTTGTTTTTAATTTTCAGCTTTACTATTTACTATTTAGTCTTTCATTGTCATGTTGAAGTTTTGAACATTGAATATAATATATATAGCTGTAGCATTTTGGGCCTTGGCTTATGTGATGAATAATTGGATTAATCATTAATGGTTTCAATCTTCAAACTTTCAATTTTAAGTCTTAGGTTATTGAATTATTCATGTTATATTTGTAAAATTAATAAATTATATATTTTTATATATTTTTTATTAGCTGTCCCCTTGCCGTCCCCCCGCCATCCTGAAATTTTCAAAAAAATTGCCGTCCCGGAAACCCCCGTCCCGACGTCCCCGCCTCCGGAGTCTTAGGTAACTATGATGATTATGATTCCAATTATTTTATAAACATTACATCAAGCATACACTTCTTTTGCAGATTCATAGCTGAGATAAAACTTGACTGCTATGGAAAGCTGAAAGTAATGTCTGTTAGCTTGCATGGTCTTTACAATTTCTTGCCTACAATATGGAAGGGCTAAGAGGAAACCTTGCCTTAAGAACATATTGAATGCATCAAGATGGAAAAATGCTATAAACATATGGAGCATCAAAGCCACCTGAACATGTTATCACATTTAGAGCAGTTTATTGCCTGAATGCATAGGTAGCATCCATCACATTCATTTCAGTTGTCAGTTCCAAATGCCATAGCTATGCACAACATATTCAAACTTGCAAGCACCACAACAACAACCCAAAATGAACTTTACAGTCACTAACTTGAATTTGCATCATATTCATGGGAGCATAGAGCTTGTTCATAGAAAAATCCTATGCAATACTTCAAATTTCTCTCCTACCCTCAATAGATTAAGAACAATAGCACATTTATGAAATCACTGAAAATAAAAACTACTAAATTGCCCAGGCCCCAGATAGTGTCACGCCGTGCATATAATATTTGGGTCTCAAAACCTTAAAAATCAGTCATGGTTACACTACGTTATAGGTCTGATTTCTATGGTTTGGGCCTGGGGTGCAGCAGTAAAACGTTGCCCCAATCCCCGGTACCCCCTCATGCCCAGATTTAGGAAGAAATGAAGGAAGCGCTTGGATAAAGTTCAAGCTAGTGGCGCAAGTGGAAATAATTCAGTTAGCATAGTAGTGTATACTACATGGTTCCATCTCCCTCCCCAGTTAAAAAAGGAAAGCATTGGGGATAGTCTTCACCTGGGCGCCATCCCGCCCATAATTTATTTATAAAAAAATGCCCGACTTCTACAAAAATGAATGCAAACAATGTTGATCTAGTCATCTGACATTGAAAGTATCTTGAAAATGAGAAGTTAGACAGAAAATATGAAAAGAAAATCGGTACTTAAAAACGCCCATGAAATCTAATCTGCAAATCTTTGAGTGACCAACAGAACTGCTTAACCCCCAACCTGCTCACACTTAATCTGCAAAGTCGCATATTTTATTTGGCCAGCACCTAGTTATGTTATATTTCATTCTAAATCTCGTTTTCTACAGATTGATGGTGATACTCAGCATAAGCAGCCAACAGCTGGGTATGGAGCACATATAGATTCTTAAAATTTATAACTAAAATGAAATGTCGTAAACATTGAATCAAAAAAGTGAAATGAGGTTGTTCCTATTACTATCATCTGCTGTGTCATAGTTTTTCTTGCAAATCAATGCCGCCCAAACCTGCAATTTTTTAAAGACTGTACTCTCTTTTATTTCAATTTTTTTCTGGTGTGTTTTGCAGGTTCTCTGAATTTTCTACTAATTTCTTTTATTTAAATGAGCGAGAAATGGCTTGGATGGGGTCTTTTAACATTTTAGGGCCAACAGTATTACATTTATTTATTCTTTTCTTTTCTTTTTTGTATCAAAGACCTCCTCTACAGTAGAGAGATGTCTCCTGCAAATCTTCTATCTGTCAAACTTATACCCTCCCCAGTGGTCCGCATCTCTGGGTTAAGATGGCAAATACTACTTTTAAGTACATGTACCTAGAAAGAATGAACCAGGGTTTCAGTTGAATACATCGTCCTATTCTGAATTCACGGTCAGAGTAGGGCCATCTACAAATTATGGCATAAGCTGCAAAAGTAAGTTCCCTTGTAGTCTCGTTCAGATGTAGACAGGAAGAACATGAAGCTCTTGTAACCCACACGGATACCTCAGTATTTCCATACTTTTCCTTTACAGTTCTGCAGACAATGTGGGTTTGATCTAGTGGTCATTGGGTAAAATGCCTATTCTGATGCAGTGCCAAAAAGAAAGACCCCAAAGCCAAAGGTAGGCTGTCTCAATTTACAGGTTCTATCATGGTAACCCAAAACGAGAAAAGGAAGCATGTGGGGCAAATGGGGTTTGGAAGCTTTCCACGCAAGAAATGTATTTAAATATAAATATTATAAGTTGTGTTTTTTTAATCAATCAATATCCTGCACATTGCTACTGGTTCAATCATCATAAAAGTCACCTAAGTGGGACTAACAAATACTGAGCAAAACTTGGCAGACTGAAAAGAATCTAAAACATTCAAACATTCACTGGCAAGTAATAGGTATACCAGAACTTGCCACTACTCAAACCCAGCATACCATTAATCTATACAAATTCCAATTGAATCTTTTACAGAGCTCAAGAAAGCATAGATTGAGAAATTATACACCTACCTTGAGCTTATCCTTCCGTTGGTGGAGCAATTTAGCAGCCCCAAGAAGCATTGTGACATGGGCATCATGCCCACATGCATGCATTCTCCCTGCTATTTTGCTCTTGTGCTCCCACTCCACTTGCTCCTGAATTACATCAACCAACACACTATCAAACATTAAAAATATCTAATACCCTACAAAAACCAACCTTGATTAACATTGTTTTGAAATATGTAATCATACTTGTAAAGGCAGGGCATCCATGTCAGCCCTGAGAGCAACAACAGGAGGCAATCCAGAGCCAATCTGGGCCACCACACCGGTCTTTGCGTAAGGCCATTCATATGAAACCCCAATTCTATCCAGCTCACTTCTGATAAGTGCGCTTGTGTTATATTCCTCAAACATGAGTTCTGGGTACTCGTGAATTCTTCTTCTTGTGGACTTTAACCATTCGATATCACTCTTGGCAGCCTCCATGAGGTTTGTTGAGTAATTTTGTGGGACTGAGATACCATTCGTCAGGAAAAGCAAGGAGCATGAGCAAGAATGTGATTGCAGGTACCATGGTGTGTGTCACAACTGATTTAAATTGCGGATCCCCACATTTGCATGTTGTGCTCTTGTTCTAATAGGATTCAGGATTAGAGTCAACATCATTACTGAAACCATTTTTAACTTCATGAGGCGAAGACCCTCGGCGTCAGCAATTGAGAGACAAGCAAAACTGAATATTCAAGTACTGTTTACTAGGAACATCATCCATAGATGATGCTTGTGGAATACGGAGAGGCACAATTTTATTGTGCAAAATGATTAATTTACCAAAAATCATTATATACATAAAATTTTATTAATTAGAAAATACATAAATTGTTTATAAGAATATTTTGTATTTGAAGGAAGTTCTGTAACTTGAAGATCAATGAGGTGTTTTGTGATTATAAGAATATTTTGTATTTGAAGGAAGTTATAACTTAAGATTAATGAAGTGTTTTGTGCTTAACCTTCTAATAAATGAGATTTGTGTATTTAATTCATCAAATTATAGAATCCTTGGTAAATGAGAAGATTAAATTATAAATAAAGACTATTTAATAATGGAAGACCAATTGGAAACAAAATATTGTTAAATATGAAACTTCTCAAATCAAAGTCAAAGCAAATGTTTTGATTTAGAAGGATTCACCTAATAATAGAAATGAATTAAATTTGTGCATTACTAAAGAGGATTTGATATAATGTTGTTAATTTGTTCTTTTTCTTTTTTTTAGTAACTAGAGAGTGAAAACTTTCTTGCACTTATAGATATAAATCATGAATGAATTGTTTTTATAATATGTTCCCATTTGATCTAAAATTGATGTAATGAAAATGGGGTTTGTAGATTTTTTTTTTTTTTTAATGTTGAGTGTTATTATAAGTAGTTCCACAATTTAAGCTTCTATCACAATAGAGAATTAAGAAGATGTTAATAATATATTATGTCTTTCTTGCCTTCCTAAAAATAATCTTAGTTTTGAATAATTGTCGATGAAGACTAAATATTTCCTTTTAGCTTGTTGGAGCTTGAATCATTTTTTAAAACAGTTCATTGGAGACTAATTTTACATGTTCCAAATGTATTTTCTTAAATTGTTTTAAGGCCTTTTGATTAAGCCTAAATTGTGCATATCTTGAAATCATCATAATCCACACGGCTAGATTTCTTTGAAAATATTTAAAGCCTTGTTAAGAGCACAATTTTATGTTATTATTACAACCATAGAAATAAAGGAGGTCACTTGTCTAAGGAATTTTCTAGAAGACTTCATTCGCAGTGTCTGTGCTTCCAAATTGGAACAAAAACATCCTAACAAAACAAATTTCAATTATGCTTGAATGGGGGATATCCTTATAGTGTTTGAAAAGATCCTGACTTTGGACAAGATTGAAGAATTTTAGAAAAGGTTGTAAAATCTAGATTTATACCCGCCACTTGCATTTTCTAAAAAGTTTCCAAATTCTTATCAACAAACACATTTGTTGCATAGAGGGAAAATTGTGTATTTTGTTGAAGTAATGTTTATGGTAACAACATTTTTTTGAAGTTGATTCGCATGCTTGTTTTTCCTCTGCTGATTCTTGTGTTCTCTCGCACGTGAGATCGTCCCCGTGATGGCAGATCCCTAAGCCCGGTCCCCGAGGGCATCGGGTTCAATGTTGTTGGTTCCTCTGCCGGACCCACTGGGTGTCTATGGTCATCTTTGACACTCTCTCGTCCCTCTACGGTTGTGTCGTCTTTGTCTTTAAAAATTGGGTCAAGGATGGAAAATTTCCCTAACCATTCCTCCCGTGATTATGGATGTTGTTCTTGCCCGATAGGGAGTTTTCCTTGATTGGAAAACTTGTTGGGTCATGTCCCCTATTAGATGACATCAAAAAATGGGCTCGCACCAAATGGGCTCTTAGCGACGCCTTCTCGGTGGCTACGCTTCCTAACGAATTCATCCTTTTCTCTTTCATTTTGGAAGAATATTTCTCTCGCGCTCTCCTCAATTATCCTTATTTTTTTTGCCGCAAGGGTTTTTATCTTCGTAAATGCTCCCCAAGATTCAACGCCTTTACTGAAACTATGAATGAAACATTGATTTTGCTTCGCCTCTTGGGACTCCCTCTCGAGCTCTTGGAGAAATTGGTTACTAAGGGCATTGTTGGTTCTTTGGGAAAGTTGATAGCTATGGATCTAGCGAAAAGCCAAATCTTGCCCGATTCATGCCAAATTCTACATCATCATGCAGATGTAAGTAAACCTCTCCCCTTTCTATTGATCTACTTTCAAGCTTTGGCTTATGGGTTCAACCCTTCAAATATGAACATATCCCCCAAATGTGCTCCTCTTACAAAGGTATGGGACGTTATGCTTCTTCATGCCCCTCCATTCCTCGTCCTAAGTCCAAATTGATCCCTAAGAAGAACCCTTCTATTGTCTCTCCTAGTGGCAAGGGCAAGGGCGTCCTTAAGATCACCCCAGAGGTCTGCACTTCTAATCCTTTTGTTTCTCTATATGTGGATGAATCCCCTCTCCTTTCTCCCTTGGAGAAGGTTTTGACCCCGCTCACCTTTCCCCTCACCGCATCTCTACTCTCCTCTTCAACGCCCCTCTTCCCCACTCCTTATATTCCTTTGGAAGACGAAGAGCTTTCCTCTAACCATCTTTCTTTGCTTGAGCCCTCTATTGTTTCTTTTTCTCCCTCCCCCATCCGGTTCCTCCCTTTCGATCCCATGGTTCCCATATCCCTTGACACCGTAGGTAATAAATTTGGTGCCCATTCTCATGACGACCCCAACCACAGTTGACTAGAAGCACCATCAAGAAGGTCGATCTTGGATTCACCAAACTTAAAGGAAGACCTCCAAAATCCTCTTAGATGCACCAAGAAGCTTACCAAGGAGTGGCTGATGGCACTCAAGCTGTTCTAACGATTTTGGTATCCCCAAGCAAAGAGTTTCAAAATGAAAGTTCTCTCTTGGAACATCAAAGGCATCAATGCCTCCCAAAAATTCAGAATCTTCAAATACATTCACCTGATGTACAGACTGATATTATTATGCTACAAGAAACAAAGTTAAAGGAAGATAAAAATATTCACAAACTTTGGCCCAAAGCTTCTTTTGTTTATCAAGCTTCTTTGGGAAATTCGGGTGGCCTATGTATTCTTTGGGATCCTTCAGTGTTTTATGGAGAGTGCATCTTCAAATCTAGCTCCTTTATGGTGGTTTTCTTCCAAGAGATAAGGTATAACTTTGGATGGATTGCCCTAAATCTTTATGCTCCTAACTCTGAACCATTAAGAGAAAAAGTTTGGCAAGACATTTTAGCTTTGGCTCAAAATCGGGGTTCCACCTTACTGTTTATTACAGGGTATTTCAATACTCCCATGTTCAATGACAAAAATACAGAGGCATTCCTGCAAGTGAGAGCAACATGGAGGCCCTCCAAAAATTTGTCAATTTTGGCCCTCTTATTAACTTGGAGCTCCATAGCAACAAATTCACTTAGTCAAACAAAAGATTTGGGGAAAAATCATATACAAACGAGACTCGATAGTATAATGGGATCTTTAGAATGGATATTTCACTTCAAGGAAGAATCCCTTCAGGCTCTCCCGAAAGTCTCCTCGGATCACTCTCCCCTCCTTCTCAATGTGGCCAAATATGGAAGCCTCCACTTCACTACCCCCTTCTCGCTTTGAGTTGGCTTGACTGGTTAATCATGATCTCCATGATTTGATCACTAAATGGTGGTCTCTATAGGTTAAAGGTTGATGGAAATACAATATATTTACAAAGAGAGATCTAAAAATAAGAACAAAATTCGAATGATATTCTCAATAATTTTCCTACAAACTTCATTACATACACTCCCATATAAATAGGAAAATAGCCATCCTAAAATATAGGAGGTGGCTATAACAATTCAAACCTCCTATGTGAGTTTGTTGTAACTCACATCCCCAAATACATATAATTGTTATTGTTGTTTATAACAACTAATAACAATTTACTAGCCTTACTAATAACTTATATTTATTTGATAATAATTACACGTGTAACTATTATTCACATATATAAACTAATGGAGCACTAACAAAGTAATTTCCTAACATTCCCCCCTTAAATGAACATGGGGAAAACCTACCTTTGTACTTGCACCTGCTTTCATGAATAGGTGATTTTCATAGGATGATCACAAACCCGATGGATGGTTTTACATACGGTTGACCATGAACCGAGAATGGTGGTTTTACAAAGTGGAGTACCACAAACCAAAAGGTGATGGTTTTGCATATGGTTTACCAACAACCAAAAGTGGTGGTTTTACAAAGTGGTTTACCACAAACCAAAAAGTGAAGGTTTTCAAGTGGTTTACCTACAACCACATCATGATGTGCCAAGTACTATTATCAGCCCTCATCACATTTCACCGCAAGGAATAACATAGGAAATTTTTTTGAATATTGTTGCTCATACACACATAAAAAATGTTGACATAAAGGAAATGAAACATTAGATCATGTTCCCCCTCAATGTGAAATTTCCACTTATTGAAAACAAGAACACTAAACTAGCACTTTGAAAATCACAGTGGAAAACACACAACACAAACTACAAACACACATGTCACCAAACCTTCATGTGACCCCGTCGTTGGCAATTGACGAGAGGTCGTTGATTGACATCCAACCTCTGTTGCCTCCATCCTCTGATGTAAGGCTACTAAATCAACTTGATTTATCTTTGAGGCTCATGATGCAAAAATTTCGATGGTGAAGCTCTAAATCTGACAAAAATAGGTACTCACTGTTTTGATGATAACTTGAGAACCGTAGCTCCGTTTTACAAACCGTAAAATGCGTCAAAAATCTGGTTTCAAGATATTTCTAGTCATGCGAAAATCACTAGTGATTTAACTTGAATTGCTGGTGATTCATCCAAATCATTGGAAATTTTTCCAATCACTCGTGATTGCTTTGAATCATTGGCGATCACTATAAAAATTAAACAGATCTTTCCGGATTCATGTTTTTACACGTGTTTGAAGTTGGTTAACGTAGATTGGAAAAAAATTGAGGAAGCATGATTGAAATAGCTTTGGTTATACATAGAGATCCACTCACTCAAACATATTTTACACTTCCCACACCGCTTGCGCTTATGTGTACAACTTGACTGCAAAATGGTTGAACGGTAGAGGATTTGTACGAATTGATGGGCAGTGGACACCAATGTAACAATATGAAACAATGCCCAATGCTATTACAACATAGAACCTGGTCAAACTAGGCACATGTCTGCAGATTTGGTGCTTTGTAATGATCAAATTTATCTCCCAAATGCAGATGACTCAGTGACACACTCATATATCATATTTGGACCAAATGATCTACAAAAATGTTATATCAATTGCAAATACTTTAAGCACACCTGAATATCATAGCTCGGGGAAAGAGCAATAAATAATTTCCCCTTAACAATCAATACTCCATCTCACATTCAAAAGTAATCTTGTTACGATACTAGATGATGGAAATACAACAAATTTACAAAGAGAGATATGAAAATAAGAACAAAATACGAATGATATTCTCAATAATTTTCCTACAAACTTCATTACATACACTCCCATATAAATAGGAAAATAACCATCCTAAAATATAGGAGGTGGCTATAACAATTCAAACCTCCTACGTGAGTTTGTTGTAACTCACATCCCCTAAATACATATAATTGTTATTGTTGTTTATAACAACTAATAACAATTTACTAACCTACTAATAACTTATATTTACTTGATAATAATTACACATGTAATTATTATTCACACATATAAACTAATGGAGCACTAACAAAGTAATTTCCTAACAAAGGTTTTGTTATGTTCTACTTCGCCAAGAATCTTTTTGAGGTTAAAAGACAACTTAAGAGATGGAAAGTAGCATCATTTGGAAATATCAAGGAAAGAAAAAAATATCATCCAGAACTTGTTGATGTGGCCAAAGAGATTGAAGTCAAGGGTATAATTTCGATTTGCGCTCTTTAGTACTAAACTCCTTGGAAAATATACATAACACAATCAAAGAGGAAGAGATTGCCTAGTGGCAAAGATCTAGAGCCCTTTGGCTCAAGGAAGGAGATAAGAACATAAAGATTGGATATTATGTGGTATAGATCTCCTTGAATGCCCCGTGACTCGTGCATCAAGGTTGGTTATGTAAAAAAGTCCTAGGACTTCTACTAGTTGCATAGATTAAATTCATTAACACCCATAACATGTATAGTGAATAAAATGACATGTTGTGCTTTTGGTTTCCCCGAAAATGACGCCAAAAATGATGGGTCATTGTATTCTCCAATCATTTAACTAACATATTCTTCTTCTAGTGTCATTATAAAACCAGGATGTGTGTTCAAGGTTGTATGCAATGAAGCTTTATGTAACTCAGTTATTTAGTGGTTCCTTTTGGGGGTTTTGGTTGTTATGTTTCTCTCTTTCTCTGCTAATCTACGGAAATGTAATGCTAAACTACTGAAACAACATTACTGTAATGAAATGCATTTAATGGAAATAATTTACTTTGGAATTGAAATGCACACACCAAATCAATATAACAAAATTCAAATAACACACACTCTGAATTGAAATGAAACACTCATAATTGAAATTGCATGAAAGGAAATACCACACACTGAATAGAAATTACAATAAAGGAAATAAGTAATTGTATTCAAACTGTAACTTATCAGAAACCACGAGCATGCATAAATGTAAAATCCTCTAGTCACCTTGGTCGAGTGGGCCCTTGCTCTTCCTCGGGACGGAGGTAATCTCAACACCACATGATATTCAAAACAACATCTAATATATTGATTCGAAAAGTTTCATAACATACTCAGTACATAACTAGAAAATAGATACTAACTGTTATAAATCGTATTGCAGATTACCAACATCAACTAACTACTAAATTGTTCTTCAAGGAGATGTCTATATAGACATAATCGTTACACATCATGCCAAAATTGTAGGCACTGATTTCTTCCACTAACAACCCTATTAAAGTTCATTAAATCCTATGAAACTACTAAAAACAAGATCCATGTTTATAGGTTGTCAATGGAAAAAGTCTTCCATGACGCACGATGGCTCCGAATTGACTCCTTGATTACAATTCCCAGCATTGGCAGTAAATTTCCACTATTATCCACGCACATTTCACCACATTTCACTCACAGAGGTGATTAGTGGGAGGTTCTACGGTTAACAAGTTGCATGAAACAAAACAAGAGAAATGCATTGAACTTACTAGGATATAACTATATAAAGCATCCACATGCACTAATTAATCATGTTTAATGACAAATCAATAATCACATAGATGATATAAACAAGTCAAATAATGCACTCATCAATACCTAACCTAACCATCACGATCTCCTCATGTCAACCCTCTTCATTATGAATATTCTTCCTCAACATGCTCTGGGAATGAGCCTACCTTGCATGGTTCATAATAGAGTATCTTATGCCAATGTGAATATATATCCATTCAATTCAACATTTGAACTAATAATTCCTCCTACATTCACTTTCCTCTTGATTCTATGATTCCCAATGAGATTACTTTCACATAGATTATTCTTAACTTTTTATTTCCATTCAAATTGGCCACACTGTAGTTAAGAGATCCCTAATAGGAAACTATAGTACTTGTATTGCTTCCTAGATTTCATTAAGATACTTGGCTATTACATTAATAATATTAATTATACTCAAATCACATGTCAAGGTTATGATCGTAGAAATATTCCCCATGTGGGTTGTATCTAGTTACCTTTAAAGGTGTCTCCTCATATTGTTTATTTCAAATTCGTGATATTTAAATTTCCCTTTTCTTATAACATCCTCCAAGTCATGGACCCACCACATGCAATCATATCATTTACATGCCAATGCATTATGTTTTCACACCTAAGAGATATCTATAAATTATAAGGGGATGATAATCCTTAAAATCGACCTCTTCCAAAAACATGGGACATTTAAAATTCCCACCCTATGAGAGCTTCCTTATATTCCATTTAGAGAATATCAATACTTTTACTATCACATAGATTCCCTTTTGGCTATAGTGGTCATCCCATGGTCATGGTTTTTCTTTTACCATCCTTATAGAATCATACGATGATGAGCATAATGAAATAAATCTTAATCTTACCTCTTCTAATCTTACTACCGATGTTATTAGTTCCTAGTTACCTTCTACCTTAGTATCTCAATATCGCAAGAAGAATGTTGATAAATTTCCTATCAATATTACTTTCACTTATAACACTCCTTCAGATCATATAATTCACTTTGAGACTATCATTGGTACATGTGTTATTGATGTGATCACACTCAAATACAATGAAGACTACACCCTAGATGACCATTTCCTAAAGCATGATATGTCCAAGCTAAGAATGCAAATATCCTTTGATATTATGAATGACTACAATATTAATTTAACCATAATATTAATACTATTAGTTTCACTTCACAATATGAGTATTATGATTTTTACCCTCAAGAAAATGATCTAATGGACTACACACCGCTTATTAACGACCCATTCTTGAGCTATCACTTTCTCCTTTGGTGACCTATCCTTCCATTACACCTCTTGTAACATCTTCTCCTCCTCCTTATCCTAATGTCATTAAAGAATTACCATATGAGATATTACCTTTGGCTTTTCTTACCATTGTCAGCTCTTAGCCCACACCGAGGCTTAGCCATACCGCACATGGAATGAGGCTCTGAACTATGTAGTTTCATATTTAGAGCCTATCGATGACATATGAAGAAGATAGAAGAAAAGGTGAGGTGAGAACAATAAAGAAAATCCACATTATCCTATTTTTCACCACTCTAGTTTTATCATCACTACTTTTTTCTCACACCGATGAAACTTATCAAAGGTTGTAAACTAGAAATACTAAGTTTAAGAACCTTCTCCTTATGCACCTTATCAAAGGGCTCATTATTATCCATCATGTAAACCTCCTTCCATATCATCATCTATCTCTCGACCTACTCACACTTCCCCTCATCCATCCCTTCATGATATCCACTATGAATTCCTCATGTGGATATTTGGAAAGGTTGATGATTATTTGTTTCTACACGATATGAAGTCCATCATAGCATTGATACCATTCATGATAACTTAGAGGACCTCTTGACTCATACTCAACATCATATTATGGAACAAGTAACTAAGATTATGACCAACACATGTCAATCTTTTACACATCATGATTAAATCATTTGACTTGTATAATCTCTCTATTTATCCGTCCCAATTATGTCTCTACAACCATTTTCTTCTACCTTGGATACTTCGGTAATTAATTAATTTTTATTGTCATTCAATTGGGTTTATCCTTTCTATTTGGTTGTATATAACCATTATCTCCTAACTTGGATACTTTGGTGACTTTTCTATCACCTACTACTTCGGTTTACCTCTCATCTCTCAAGTTGGCCCTTTATTTGGCTCCTATCCCATTAATCTAATGCTTATTATATTTCAACACATATTACCTGTAATATCATCATTTCTTTAGTCCTTTTATTATTTCATTTTCTTAGCCATACAATTTTCCTATAGTTATGCATAAATAATAAGATGGAATCATAAAAATAAATCATACATAAAAATTAAAAACATGTGAAATCATCAAAAGATTGTACACACACACACACACGCTTCACACACACACACACACACACACACACACACACACACACACACACACACACACACACACACACACACACACACACACACACACACACACACACACACACACACACACACACACACACTGCACACACCGCACGCACACGCACGCGCACGACAAGCGCACTCACGCGCGCGCACGCACGCACGCACACACACACACACACATTACCTGTACTATCATCATTGCTTTAGTCCTTTTATTATTTCATTTTCTTAGCCATACAATTTTCCTATAGTTATGCATAAATAATAAGATGGAATCATAAAAATAAATCATACATAAAAATTAAAAACATGTGAAATCATCAAAAGATTGTACACACACACACACACACACACATATCTCAATAGTTTATTAAACCATCATATTACAAAATATCTACATCATATAATAGGAATCCCCATCCCTTAATTGGATTTCATCCAATTATTTGAGCTGGTGGTACTTGGATTATGGCCCATAACGACCGCACTAATGATGTATCTCTAAATCGAGTCCCTACATCATCTCACTCTTCTCTTTGTTCTCATACCTATAAATATGAGATCCATGTTTGCATCCATTTCTTAACAGAAGATGTAACCTATGCATGTGACATCCTCACTTCCTACTCTCAAGCCGGTATAGATTATTCTTGGAGCATGACCTACACTAATGACATCATATCTCTAGTTTTTACTGATTCCTTGCACTCGATACATTTTTAGCTCATGATACACCTTTCTTATGAGCCTAAAATAACTCACTACAACTCCAACCACTACTTCTACTAGATACTCCATAGTTTAGGTGTCTATCACATCCAAAGACGCGTCGTTTAAAATATCATGGTGTGCACCCTAGATTAGATAATTCCACTCAATTGTGGTACACTCTTCAATCACAACATATCACTCATTAACAATCCATATACTGTCACACCCCACAATTTCAGTCTACTTCGTTGGAATGGATAGGTTGTAAATGATGAGTGGGTCACGCGAATCAAAGAATAAACCATGTTGTGAAGTCAGATATGTAGCCACAGGGGCATGTGCATAACCTGGAAAGGATATGTACAATTACTTGTAGTTGCATGTGCAATCTCGCATAGCGTTTGTCGTTCGGCACATGTAATGTACACAATATTTATGACATTTTTTTGCTTTGTTGGGTATGACGATTTACTTTTTGCCTTGTTGGAATGTTGATGGTTGTAGCTATATTGGATGAATATGTGTGTTTTTCGTTCGTAAAGATTTCCCAGATGTGATAAATCAGCTCATGAATTTAATTTTCATATGATGATGTGCATCTTTCTACTGTGTGATATAAAATACTTACTTATTGGATGAAGTGATTTCCATATTTGGAGATTTGCTTTGTTGACTATATCCGACATGGATATTGTTAGTTTACTATTCTTGCGGGGAATTATTGATTTCATAATGCAAGGATCTATACATAGTTGCATAATAGTATTACTTTAGTATGGAAGCATAGTTTGATTAAAAGATGCTAACTCTTTTGATGTTGTGGCGGTCATTGATCATAAAGTAAAATAATGGCTTACTGCAAGAGAAGCGGGTAAAATTTATGATTGTCAAGGTATTTGTTAAAAATGTTGATGTAATGAACTTTCTATCAAAAAAGAAAGTATATTGTTTATCAACCAGGACTTTGGTAAATTATTGCGCAAGGTAAGATAAATCTATTTTATTGATATTCGGTTACATATTTGGCTTAAGATAAAATTATACCAATGGATAGATCCTAGCTCGTAATGTGTATATGATGATCATGTTGATCACACTATGCATGCGAATGAAACTTGTTGGTTGACCATCGTCTTTGACCGATCGTATTTCATCCTACAAACTTGGTAATACATCGATATTAGAGTTGTGTAAAGTTATTTTAATGGATTAAACAAGTTTCTAATGCACCCTTGGATGGAAAAAATTAATGGTTAAGAAAGGTAAGGTAATATGTGGATTGGTTATTAAGACCCTATATCATTGGCCTACCTTAGAATAGGAAAAGCCACATAGTCATAGTCCTTGTAACAATATGGTTTTGATTTCAATTGAATGGAAAATAATTATTTATGGTTGCATGGTTGGTTAATGACCCAAGGGTTTTTGGTTACATTGTAGCCTAAAAATCAACCAAGCTCGAGTTCAGACCGACCATTTAATAATGCATTGGTTAATTAACCATGCAAAGCAAATGGGTTAAATATGGTTTGATTTTTATATATCTTGAAAACTCGCCACCGCCATTATAAGGGAGAATCAATTTAAGAAATTAATGAGCCACAAACGTGGCAGGAGTGAAATTTAAATGCATTAAAAACTTGTACTTCGGTGGGAAAACTCAAAGCTTCTTCTTGAAGATAATCGCATGCAACTGTGGTTTTATTGCGATGTTTTGATTTTGTGTCAATTCCTTTGGGCAAGTTATGCATGGAAATAGGAAATCGTTTCAGTGAGGATTTGAATGGCTTTGTTGTTAATGTGTGTGTGTGTGCGCAGTGCGTGCGCACGAGTGCGCGAGTGTGTGTGCGCCTTTGGAGAGGTGACTTCATAAATTGGAAATTGGGGTTTCTCATCAAGATGAAGTTGAATATTAAGATTAAGATGAAGATGTAGGAGAGACCTCCTCATCTACATGCATGAATTAATCTCCTCCTTCCTGTTTTACTTTGCAAATGAATTGAATATTGATAGGTAGTTGGGATGATTATATTTACTCTCTTACTCATTATATGAAATCATTGAAGAAGGATGTGGGTAAATGCAAACGGTGAGTAAATAGTTTGTTGAATCATTAGTACTCTTGTTCGATAAATAGAAATATTACCAAGATTCAGCTTCATTCATAATCATGATGGTATTAAAATCGTTGGGTTATCAAATGGTTTAGGCGATGTAGTCGACTTAGGTTAATACTAATTACATGTAAAGATAAACTAGCAAAAGCATCCACAGGTGCTTGTGAGAGGCCGATAGGCAGATTGGAGGAGTATTTGAATGCAGTAAATTAGTAATTTTAAGATGTTTGGAGTTGCGAAATATTGGTAAAGTTTTAAGAGACAATAATCCATGAGGTAGCATGCAAAATATGTTGGCTCTGAAAGGTTTGGGCACCACTTGAAGTTGCTAGAGGTTGTATGTGATAGAGAGTTCCTGCAATGAAAAAGTGTGTAGTTAACATCATAGTGTGGATGCTTAATAAATGGAAACATAATTACATTATGGGTAAGTAGATGGTGATAACCTGTATTTGAATGTCAAAAAAGGCTTAAGAACTGGCTGCATCTATTGTTGATGTCGTGCACTGGATGAAAATGTAATTTCTAATTAGTTTCACATACATTCATGTAAAGTAACTTAACGATAAAGAGATTGCTTGGAAATAATGGGAAAACGTAATTTACTTATAATGAGGAAAGACATACCTGTTAGCATCAATTGCTGACAACATCCGTAGGCGTTTCTCTTCTAGCAATCTTTGTTTTACATTCCTTGTTGTTTTGATTTCTGAGTAGCGCTCAAAACTAAAAGGGGGAGATATTCTCGATGGTCAATGGACCTAACTCGGAAAATGTCGTGAAAGTCAACCCCGGTTTCTCATCATCTCCAATATCAACAGTTGCTTTAGGTAAAGTTAATCCTTGAGACTTGTGTATGGTAAGGGCCCAAGCCATTTTTAGCGGCACCTGTTTGTGATTGCCTCTTATTACTGGTAATATAGGAATGGATTTAGGATTTATGGTGTCCCATGCAGACTCGTAGTTATCAAATTGTACTATTACAGACATGGGCAAGCTGGGTGGTTTGGAGCCAGCGGTGTAGATAATGTCCTGTATAGTACCAATAGAACCATTAACTAATCCAACTTCAACACAAAGGTTACAGAGTAACATAACACGTTGTCCTATACAAAGGAGGACCTCATTTTCCAATTGGTCATCATCTACATCTTCTAATCCTGAGCACCTCGTATATTCGGCAACACTCCATGCGATTGGCCTGGATAAAGACTTAAGCATGTGTTTGTTATGCAGATGAACAAATTTGTTAGTTGCATATAAGTGGATTTCTGAATCGAAGGATTCTCTTTTACCCTGGCTGAAGTGAGTATTTATCTGTTTCATGAGTGTTTCCCAATCATGGAAAATAGGTTCAACATTTCTAATGTTTTTCAAGATTGTGCGGAAGATGATTTGTTGTGGATCACTTCCTTGTTGTCGAAATATTACATCTAAGGTAACGAACAATGTTGAAAGTGTCCCAAAGCCTTCTCCCTATTGTGTTTCCTGGAAGCGGTGTAAAAAGACCATTACAAGTGAAGATGAATGCAAAGTAACCATAATCATTGTAAAAGAAAGAAACCTATTAAATAATTAAGAAATTTTGGATGGTTGAAACACGATGCAAGCTTACCGACATATAATGGGACGTCCTTCACAGGAGGTAGTTGAGCAAGATCTCCAACAAGAATCATTGATCTACCACCAAATGGTTCACGCATGTGATGGGAATGCTTGCTGGAGTCGATCGTTGATGTTTTTGAACAATTTGGGCCCTAAAAAACTCATCTCATCTATGAGAATGTAACGCACGTGTTTCATTTCTTCTTGAAACACTGCCAGTGTTTGTCCTTTTAAAGCATGGACATCCCTAATCGGGATTCTAAGGCCACTATGTATTGTTCTTCCTTGTATGTTGAAAGCAGCAACACCTGTAGGAGCAAGGAGCAAAAAGGGATTTTTCCATTTATTGATCGAGAGTCCAAGGTGTTCCTTATACACT